>CM022302.1:371950940-372386272 GCA_011799875.1 Thinopyrum elongatum | reverse complement strand
CGTTGCCTCTGCTCTGCCACATCCAGCCGCGCGCCGACCCGTGCTGCTGCTGCTCGCTGCGCGCGCTCGCCCGTCCATCCCCCATGTGCCTTGCCGCACATCCGCGCCACGCCGCGCTTCCCCTCGTCCGCCGCGACCTCACCCCCCCCTCACCCGCGCTGCAGCTGCTCGTCGTTCGCCGGCGCCTTCCCGCGCCTCCACCCGCTACGGCCGCCGCCAGCCGACGCCCAGCGCCGCTCCTCCCGGCCTCCTCCTCGCACCTCCTTCCTCGCGCCCCCATCCCCTCTTCCTCGTCGGCCCGACGTCTACTCGACTCCGTCGACGTCGCCGCCGTTCCGCCTCGCCGGACCTCCCCAGGCCTCGCCGTCCCGATCCCCGGCACCGGGGGTGAGCTCTCGCAACCCGCTTCCCCCTTTTCCCCCTCGTCCCGAGCGCCTTGCGTCATCACCGCTTGCTTCCGCGCCCTGGCCGCATCGTCCGCGTGCTCCTCGCAGCCGCCGCTTCCCGCACGCTGCTGTCGCTGCTGCTGTAGGCTGCTTCTGCTGCTGATGCTCCCGCTAGCTGCTGCCTGCTACCTGTCTGCTGCCGCCGTTGTTGCCTCGTTGCCGCCCGCACTTGAGCTCGCCGCGGCCCGCCTCCGCTGCCCATGCGCCTGGCCGCTTCGGCCATCGCGCCCCTTCTGGCCCCCGCCTCGACGAGCCTCGCACACCCGACCCGCACGCGTCGCGCCGCTCGGGGCCGCGCCCAGCCGCTGCTGGACTGGGCGGGCGCCCGGCGCCCACAGCCACGCCCAAATCTGCCCCGGCACCCCCCCATGCCCGTTAGCCCGCGCGCCCGTGCCCGCTAGGACCCCCCTGAGCCACTGACAACGGGGCCCCACGCCCCTTTTAGTTTTAAACAAAAAAAAAGAAAAAAAGAAAAAGAAAATATAATAATAATTAATTAGTTAATTAGCGGATTAATTAACTTAACTAATCATGTTTAATTAAACTAATTAAGCTTAATTAACCTAATTATCTAATTAAGCTAATTAATCTGTTAATTAGGCTAATAGTCAATGACAGCGGGCCCCACCTGTCAGATTGTGCTGACGTCAGCATGATGTCATGCTGACGTCATCAACTACTGTTTCGGATAATGTTTAATTTAAATAATTAAATAAATTCAGAAAATTAATAAAAGCTTTAGAAAATCATATCTTTTAAACCGTAACTCGGATGAAACTATTTTCTACATGAAAGTTACTCAGAACGACGAGACGAATTTGAATACGCGGTCCGTTCGTCCGCCACACGTCTCTAACTATCCGAACATGCAACCGTTCCCCTCCGGTTATCTGTCTGACAAATGCCCGGAACCGGGAAAACATTCCCGGATGGATCCCTCCTTCCTCGGTGACGTGCAACCATATGTTAGGACACACCCGGCACTGCATATTGTCATGTCGTACCTTGTGTTGCTCATATTTGCTGTGTATTTATACTGTTTCCTCCCCCTCTTCTCTCTCGTTAGACCCCGACGCAGTTCCCGGTACTGCCGCAGCTCCGGAGCCCGACAACACCGCTGACGACCTTGCCTTTGCCGCCGAGCAACCAGGCAAGCCCCACTTTTGATCATCTCGATATCGCCCATTCTATTTCTCATGCTTGCATTAGAATTGCTGCTGCTGCTGCTTTACCTATTCTGATGCATAGCCTGTTCATTGTAACCTGATGTTGATAATTACCTGCATATCCTAAACTGTTTAGTCTAGGCTGGGTAGAGACCTATCAGTGACCCCACTTATCCCGACTGCCGCGCTGGATCGTCAGAAGACCCGATCAATGGGATTGAAGACCAGGCCCCGACACCGCACATCACCCCCCCCTTAGTTGTAACGACACTGCAGCGTTACTATCGAGTGTCGAGGGTGAAACCTCATGTAGCACTTCTGATGTTAACTCTGTAGAGTAGTTATTCGGTCGTGGTCATCGAGGGTGATTCCTCCTTCACCGCTTCCGATAACGACGCTGTCGTACAACACCTCAAGTGTGGACCCAGTGAGGGTGATTCCTCCTAGTTCACCTTGACGGATACATCGAGTGGGAATTCAATGAGGGTGATACCTCGGATTCCCTGATGTTATGGACACACGGATACTTGGACTTTACAATGTTACTTGGAAAGGCGGGTCGATCCTGAGGGGTACCCGCGTGTGATGTGAAGGCGGGTTGCCAGTGTGGTGCCCGAGTGGTGAATACGAGGCGCGGCCGGGCATTCTTAACCCTTGCCGCAAGTCCTCGAGACGGGGCGACGGGGTCACATCTTTTGTGAGTCTCTGCTCGTTACCGCAAGCCCTAGTCCTAACGATTTGGATATTTGATCCGAGCAGGCCTCTGGCCTGATAGCACTAACCATCACGTGGGCATAGTATGGGCGTTCTGCATCGTATGCATCAGCCGAAAGCCCTGTCAGACGTCCAGTTCAGCAGTGCGGCATGGAGTGATTGGCGCCATTTCGCTGGTGCTTGGATCTGGGCCATGTACGCAACGACCCGGAGGGCGAGGGGCGATGGCCAAGACCCCCTTGCGCTTAGGATGTAGACCGGCGGGGACCTCTCTGCTGAGCTGTAGGTAGGGTTGCGATGTGTCGTTTGGCCGAGGCCGGGCATGACCCAGGAAAGTGTGTCCGGCCGAAGTTAATCGAGCGTGTTGGGTAAGTTGGTGCACCCCTGCAGGGAAGAACACTTCTATCGATAGCCGGTCCTACGGTAAAGGACACTCGGAGTTGTATCCTGATTGATACAATTTAGAACTGGATACCTGTGATGAGACCTGTATATATGGCTCTGGGATTGCTTCTCGCAGGGAGTCGAGAAGGGATCTCAGGACGAGGTTGATGAATGTATGGCTCTGGGATTGCTTTCTCGCAGGGAGTCGAGAAAGGATCTCTGGGTGAGGTTGATATTATTACTGCTACATTATATGGTATTGTTCTACTCTCTTCTACTGCTGCAAGATCGCTGAAGATGCTAGTCTTCGATAGGACTAGGCCTTCTCTCTATTCTGGCATTTCTGCAGCCCAGTCCACATATACAGCCTCCCCTTGATAATGTTGCATATGTAGTGTAGATCCTTGCTTGCTGAGTACTTCAGAGTACTCACGGTTGCTTTGTTTTCCTTTTTCTCCCCATATCAGTTTGACGTGACCAGAGGACGGAGCCCCCTGAGACAGATGCCCCGACGATCGTTACTACTACTACCCAGAGGATGGATACTACTACGAGTTGACTGACGACCAGGAGTAGGATCGGAGGGTCCCAGGCAGGAGGCCTACGCCTTTCGATCGTAGTGATTTCTTTTGTCTCGCCTTTTTAAGGCTTTTCTGTGTTTTCTTTTATATCTGTACTCAGATATCTGATGCTTCCGCTGACGCTTGTTCGCAAGCTTATGTATTCGAGCCCCCGAGGCCCCTGGCTTGTAATATAAAGCTTGTATGACTTTATTTATGTTTTAGAGTTGTGTTGTGATATCTTCCCGTGAGTCCTTAGGCTTGATCGTGTGCATTTGCGTGTATGATTAGTGCACGATCGGGCCGGGGGCATCACAAGTTGGTATCAGAGCCGACTGCCTGTAGGAATCCCCTTTCCAACTCCTTGGCCGAAGTTGAGTCTAGTAACCGAAAACTGTTTTACTAACTTGGCTGTGTGGCTTACGGGCCCACGTCGCCAATTGGGAGGTATTAGTATCTTTTATTCCTCATCTTTACTCTGGGCCTCTGGTCTCTCTTCTACTCGGGTTAAAATTTTACTAACTCCAACATTAGGCTCTCGTGCTCACGTCCACCCGAAGTTCTGAAAATATCCCCCTTGCTTCAAGATTTTGGGCCAGGTTCTGCTTACAGGATCCTTTTATCGAGGGCACCCTGTGTTGTCACTTGCAGATTCCTCGCCCCAATAGTTTTCTCCGACATTGATGTAGCCTTTGCTATGTCTCGTTGTGTACTTCCATACCGCGTGCCTGCGCGCCGCCTAGATGTCTAGCCTTCCCCTTTCAGCTGTCGTAATGCCGGATTTTAACCGAGGCTATGTGTGGATTCGAATGTCTGGTGCGAATATGATGAAGTATCTATTGCACTTCCTTCTGTTGTGCGTGTTACTTCATGAATCATTCCATACACCTGCAGTTTTCTTGCTAAACTGCCCCTGTTGATTTGGCAGGATGGCTGACGATCCTCCACCTCCACCTTATATTGCCGCAATGATGCAGCAATTTGAACTGAACCGTCAGGTTATGACCGGGATATTGGCTCAGTTCCCAAACCAGAATGCTCATCAGCAGCCTACACCAATAACACTGTCAGAATTCGTGCGCCTCAATCCGTCCACTTTTTGCAGCTCGACTGATCCAATGGATGCTGACGATTGGCTCCGTGACATTGCCTTCCAGATGAAGTCAGCCAATGTTATCCCTGACAGTTACGTCACCTATGCGACGTATCACCTGAGGGGATCAGCTGCTCAATGGTGGGAAAGCCACAAGGGTATGGTTCCTACTAAAACTGTAACCACTTGGCAGGAATTTCAGTCAGCCTTTCGTGCACGGTACATTCCTCAAGGTCTGATCGACCAGAAGAAGCAGGAGTTCCGCAAACTCTCACAGGGCAAAATGGCTGTGGATGAATACCAGAGGAAATTTCTTGAATTGTCCCGCTATGCTGCGGATGACGTCGACACCAACACACGCAAGCAGGAGACATTCCGTGAAGGACTACGTACCGATATAAAACTTGCACTTGCTGTCCATGATTTCACAGACTTCGCAACGCTTGTCAGCAAATCTTTCCAAGTTGAAACAGCTCTGACTGAGTACCAGGAGTCACTCAAGCGCACTCATGGAGCTGGCTCATCCTCGGGTCAGCCTGTTCAGAAGCGTCGAGTGTGGATCCCGCATAATGTACACCACCGACCTGCTTCAACACCAAGGCCGTCCTATGTTGCACCTCGTTTGCCTTCACCGCCGAGACAGCTATCGGTCCATGCTGGACCGCCTGATGCTATGGCTTTTCGTCAGGATGCACCACGTCCTTCTGCTGGTTGCAGGAAGAGCCGTCGAAAACATCCTTCTAGGAACGTTGGAACCAGACTACCTGCTAGTCAACGTGTTCATGTCAACCAAGTCAACATGGAAGAAGCTCGGCAGGACCCCAGCATTGTGATGGGCACCCTTCTAGTGAATTCAATCCCAGCTTCAGTCCTCTTTGATTCTGGAGCATCGCACTCCTTCATGTCCGAAAGTTTTGCGCGAAGCCATGATATACTTTTCGAGGAGATGTCCATCCCATTAGTAATCCATTCACCTGGGGCTAATTGGCAAACTACCAGGGTAAGCCACGGTAATCACATTGTGATTGGAGGATTGATGTTCCCCGTTTCTCTCATTGCCCTTAAGACCTCCAACATTGACATTATTCTGGGTATGGACTGGTTGAAGCCTCATAAAGCTTTGATTGACTGTGCCACTGAAGCAGTCCGCCTCACACACCCTTCCGGTCAGACTGTCAGCTACTCCGCTCGTACAGTGCAGGACGCCGAAGCTCAGATATATGTCCTAAATGCACTGAACGCTTCACCTCTTGAAGGCATCGAGAACGTTCCAGTTGTTCGTGAATTTCAAGATGTCTTTCCAGAAGAACTTCCAGGAATACCGCCTGCTAGAGCTGTTGAGTTCGTCATCGACTTGAAGCCTGGCACAACTCCTATTGCGAAGCGTCCTTATAAGATGCCTCCGCATCATCTTCTTGAGCTTAAGGAAGAAATCGACACGTCACTTAAGAAAGGTTTCATCCGCCCCAGTTCCTCTGCTTGGGGAGCACCTTCACTCTTCGTTAAGAAGAAGGATGGAACTAACCGATTGGTTCAGGATTATCGACCAATCAACCAAGCAACAATTCAGAACAAGTATCCGCTTCCTCGGATCAATGATTTGTATGATCAACTTGTTGGTTCCTCAGTATTCTCTAAGCTTGATTTGAGATTGGGTTACCATCAGATCCGTGTTCGTGAAGAGGATATTCCGAAGACTGCTTTTGTTACTCGCTATGGCTCTTATGAGTACACTGTCATGTCATTTGGCTTAACCAATGCTCCAGCCACATTTTCCCGTCTGATGAATTACATCTTCATGGATTACCTCGACAAGTTCGTCGTGGTATATCTAGATGATATTCTGGTTTATTCAAAGAATAAGGAAGAACATGCTGAACACCTCCGTCTTGTACTGGAAAGGCTCCGAGAACACCAACTGTATGCCAAATATTCTAAATGTGAATTCTGGCTATCTGAAGTGACATATCTCGGCCATGTGATTTCGAAAGATGGCATTGCCGTTAACCCAGAACGAGTTCAGGCTATTCTTGACTGGACTCCTCCGAAGAACGTCAAGCAAATGAGAAGTTTTCTCGGCCTTGCAAGCTATTGCCGTCGATTTGTTGAGAATTTTTCTAAGATTGCTAAGCCGTTGACTGATCTGCTTCACAAGGGCGTTAAGTTTGAATGGACAGAAAAATGTCAGGAAAGCTTTCAAACACTCAAGGACAAGCTAACGTCTGCCCCAGTACTTGCTCCTCCAGATTCCCGTAAAGACTTTGTGATTTATTGTGATGCATCCCGTGAAGGATTAGGCTGTGTCCTAATGCAAGAGCGTAAAGTGATTGCTTATGGCTCTCGTCAATTGCGCCCACATGAAGAAAATTATCCGGTACATGATCTAGAACTAGCTGCTGTCATCTATGCATTGCAGCTATGGCGACATTACCTTCTCGGTAATCGTTGCGAGATATACACGGATCATAAAAGTCTGAAGTACTTGTTCACTCAACCTTCTCTAAACCTCCGTCAGCAAAGATGGATGGAGACCATTGCGGACTATGATTTGGGTATTTCTTATACCCCTGGCAAGGCTAATGTAATGGCTGATGCGTTGAGCCGCAAATCCTATTGCTGCGAACTTGAGGTTCAGCTACAACAACCCCTTCTGTATGAAGAGCTTCGAAAGCTAAATATCAAGATAGTTCCTCAAGGATACTTAAAAACCTTGGTTGTTGAACCAGACCTTGAGAAAGCTGTTAAGAGTGCACAAGCTAAAGATGCTGAAGTTGATCTGATGAAGAAAGATCTTCACCTTGAAAAGTACAGGGATTTCTCGCTGTCTGAAGATGGAACCTTGTATTTCAAAGACCGTATTGTGGTACCTCGCTTCGAGCTTATGACTGACAAAGTCATGAAGGAGGCACATGATACCCCGTTGTCTATTCATCCGGGTAGCACCAAGATGTATCGTGATCTCCGTCAAAGGTACTGGTGGTCCAGAATGAAGCAAGACATTGCTCGTTATGTTGCTGAATGTGATGTGTGTCGTCGCGTTAAAGCAGAACATCAGAAGCCTGCTGGAATTCTGCAACCGTTACCTATTCCTTTATGGAAATGGGATAAGGTTCAGATGGATTTCATTACAGGACTTCCCAGGTCACAGAAGGGTCACAATGCTATTCTTGTCGTCGTCGACCAACTCTCCAAAGTTGCACACTTCCTGCCTGTCAAGGAGACGATCACTGCTAGTCAGTTAGCAGAGTTATATATCTCCAGAATTGTTTCACTCCACGGTATCCCGAAAGAGATCAGTTCAGACCGTGGCAGCATATTCACTGGTCATTTCTGGGAAAGTTTTCAAAAGGCTATGGGAACTCATATCACCTGGAGTTCAGCTTATCACCCCCAATCCCAAGGCCAAGTTGAACGAGTCAATCAAGTGCTTGAAGACATGCTTCGGGCTTGTGTTATTTCATTTGGCAAGAAGTGGGAAGAATCTCTTCCATATGCCGAGTTCTCCTATAACAACAGCTATCAAGCCAGCTTGAAAATGGCCCCCTTCGAAGTACTCTATGGACGTAAGTGCCGAACCCCTCTGAATTGGTCAGAAACTGGGGAACGACCGCTCCTGGGTCCAGATATTATTCAACACGCCGAAGAACAAGTCCGAATTGTCCGGGAAAATCTCAAGGCGGCTCAGGACCGCCAGAAGAGCAACTATGATCGCAAACGATGGGGTTTGACTTATCAACCTGGTGATCAAGCTTATCTTCGTGTCACTCCTATGAAAGGCACTCACCGTTTCGGAATCAAGGGCAAGCTAGCTCCACGCTACATTGGTCCTTTCCGCATTGTTGCAAGACGTGGTCAAGTGGCGTATAAATTGGATTTGCCGCCGCAATTCTCTCATATCCACGACGTCTTCCATGTGTCGCAACTTCGTAAATGCTTCAAGGAATCTCCACACCGATCTGTGGATCACGAGATGCTTGAATTGCAAGATGATCTATCTTATAAGGAGCATCCGATCCGCATTCTCGATGAAGCTGAACGTCGAACCCGTCAGAAGGTTACCAAGTTCCTCAAAGTGCAGTGGTCAAACCATACTGAAGATGAAGCCACTTGGGAACGCGAGGATAATCTTCGTGCGGAATACCCCGAACTTTTTCCTTCTACTTCTTAATTCTCGGGACGAGAATTCTTGTTAGTAGAGGAGATTTGTAACACCCCCAGTGGTTAACTACAGTAATCCCATTTTGATTATGCCACGTCAGCATGATTAACAGTGTCTGATCATCATTTGCATCATAATGCATTTCAGCTTCTAACTCAAAATCCAAATTTAAATGAAAGTGGGAAATAAAAGTTGTTCAAACTGGAAAACTAAAATGTGCCTCATGTTGCAAATATTCCCATAGCATTTATAAAAATGATTGCAACATTAGTTGGAATTGTAAAAGGACTCGAACAACTAGAAACAGCAGCAACATAGCACTATTCAATCCTTTTCAAATTTAAAAGAACATCCAACAAAAAGATATGGAAACCCCAAAAACCCATTTCTAGCAGTGAACAAATAATAACAAGTAAAAATGGAGCAAGTCTCTATTTTACAAAAGTCTTTTTGGACACTAAAAAGAAACGACCAAAAACAGAAAAAAAAAAGGAATAAAAGAAAAAACAGAAAAAAAGAAAACAAATAGAAAATAAAGTACAAACACCCTCGCTGGATAGGGCCACAAGATGGGCCAATGGATAGCCAGGCCGGCCCAAACAGCCGGGGCGCCCACTCCACTCCCCCATATTATACAACCCCACACCCGAAACCTAGCCGCCTATACCCCCCCCACCTCGCTCATTCCCCCCCCCCCCCCCCCCGATTCCAAGAAATTCTGGTTCGGGAATCGCACCCCCCCGTAGAGAAAGGGAGAAAGTTGAAGGACGGAAAACGAAAGAAAGAAAAAGAGCAACACGGAGAGGAAAAATTCACGACCTGTTCCTCCTGGGAAACAAAAAGTTGAAAAAAAACAAAAGCGAGACACTTTGCAAATGGATAGCGAGCGGGGGGGGACAAGAGGAGCAAAGATTAACGAAACAGCACGCAGAGCGGAGACATGACGACGCGCCGCCCCAGCTCCGTCGCGGCCCTTCTTCCTCGCCTCGCCGGCGCCGGACTCCTCGTGCTTTTTCCTCCCAGACGGGCGTGACCCGGATGACATCGGCGTCGCCCGGAGGCCAACCCGAAGACACACGACCAACCACGCCGCCGCACGAGAGGACCTCGCGACGTCGCTTCCTCGGCCCTCCCTCCAAACGGAGAGCCCATTCAAGCCTCGCCGCCCACCCCCCCCCCGTTACTCTCTACGCGGGCCGTGAGCCCTCCATTCCACTCTCTTCCTCTGCAGATCGAACGCGCCCCAGCTCCCCGCAGATTGCCACCGCCACTCGCCGAACCCGTCCTGGCGCGCGGTTGCTCTTTGCTCTGGACAACATCAGACGCGCGCCGAACCGGATGCTGCTGTGCTCGCGCGCGGCGCTCGGGGACCGTTTCTCCCCATTGTGGCCTTTTGCCCGCAACCATCCGCGCCACGGCCGCGCTTCTTTTACCCCCTCGTCCGCCCGGACCTTCACCCCCCCCCTCACCCGCGCTGCCAGCTGCTCGTCGTTCGCCGGCGGCTTCCCGCGCCTCCCACCCGCTACGGCCGCCGCCAGCAGACGCCCAGCGCGCTCCTCCGGACATCTCCTCGCCACCTTTCCTTTCCTCGCGACACCGTCCCCTTCCTCGTAGGCCCGACGTATAATCGACTCAGTCGACGTACGCCGAAGTTGACGCCCTAGACGGACCCTCCCCCAGCCTCGCCGGGTCCCGATCCCCCCGGCACCGGGTAGGTGAGCTCTCGCGGGACCCCGCTTCCCCGTTCCCCCTCGTCCCGAGCCGCCTTGCGGTCAATCACCGCTTGCTTCCCGCGCCCTGGCCGCTCGTCCGCTGCTCCCCCGCAGCCGCCCCAGCTTACCGCACGCTGCCTTGTCCCGCTCTGCTGCTGTTAGGCTGCTTATGGCTGCGATGCTTCGCGCTAGGATGATGCCTGCGACCTGTCTGCTAGCCGCGGTGGGGAATCGTGTGACGACCAACAAGGAAAGATGACGCGATGAAGAGGCAAAGAAGAAGAGGAAAAGGCGAATGGGAAGAGTAGGAACTAGAGGGAAACAGGAGGGCACAAGCACTAGGGACGAGAATAGAAAACCCGAAAGAAAGGAGCGGCGAGAATCGGGGCAGAGAACAGACGCGGATGGGCAATGGGAGGGGAGGGGAAAGGGCGACACACAGCCACGCCCAAATCTGCACCGGCACACACCCCCATTGCACGTTTAGCCCGCAGCGCCCGTGGGGGGGGGGGGGCCCGCTAGGGGGACCCCCTGAGCCATGACACGGAGGCCCCACGGCCCTTTTAGTTAGTTAAAAACAAAAAAACAAAGAAAAAAAGAAAAAGAAATATAGATACTAATTTAATTAGATTATTAGCGGAATAAGTTAAACTTAAACCTAACATGGTTAATTTAAAACTATTAAGCGTAATTAACCTAAATTATCTAACTTAAAGCTAATTAAATCTGTTAAATTAGGCGAATAGTCAATGACAGCGGGGCCCCCCCACCACCTGTTCAGTGGTTGCTGAAACGTCAGCATGGATGTCATGCTGACGTATCAACTAATTGTTTCGGATATGTTATTTAAATAATTAAAATAAAATTCAGAGGAAAATTAATTAAAAAGCTTTAGAAAAAAATAATTATCTTTTAAACCGATAAATCGGATGATGGAAAAAATATTTTATACATGAAAGTTACTCAGAAACGGACGAGAACGAGAATTTGAATAAGCGGGTCCGTTCGCTCCGCCCCCACAGTCTCTAATATCGAAATGCAACCGTTCCCCTCCGGTTATCTGTCTGGACAAATGCCCGGAACAGGGATCAAAAAAACATTCCGGAGGGATTCCCTCCTGACCTCGGTTGACGTGAAACCATGGTAGGACACAACACGGCACTGCATTTCTTGTTTCATGTTGTTAACATTTGTGTGGGTGTGTGTGTGCTCATATTTGCTGTGATTTATAATGTTTTCCTCACCAATTCTTATATCTAGTTTAGAACCCCTCTTTACCTCTCTACCACCACCCCTTTATCCAGTTCTCCCAATCCTTCTACTCCCTCCCACCTCCTTTTTCCCATCATCTTCATTCCATTACCCTTCTCCTTTCCCAACTAATGCATGTCAACACATCTATCCCGCCTCCCGGATTCCCAGCAATCCCCCTCTTCCCATCCCTCTCAACATGTGTTGCAACACTTCCCTCGACCTCCCCTGCACCCGACAATCCTACCCTCCCAACCCCCATTACTTCCACTCCCAACCATCCCCTCCTTTCTACCCACCACATCTCCCCAACGCTTCCCCCCCCCTGCCTCTCCCCCAATAAACCCTACCTCATTTCCCTCCAACCCACCATCCTCTACTCCTCTCCACTCTCCTCTCTCTAGACCCCGACGCAGTTCCGGTACTGCCGCAGCTCCGGAGCCCGTCAACACCGCTGACGACCTTGCCTTTGCCGCCGAGCAACCAGGCAAGCCCCACTTTTGATCATCTCGATATCGCCCATTCTTTTCTCATGCTTGCATTAGAAGTGCTGCTGCTGCTTTACCTATTCTGATGCATAGCCTGTTCATTGTAACATGATGTTGATAATTACCTGCATATCCTAAACTGTTTAGTCTAGGCTGGGTAGAGACCTATCAGTGACCCCACTATACCGACTGCCGCGCTGGATCGTCAGAAGACCCGATCAATGGGATTGAAGACCAGGCCCCGACACCGCACATCACCCCCCCTTAGTTGTAACGACACTGCAGCGTTACTATCGAGTGTCGAGGGGTGAAACCTCATGTAGCACTTCTGAGTTAACTCTGTAGAGTAGTTATTCGGTCGTGGTCATCGAGGGTGATTCCTTCTTAAACGCTTCCGATAACGACGCTGTCGTACAACACTCAAGTGTGGGACCCAGTGAGGGTGATTCCCTAGTTCACCTTGACGGATACATCGAGTGGGAATTCAATGAGGGTGATACCTCGGATTCCCTGAAGTTATGGACACACACGGAACTTGGACTTTTACAATGTTAATTGGAAAGCGGGTCGATCCTGAGGGGTACCCGCGTGTGATGTGAAGGGGTTGCCAGTGTGGTGCCCGAGTGGTGAATACGAGGCGCGGCCGGGCATTCTTAACCCTTGCCGCAAGTCCTCGAGAGGGGCGAGGGGGTCACATCTTTTGTGAGTCTCTGCTCGTTACCGCAAGCCCTAGTCCTAACGATTTGGATATTTGATCCGAGCAGGCCTCTGGCCTGATAGCACTAACCATCACGTGGGCATAGTATGGGCGTTCTGCATCGTATGCATCAGCCGAAAGCCCGTCAGACGTCCAGTTCAGCAGTGCGGCATGGAGTGATTGGCGCCATTTCGCTGGTGCTTGGATCTGGGCCATGTACGCAACGACCCGGAGGGAGAGGGGCGATGGCCAAGACCCCCTTGCGCTTAGGATGTAGACCGGCGGGGAGGGACCTTGCTGAGCTTGTAGGTAGGGTTGCGATGTGTCGTTTGGCCGAGGCCGGGCATGACCCAGGAAAGTGTGTCCGGCGAAGTTAATCGAGCGTGTTGGGTAAGTTGGTGCACCCTGCAGGGAAGAACACTTCTATCGATAGCCGGTCCTACGGTAAGGACATCGGAGTTGTATCCTGATTGATACAATTTAGAACGGATCCCCGTGATGAGACATGTAATATGGCTCTGGGATTGCTTCTCGCAGGGAGTCGAGAAGGGATCTCAGGACGAGGTTGATGAATGTATGGCTCTGGGATTGCTTTCTCGCAGGGAGTCGAGAAAGGATCTCTGGGTGAGGTTGATATTATTACTGCTACATTATATGGTATTGTTCTACTCTCTTCTACTGCTGCAAGATCGCTGAAGATGCTAGTCTTCGATAGGACTAGGCCTTCTCTCTATTCTGGCATTTCTGCAGCCCAGTCCACATATACAGCCTCCCCTTGATAATGTTGCATATGTAGTGTAGATCCTTGCTTGCTGAGTACTTCAGAGTACTCACGGTTGCTTTGTTTTCCTTTTTCTCCCCATATCAGTTTGACGTGACCAGAGGACGGAGCCCCCTGAGACAGATGCCCCGACGATCGTTACTACTACTACCCAGAGGATGGATACTACTACGAGTTGACTGACGACCAGGAGTAGGATCGGAGGGTCCCAGGCAGGAGGCCTACGCCTTTCGATCGTAGTGATTTCTTTTGTCTCGCCCTTTTTTAGGCTTTTCTGTGTTTTCTTTTATATCTGTACTCAGATATCTGATGCTTCCGCTGACGCTTGTTCGCAAGCTTATGTATTCGAGCCCCCGAGGCCCCTGGCTTGTAATATAAAGCTTGTATGACTTTATTTATGTTTTAGAGTTGTGTTGTGATATCTTCCCGTGAGTCCTTAGGCTTGATCGTGTGCATTTGCGTGTATGATTAGTGCACGATCGGGCCGGGGGCGTCACACGATCCCACCGAGTTCGCAATGCAAACCCTCTGTTCCCCTTTCGTAACGTTTCGGTATCACCGAAAGGAGCGATCGGTCCCATCGAGTTTGCCTGACCAACTATCTGTTTGCTCATTGCTGAAATCGGTCTCACCGAGTTCATGCAATCGGTCACACCGAGATGAGGTTTTGCCCTAACCCTAGTGCATCGGTCCTACCGAGTTGATCATGTCGGTCCCACCGAAAATCCTAACGTTCACATTTTGAACTGGATCGGTCTCACCGAGTTCTTCTATTCGGTTTGACCGAGTTGGGCCAAATGTGTGTAATGGTTAGATTTTGTGTGGAGGCTATATATACCCCTCCACCCCCTTCTCTATTCAAGAGAGAGCCATCAGAACGTGCCTACACTTCCACTACTTATTTTCTGAGAGAGAACCACCTACTCATGTGTTGAGACCAAGACATTCCAATCCAACCACAAGAATCTTGATCTCTAGCCTTCCCCAAGTTGCTTTCCACTCAAATCATCTTTCCACCATAGCCAAATCTGTGAGAGAGAGTTGAGTGTTGGGGAGACTATCATTTGAAGCACAAGAGCAAGGAGTTCATCATCAACACACCATTTATTACCTTTTGGAGAGTGGTGTCTCCTAGATTGGTTAGGTGTCACTTGGGAGCCTCCGACAAGATTGTGGAGTTGAACCAAGGAGTTTGTAGGGGCAAGGAGATCACCTACTTCGTGAAGATCTACCCGAGTGAGGCAAGTCCTTCGTGGGTGATGGCCATGGTGGGATAGACAAGGTTGCTTCTTCGTGGACCCTTCGTGGGTGGAGCCCTCCGTGGACTCGCGCAACCGTTACCCTCCGTGGGTTGAAGTCTCCATCAACGTGGACATACGATAGCACCACCTATCGGAACCACGCCAAAAATCTCCGTGTCTACATTGCGTTTGCCTTCTCCAAACCCTTCCCTTTACCTTCATATGCAATGTTTTACTTTTCGCTGCTACACTCTTAGAATTGCATGTGTAGGTTGATTGCTTGACTTGTGCTAAGTTGCTAAAATCTGCCAAGACTTAAAATTGAGAAAAGGGTAGATTTTTATTTGGTCAAGTAGTTTAATCACCCCCCCTCTAGACCTACTTTCGATCCTACAAATACAAGACGGTGTTTCAGACGCATCAAGGGCACTTTGAATTTAGGGTGGTTTCATTCGGACTTGCCGGCGCACCAGCCACATTCTTGGGGGGTAGTGACCACAACACTCAAGCCAGTTAACCGTGTCTGCGTGGTGTCCTTCTTCGATGACATCTTGGTTTTCAGTATTTCATTAGAGGAACATGCCGATCACCTACGACAAGTACTGGCGCTGTTGCGAAAGGACTGCTGGAAGGCTAAGTTGAGCAAGTGCGTGTTCGGTCAACAAGAAATCTCATAACTGGGACACACCATTAGTGCCCAAGGCGTGTCCACCGACCCATCCAAGATTGCAGCCGTGAAGGACTAGCAAGCACCGACGGATGTCAAAGGAGTTCGCAGTTTCTTAGGGCTCGCGGGCTACTACCGCCGGTTCGTCAGGAACTTTGGTGTCATCGCGCGCCCCTTGTTCAACTTGCTCAAGAAGGGAGTGCCATTTCTTTGGACAACCACCACCGAAACAACCTTTCAAGTACTGAAGAAACAACTCATCACAGCCCCTGTCCTTGCTCTGCCCAATTTCAAACAACCATTCATCATCGAGACAGACGCCAGCGACCTCGGCATCGGGGCAATTCTGCAACAGCAGGGACACCCAATAGCATTCATGAGCAAAGCACTCAGCCAGCGATATCAAGGCCTTTCCACTTATGAGAAGGAATATCTTGCTATCGTTGTGGCAGTGGACCAATGGCGTCCATACCTTCAGCACTCGGAGTTCATCATTCTCACCGACCAGAAAAGTTTGATTCACTTGGAAGAGCAGCGGCTAACCACTCCATGGCAACAGAAGGCTTTTACCAAACTCCTCGGCCTGCGCTACCGTATCAGATACAAGAAGGGCGTTGAGAACGCCGGAGCAGATGCACTGTCAAGGGCAAATCCAACAGACTCACTGACAAGCATTACTTCCTGCGTACCAGCCTGGCTCGAAGACGTCGTCAACAGTTACAACAACAATCCACACGCCTCGCGCCTTTTGGAACAGTTGGCGCTTCAGGAGGACCCGAAAGGACGCTTCTCTCTGGAGCAAGGGATCATCCGATTCCGCGGCAGAATTTGGCTGGGAGGAGGCACGCAGATACAACAACGCATCATCTGCGCTTTCCACGACAGTCCGATGGGAGGACATTCTGGGTCCCCTGTGACTTATCGTCGCATCCGGCCTCTGTTTTGCTTGGCCCAAGATGAAGGTGCATATCCTACAATATGTACGCTGCTGTCAAAATTGCCAACAAGCCAAACCAGACCGGGCTTCTTCACCGGGTTTGCTTCAACCGCTTCCAGTTCCCAGCCAGCCGTGGGAGATGATATCGATGGATTTCGTCGATGGCCTCCCTGCTTCACCGGGTTTGCTTCAACCGCTTCCAGTTCCCAGCCAGCCGTGGGAGATGATATCGATGGATTTCGTCGATGGCCTCCCTCGGTCCAGCAAGTTCAACTGTCTGCTTGTCATTGTGGATAAACTTACCAAGTTTGCATACTTCCTACCTCTTGCTCACCCCTACATAGCAGCGTCCGTCGCGCAACTCTATCTGCACCAAGTCTACAAGATCCATGGTCTGCCAACAGCAATTGTGTCGGACAGAGACCCAGTCTTCACCAGCCACTTCTGGCAAGAGCTGTTCAAAGGGGCAGGAACCGAGCTTCGCCTTAGCACCGCAAACCATCCACAGACGGATGGGCAAACGGAAAGAGTTAACCAATGCGTGGAAACTTTCCTGCGCTGCTTCACACAAGCATGCCCGCGACGCTGGAGCTTCTGGATACCATTGGCACAATTTTGGTACAACAATGCCCACCACTCAGCCATCGGGATGACACCATTCAAGGCCATGTTCGGCTACGAACCTCGCCACTGGGGGATCACAGCGGAAGGTACATGTTCTGTACCAGCACTTCAATCTTGGCTCGATGAGCGCGCCACTGTCCAAGCCTTGCTGCAGCAACACCTCAACCGAGAGCAACAGCTGATGAAGGAGCAAGCTGACAAGAAGCGTTCGTTTCGAACGTTCGAGGTGGGCGACACAGCATACCTCAAGCTACAGCCATATATACAATCTTCTGTGGCCCCAAGAGCAAATCACAAGTTGGCTTATAAGTTCTATGGGCCTTTCCCCATCATCGACAAGGTCAACGAAGTGGCATACAAGCTCCAACTACCTCCACAAGCAACGGTTCACCCTGTGTTCCACGTTTCGCTCCTCCGGCAAGCTCTCCTCCCTGGTACGACTACGAAACTCAACTCCCGCACTGCTTGGATGATCTCGCCGTGCCAGAATCTGTTCTTCAGACCCGCTGGCGCAAGTACAAAGACGGCGTCCGTGAACAAGTGAAGATACAATGGTCTCGTTCTTCCAACCTGGGCGTCACTTGGGAGGATAAAGCTAGCTTGATGGCCCGGTTCCCGCATGCGGAGGCTTGGGGGCAAGCCTCTTCCCAAGGAGGAGGGGATGTCAGCGTCCCCGACAATGGGGACCCACAAGGCAGCGACTACCACACCCACCAGTCTGCCACAAGACCCACTCGGCCCAGGCGGCCCAACCCACGCGTCCACGGGCCGGAGTGGGCCAACTGAAGCCGTCCAGCAGCTACTACTAAAGGAGACGCACACGAGAGGAAGGGTATCCAGAGGATCAGGCAACGGCGGCACGGCTCTTATTCCTTCCCCTTTCCTCTCTCGCGACGAACCCTAGCTACCCCATTCTTGTAATCTCCTCTGTAATTGCCACTAAATCCTACCTCTGTGAGGAATTGTTGCTAATAATCGAGATCTCCCCTAGTTAAAGTAGCTAATCCACTGGCCTTTCGGCATCTGCAGCCCTCGCATAATAAGTCTAATGATGCATGCAATTGTTATTAGTAGTACTCCGTAACAAATGCAAAGATCTTCCGCCAGTCCTGCGTCGTCTGCACACCATACACCTGGGCTCCTCTCGTTGATTGCAGATGGAGCACACAGTACTCCTCAATGATTGGGAAAAGAAGTACTTCCTCCTTTCATCTATATAGGGCATAATATGTTTTTCGAGGCTAACTTTGACCAAATGTTAAAGCAATAATATATGACATGCAAATTACACAAAGTATACCGTCAAATTCATATGTGAAAGGAGCTTCTAATAATATAATTTTTACATTATACATCTCATATACTATTAATCTTATCAATACTCAAAGCCGGTCTTAAACAAAGCATTAGGAGGGGGGAGTAGGAATATTGGAGCACTGCTAGCTTAACAACTGGAAGTGACAGGCATTCTCCAACTCGGTCAGCCTACCAACAAGAAATCGATTTTGGCAGCCGAGAAGAATGAATGATGGGGCCCCAGCCGGGATGGGATTGTAGTGCAAGGAAAGCAACGGATGGATCACTCCAAGGCCAGTGCCGTCCGTGCAAAGCCGCGGCACCAAACCGAAAGCTACGTCGAGCCTCCAGCGAACGCCTCGCGATCCGTGCGTGGCTCCGCCGGCCGTCGCACGCATCGCGAGGTCCGCCGTGGCGCCGTAGGGCCGCGCTGACGGGTCAATGCGCGTGGGGCCCGACCACCGTCCACGGCCCCGTTCGCGCCACACAGCGACAACCGCCTTTTTCGTTTTCACCCCCGTGGAACATCCCCGAGCTCTCCAAAAATATCTCGCCCGCGCACCTTTATAAGCCCGTCGCGGCCGGCCGATCTCCCCAAATCAGATCAGAACCACGCGCCCCATTGGCTCCCCTCCTCCTCCCCCGCGCACGCGCGCCCCGCAGCCTCTCTCGTTCGCCACGCAGCTTTGTACAGTTCGTACGTGAGTTGCTTGGGCGGCGGCGGCCGGGGTTAAATTCAACCGGAGGATTCGCGCGATTGAGCGAGTTATTGGAATGGATGTGGCGGATAGTGGTGGCGGTGGCCGCGGGCGTGAGCGGAGATGGAAGGGGAAGGCCGCGAGCTCGGCGGCGGAGAAGCAGCAGCAGCAGCTGGCGCCGGTTTTAGAAGACGCGCCGGCGGCCTCATTGCTCCCACCGCTGAAGAAGATGCGGAGCCCCGACTGCCGCCTCCGCCGCTCCGTGTCTTCGCTGTCGTCGGCTCCTGCTTCCCCTGACTCCTCCTCTGTTTCCAACCCCCTCTCGCCGCCCGCGACGTCCTTGCCGCCCTACGCGTCGTCGACGCGGCAGATATTCCCGTTCGCGTACGACCCGTCCCCGGCGGCGGCCCCGAGGCTCATGCAGCTGTTGCGCTACTCCTCCAGCCTGTACCAACAGCCGATGCTGCCGCAGCAGCTCCAGCAGCAGCAGCACACACCTTCGCAGCATCCGCAGATGATATCCTTCGGCGATGCCCAGCAGCAGCAGTTCGAGGCGGCGGCGGCGGCCTTGATTCCGCCGCAGTACATGGCGCCGGAGGCGCTGCGCTACTGGAGCGCGGCCCTGAACCTGAGCCCGCGAGGCGTGCTTGGCGGGGTCGTGCCGCCGGCGCTGTACCAACACCTGCTGCGGCCGCCTGGCCCGGCCAAGCTCTACCGCGGCGTGCGCCAGCGTCACTGGGGGAAGTGGGTGGCGGAGATCCGCCTGCCGCGGAACCGCACGCGCCTGTGGCTCGGCACCTTCGACACCGCCGAGGACGCCGCCATGGCGTACGATCGCGAGGCCTTCAAGCTGCGCGGCGAGAACGCGCGGCTCAACTTCCCCGACCTCTTCCTCGGCAAAGGCCGCTCCGGTGGCAGCGGCCGCACCAGCGCCAGCGCCGCGGCGTCGGCCTCCTCCTCCTCCACGTCCGCTCCGCCGACGCTGGACGAAACCAATGCGCAGCAAGCTCAGCTGCTGCACCAGCGTGAACAGCAGCAACAGCACACGGACGAGCAAGCGAACATTAGACAGAAACCTCTGCTCTCCGCAGCAGAGCAGGACGGCCTCCCGGAACCAGAGCAAAATCATCAGCTCCAGAACGCAGAGCAACAATGCAGCGACGGCAGCACGGCCATGATGCAACAGGCTCCAGTGACACCCGGCGGCGTCTGGGGCCCCGCCGACGACGCATGGTTCAGTGCGTGGGGCCCGGGCAGCTCTGTCTGGGACTACGACATGGACAGTGCCCACGGCCTCTTACTCCAGTCTCGCTTCGCCGGCGAGCAGGCCGGCATGGACTACGTCACCAGTGCACCGGAAGCCCACGTGGCACCGGCGGCAGGGACAGGCACGGCCTGTGGCGCTCCCCCTTCTCCTCTTCCTCCTCGTCCTCCCTTCATGTGGAAGGACTAGATACAGAATCCCATCTCTGAACATCTCACACACAGAACCTACCTACGCTGTGAGATGCACACAGGCTGCAGATTTTTAACAGACAGCTTGTGGCATCATCACATCGCAGGAACATTTCATAATCTTTTCTTTTCTCTCTGGTCGATTTTCTCCTGAAAATCGCAAGGAAGCCCCCAGCTGCATTTTATAGGCTGGGACAAAGATGGGCTATATTTGATTCTCCATCCTTGTAGATCCTTCCGTGATGATTCTAAGATGAGTTTTAGACATTAGATAGCTAGGGCTCATCAGTTGTTTCCTGCATCTTTAGTTGTGTTACGTATGGCTTTAGGGATTCCTAATAAAGGTTTTGGAAGAGGAGACGATTTTTATGCTCTCCTCTTGTTTTTACCTAGATAACTGTGTTTTTTGCAATACTGTTGAACCATATATGTGGGTGCCACATCTGCCATGCACGTTATATGTGTTGTTAGTTTCATGATCAATGAATTGATAGTTCTTACTTGTTTTAGTTAATGAAGTCTTCTGATTTTGTCTTCAACTCATCATATCCCCGAATATGAGCAGGAGAAGATGTTCAGATGAAGTGACTAGTTCGTGAACACTTGGAACTTAGAGCAATCTCCAATACAAGATGCAAATTTGGAGACATAAAAGAGGAGATGTAAAAATTTACATCTCCAAAAAAATGCCTTTTGCATCTTAAAAAAAGTGTCAACTCCAACAGATGATGTATTGTATATTGAAGATGTAAAACAACAACTCCAATAAATGATGCAAATGGAGATGTAAAATCTAAAAACTTTCAACTACTTCATTTCAACATAGTTCAAACATGAAATTCATAGATAGTTCAAACATAGAACACATAAATTAACGACTAGCACAACTAATCCAAACTACTCGTCGTCCGACGGCATCCAGTAGTCCTCGTCGTCATCATCCGAGCGCCCCCAGAACTCCTCGATGGGGATCACCGTCAAGGGGCCGGCCTCGTCCTCCTTCTTCACCTCCTTTTTCTTCTGCCTAGCGTCGCGCTTCCAGAAGAACTCATGTTCGGCCTGGACGTACTTCGGATGCTCCCGCGCAAACCTCGCCATCGCTGCCTCGTCGCTATCGCTGGGACTGACGACAATGGCCGGCCTCTTCTTCGTCTTCTTCGCCGGAATCACCTCCATCTGAATGCCCTGCGGCACGAGCATCTCCGCATCCGCCCGGGTCTCGATCTTCGGGAAGTTGAGGTCTGACTTGGGCCTTCCGGCACGCCACACCGCCACGTCGTAGGCACGCGCGGCCTCGTGGACGATGGGGTAGGTGCCGAGCCAAAAGTGGCGGCCGGCGTCGGAGAACTCCACCTCGAAGTTGCCTCACGGCTTGGCCCGCACACCGAAGAACCCAGTCTTGCTCTTCGGGAGATTCTTCGATGGTGATACGTCTCCGCTGTATCTATAATTTTTGATTGCTTCATGCCAATATTATACAACTTTCACATATTTTTGGCAGCATTTTATATGATTTATTGGACTAACATATTGATCCAGTGCCCAGTGCTAGTTCCAGTTTGTTGCATGTTTTTTGTTTCACAGAATATCCATATCAAACGAAGTCCAAACACGATAAAAATTAACGGAGAATTATTTTGGAATATATGTGATTTTTGGGAGGTGGAATCAACGTAAAAGGAGGCCCACGGCCTCCACAACCCATCAGGGCACGCCGAGCACCCCCTGGCGCGCCCAGGTGTCTTGTGCCCTCCTCGTAAGTCGGTTTGGGCCCTTCTTCGGGCGCAAGAAAGATAATTTATGAAAAAAATCGTGTAAAAATTTCAGCGCAATCGGAGTTACGGATCTCCGGGAATTTAAGAAACGGTGAAGATCCAGAAAACGGGAACGCGAAACAGAAGAGAACAGAGAGGGAGATCCAATCTCGGAGGGGCTCCCGCCCCTCCGCCGCCATGGAGGCCATGTACCAGAGGGGGAACTCTCCTCCCATCTCGGGGGGAGGCCAAGGAAGAAGAACAAGGAGGGGGCTCTCTCCCCCTCTCTCCCGGTGACGCCGAAGCGCCGCCGGGGTCATCATCGTGATGGCGATCTACACCAACAACTTCGCCGCCGTCAACACCAACTCTCTCCCCCTCTATGCAGCGGTGTAACACCTCTTTTCCCTGCTGTAATCTCTACTTAAACATGGTGCTCAACTCCATATATTATTTCCCAATGATCTATGCAGCGGTGTAACACCTCTTTTCCCCGCTGTAGATCGCCGACAAGTATCTACCACGAGTGAAATCAACTAGAGTCTGATCAGCTCCGAGTTGAAGGAGAATAGGGCGAAGAGAGTTTATCTTCTGTGTTAAATCACAACCCCTCCAACCAGACGTAGTCCTTTGGCAGAAGAGCGAACTGGTCTACCAAATCTCTCTGTCGCATCGAGCACCACTGGTTCAATCTACTTTACTGTATTAGTTTCGGCAGTTTGCTTTCGTGCTCTGTGTCGATAGTTTATCTGATCTTTATCTATCTGTTGCATATCATTCGTCTCTGTCATTACCCTCAGTTATTCTTCGTTACTCACCCTGTTGCATTTTCATCTCACTGTGTAGTCCCTCCAGTCATTATCATTCTGTTTGATCTAATTATCTTGGGTGTGTTCTCACTGTACCGTTTTCATTCACCTTGTCCGAGCTCGTTCACGTGTTATCCTTCATCATTCATACACTGTTTTCATTCATGCTGCTGCACATGTTTGCATATTGCATTACCATCATCATAGTCAAACCTGTGATAACCTATGCTCGAGTGATTATTGCTGCATTCCTCGAAAGATATGTTCCTCTATAGTTGATTGGTTAAGTTTTACTCTACCAAACCTTAATTCCGCTACTGTGCTTGGAATAAGTTCAAAACATTTGAAAGAATTTTTGAATCTCCCATTCACCCCCCTCTGGTCGATATACTCTCGGTCCTAACATCTCCGGGAGGTGGAGATGTAATTTTTTTGCATCTACATCTTCTGTTGGAGAGATGATTTTGGGCTTCGGAGATGCAAAAGTTAGGTATTTTGCATCTACATCTTCTATTGAAGATGCTCTTAGGGCTTCATGATCTCTAACATGAAGTGCATTCAGGGTGTACGAGCTGGCGACAAACTTGCCCAACCTAGAGGAAAGAGGAAGAGTTTATTTGAAACAACTTTCTGGTAGAGGTGTTTATTTCATACTGGCTTTAGAAACCGAGGTCCTAAAAAAGAGAATTTGAGGTCCAAAAACATCATTGTGCGGTGCCTCCTACTCCATCCTCCTCTGTCCGGTCTCGCCGCCACCAGAGGTGAACCGCCGGTGAAGCGTGCACGGGCGACTAAGGCGGTGGTGGGGGCGCTCCCCTCCACTGACGCATGTGATTTCTTCACGTCGGGTAGACCCTCTCTTTGCTGTGAGGCACAACAGTCGACAACTTTTCTAACGGCATCTCCGACGGGGAGCGACCTCTCTCCGGCGAGCCTTGGCATTGTTGGCGTTGGCTCGCCCATGAGTTCCACACTGATTGCTGGATCTATTAGAATTTGGCCAGTTAGTCCCCCATCGACCGCGCAACTATTGGCCCGATCCGGCTCGCTCCATGGTGGCGCGGTCGGGATGACCGGGGGTTCAGGCTTCCGATGCCGAAGTAGTGGAGGCGATGTGCTGCGTCGGTTTGGCCCGATGGCGGCCTTCCGTACTGGTTTAGGTGATGCACGTCGATGGTGGTGTGCTCCACCGTCGGTGCCGGTCCGCATGATGGTGACTCCGGCATGCGGCGATGGCCTCGCTGCGGATTGTGGTGGCCATTGAAAGATCTTTGTGAGAATTCCACTCTAGAGATCCGCTGGTTGCTTGAGGCGGCTCGTACTGGTGACATTGCGGGATGCAATCGGAAGGCTCCTTTGTGAGTTTGGGCGGCTCTCACTCCGGCCAATTTGCCTTCGCCGATGAGATGCAATCTATAATGACAACTTGACACAAAGTGTATGGTTGTGCAGCAGCGACGGTCGAACTTCTAGCCCAACGCGTGTAGCTGCTGGGATCCCGAAAAAGTGGTGGTGACAACACATGATTGCTTCAATTTGGTGGTGCTTCTCGAGTACCCGGTCTGAAGCTCCGGAGCAAAAAGGGCTAACCCAAGTTGGTTAGACCCTGCAATGGCAATATTTTTTCGTCGTTACTAATACGTCTCCAATGTATCTATAATTTTTTATTGTTCCATGCTATTATATTATCAATCTTGGATGTTTTATATGCATTATTATGCAATTTTATATCATCTTTTGGGACTAACCTATTAACCTAGTGCCCAGTGCCAGTAGCTGTATTTTTTCCTTGTTTTTGCCTTTACAGGAAATCAATACCAAACAGAGTCCAAATGGAACGAAACTTCTTGATGATTTTTCTTGGAGCACGAGACACCCTGGAAGCTTCAGTAGGAGGCCAGAAGGGTCACGAGGCGGCGCGCCCTCCAAGCTTATGGCCCCCCCCGTAGCTCTTCTAACCCTAATTAGTCTTCTATAAATACTCAAATATTCCCCGAAGACCAGAGGGCACACCAAAAATACTTTTTCGCTGCCGCAAGCTTCTGTCCTCATGAGATCCCATCTGGGGAACTTTTCCGGTACTCCGCCGGAGGGGATTCGATCACGGAGGGCTTCTACATCAACCTTGCTGCCCTTCCAATGATGTGTGAGTAGTTTACCACAGACCTACGGGTCCATAGCTAGTAGCTAGATGGCTTCTTCTGTCTCTTTGATCTTCAATACAATGTTCTCCTCAATGTTCTTGGAGATCTATTCGATGTAATCTTCTTTTGTGGTGCATTTGTTGAGATCCGATGAATTGTGGGGTTATGTTCAGATTATCGATGAATATTATTTGAGTCTTCTCTGAACTCTTTTATGCATGATTTATATAGCTTTGTATTTCTCTCCGATCTATTGATTTGGTTTGGCCAACTAGATTGATTTTTCTTGCAATGGGAGAGGTGCTTTGTAATGGGTTCAATCTTGCGGTGCTCAATCCCAGTGATAGAAGGGGACATGACACGTATTTGTGTTGTTGCGATTAAGTATAAAAAGATGGGGTTTGTTCATATTGATTGGATCTATCCCTCTACATCATGTCATCTTGCTTAAGGCGTTACTCCGTTCTTGTTAACTTAATACACTAGATGCATGCTGGATAGCGGTCGATGTGTGGAGTAACAGTAGTAGATGCAAGTAGGAGTCGGTTACTTGTCTCGGACGTGATGCCTATATACATGATCATTGCCTTAGATATCTCCATAACTATGCGCTTTTTTATCAATTGCTCAATAGTAATTTGTTTACCCACCGTATGCTTTCTTTCAAAAGAGAAGTCTCTAGTGAAAACTGTGGCCCCCCGGTGGAGGCTGGATGAACAGGCCCCCGTGGATGAACAGTAGCTGGTGGAGGCTGGAGGAAGTCGACGGTGGATGAACAGTAGCAAAGTGGAGGCTGGAGGAAAGTCGACGGTGGATGAATAGTAGCCCGTGGAGGCTGGAGCGAGGCAGTAGACGGTGGATGAACAGTAGCCCGTGGAGTCCTGTTTTGCGGTACGCCACACCCCTCCCGATGAACAGGACCCCCGTTTCGACCATAGGCGCTCCAACACAAGTCCGTTTCCTCCGTTTTGCGGTACGCCACACCCCTCCCGATCAACAACACCCCGTTTCGACCGTAGGCACTTGAACACAAGTCAGTTTCCTCCGTTGTGCGGTACGCCAGACCCTTCCCGATGAACAGGACCCCATTTCGACCGTACGCGGTCAAACAGAAGGCCGTTTTCCTCTCTTTTGCGGTACGCCAGACTCCGTTCTGGCTGTTCCGTCCAAGCCAGTTGGCTCCCATTGAACACGACCCATTCCGACCCAGTGGCTTCACTCCCGATGAACAGGACGCGTTCCGACCCAGCCACTTGGCTCCCGGTGAACACGACGCTGTTTCCTTCGTTCCCGACCCAGCCGGTTAGCTGCCGATGAACATGACGCCGTTGCTACCGTCCGTTGCCTCTCCATGTACACAAGCCCTGGCCGTACGTATGCGCGAGTACGCGTTCGAGACCCCGCCCGTATGTATGTACGTGGCCGTATTTTTTGGCATGTGGCTGTACGTACGTGTACACGGTTTAGAAGGGACTGCCTGAACTGCTACATCGGGGGCTCTACTACTACACGTGCCGCTGCTTGCTCGAACACGGTTCATCGTTGCAGTGAGACCGATCGACCAGTATGTACGTACATGTTCAGGACCAGACAGAAAACGCTACGTATGCCTTGACCGGGTGGGTCCCAGCTGCCAGGGAGGACAAGGACGCACGTGCGAAGATATAGCTGATGGGTCCCAGCTTTCAGGGGGAAGAATCATTTTTTTGCCCGTAATATGGACGTACTTCCTTGCGTGCGAAGATGTAGTTGGTGGGTCCATCTGTCAGCCTCACCACGTAGACTCCTCTTCTGATGGCTGTCGTTCGTTGACCACGTTGACCACGCCGCGCGGACAGCACCGGGGCGGTGGACGACGGCAAGGCCTAGGAAGGGAACGACGCGGAGCCATGGAAGACGAGGCAGGTGGATGCCCATGCGGAGGGGAGTACGAGGGTTCACTGGTTCAGCTGCGGTGTGAAGCTGCCGTTGCCGGAGAATAACAGGAGGTGTTGGTGAGTAGAGGAATGACCTGGACGGCGATGGGAGTAGGGTGGGCCGGTGAGTCCTGTGCGACAGCACAGCCGGCCATGGGAGGCGGTAGCAGGCGATACCGTCGGCGGTGGTTTGGGCGGCTGAAGCAAGAATATCCGAGATTGAAGAAGAAGCACGACATGCGTTGGATGGACATCCAATGGCCACTACTGCTAGAATCGTGTGTTGACTATAAGTTGACAAAGCCTTGCGTGCGCGTCAACCTAGTAGGCCCACAAGTGTGTGGCAGAGAACATATATCCCATTTGCAATTTGTAAGAATGTACAACCCATTTTTGAATTCTAATGGAATTTACTAGAGCCCATTTACAGTTTATTAAAATTACAACCCATTTTATAGCTAGGACAACGATTAATAATTTCAACCAAACGCTCAAAACAGAATTGAATAAAATTTTCCACATTTTGATGGGATCCGAAATATTTTTATCCCAAAATTTCAAGCCAGATTAAATATAATTTTAAAATAAATTTGTATAACGTAAAAATCCAATGAAATACTGCGCGCGCAACAAGTAATGAAATTAAAATTTTCAAAATACAAAAAATAATATTTTTAACTAATTATGTGTTTGGTGCTTTTTTTATAGTTATAGCCCAATTTTTGTAATTACATCCCATTTATTATTTCTTAAAGCCCATTTTCTTGTTAATCCTAATGCATCCCTCCTAGGAAAGATTTGCAGCCCATCGGGGCGGAGAATAACAAGTTGACCTGGGCTGGGTATTCCTCAAAAAAAAGTATAGCTGGGCTGGCCATTTTTAGCTTGAAAAAAATATTATCTGGGCTGGATATTTGGTCAACGTAAAATAATAGCCTAGGCTAGACAGGCCACAACACGCCCAGGTGATCTCCTCTGAACAACAACAAAAACACAAATTCTGCTCGACCTGCTGGGTCCCAGCTGTCGGCCGCTCCTTGTGCAATTCTCTCGTTTATTGACTATAATATAGGTTGACAATGGTGTGGGACCGTGATGTCAGGAAACCAGGAGGAAGCAAAAAAAATTATAGTTGTACTATATAATAAGGAGGCACTTGCGTATGTGCGGCTATGGCCCTGGTGGGTCCCCACTGTCATCCTCTCCAATTAAAGTCATCTCCTGATTCCTCATGTTCGTTGGCCATGTTGACAACGCGAGACGGCGGCACCACGGCGAGCGCAACAACTAGAAGGACGGCGGAGAGGGCCTCGCGGGCCCTATGGATGGTCTGATACAACGCCCGCTGCTCATTCAGGAAGCCAGGATCATAGGGCCACATGTCCGCGATGGCATTGTCGTTCGCTTGTTCGCCGGCGATTCGTCCTTCCGCGAGCCGGTGCTCGTTGTGGAGACGGAGGTTGCAGCACAGGTCTTCCTGCGCTGGTAGCTCTTCCGCCATTAGGGCGTCGAAGTGCGGCCACACCTGCTCTATGGTGAACATGACATGAACCGGCTTGGGCGGTGGCGCCGGCTCCTGGTCGGAAGCCGCGTCCATCGTCTGATTGTCGTCGTTGAGCTCGGCGACCGAGCTCGCTGGCGAGCCAGCATTTCCGGCTGCTGGACCGGACCGCTGCCAAGCACGAGTCTGACCGCCCTGGCCCACCCAGACCCCCTCCCTCGCCCGCGCGCGCTTTTCGCCTGAAACGGTCAGCGCCGCCCGCGCCGCTTCCTGATGCAGGCGATTGCTCCGCATTCAAACGACACAAGTGCCGTCCGTCTGCCGCCCGCATTAATGATACACGGTTGCCGAGGCGGCTACTCCGGCGCCACCCGCCAGTCCCTCTGCCGCCCACCATTGCTATATAAACTGTTGCGCCGGCCATAGCCGCAGCATCCGCCTCCGTTCCCTTTCTCCTGTCCACACCACTCCCACCATGGCTTCGTCGCGCTCCAGCGCTCTTCGGGACGGGCGAACGATGGACCAGATGGATATGGCAGCCATTGCTGCCGACTGGCTGGCCGGCAGGCAGCCGGAGGACGACGACGTCCCAATGGAGAACGTGGTAGTCGACGATCCGGCGCCAACCCCCTCCTCCGCGCCATCCTCGCCGGTGCATGGCACCATGACCATCGGCGAGGCCCGTGCCCAATACATGGACATGGTGAGGCAGAAGCGTGAGGAGCAGTTTCGAGAGGCGCAGGCCGACGCCACCTACAACCACCATGTCCTCCAGGAGCACCTGCAGGCGGAGGAGCAGATCGCCGCGGAGCGGGCGGAGTAGGAGGCGCTGCTCGAGTCGTATCGCTCAGCCTGCGAGAGCCGCCTCGCGCGCTGTCGGTACCGCATGCGGGTGGTGGAGGTTGCAAAGAGGGCGATGAAGCGGGCGAGGTGCTGTTTGGCGAGACCGACGATGAGGCGGAGGACAATGCCGGCTCCGCCGAGGCACCGCCCTGCCGGCATCAAGGCGGAGGACTTCGCCGGCTTTCGCGAGGCCCTGCTCCGCCGAGGCCCCGCCCCACCAACAACGAGGCCGAGGACATCGCTGGCTCCGCCGAGGCCCCGCCCTGCCGGCAACGAGGGGGAGGATTTCCCCCGCTCCGCCAAGGCACCGCCCAGCCGGCAACGAGACAGAGGACATTGCCGGCTCCGTGGAGGTCCCGCCCCGCTACCAACGAGGCCGGGCCACACAGAAAAGGAGGAAGAGTAGAACACGGTAGGTCGCCGCTACTCGGGTCCAACTAAGGCCACCGCTGCTACCCTCCGGTTGAAGCCAAGCTTGGTGGGTTGAACATTGACAGCCGATTAGCTTCTTGGCGGCGACGTGGAGTCCGAGAGCTGAGGTGGAGAAGAAGCTTCTGTTCAGCTCAGCCGGACACGGGAAATGGGCGCCGGAGATCATAGATTAGGTTAATTAATTATACCTCCAGCGCACCCCTTTTTAGTTGAAGAATGTATGAAATGTAATGATTATGCATCTCAATGATTCACACGTCAGAGCCAATATTTACTTCACAACTAAAGAATAAAGAAAAATCGATCGATGCTGCTGATGGCAAAGGGCGTCCCATTCCAAAATATCAAACGCACGTCTTCTTGCTAACATCAATGAGAAAAATTTGAGAAGGTTGTCCATTCCAAAATATCAAATGCGTGTCTTTTTGCGTACATCAATGAGCAAACTTTGACAAGGTTTTCCCATTCCAAAATATCAAATGCTTTTTGCGTACATCAATGAGCAAACTTTGACAAGGTTTTCCCATTCCAAAATATCAAATGCCTACGATTGTGGAATGGGCCGGGTTTGCCATTAGTTCGGACATTGACATGTCACCTCGTGCTAAATAAACCAGCTGTTCTTTTTGTGCAGTTCCACTAAAATCAACCAACTTCGCATGTAGCTTGTATGATTTCGCCTTTATATGTTGCAAGGCCTTGAACATATCGGCACCTCCTCTCTTGTAGCTAATTTTGTGGCTGGAGGTGGAAATGAATGATTCGAGAACATTCGATCTATTGTGCATGATGAAGTATAATGGAGGGCACGAACCATCAGAACATTTTGTGCAGTTCCCATTGAAATCAAGCAGAGCATCCCTGTTTGCATAAATACAAAAAAGTGATTAGTACAATGCAAACTGTACTATGCATTTACAGCTTAAACAGGCAACCTACATGATCCATGCAGAGCACACATTTAAAAAAATAGAACTCACCAAAAAGAATCCTAAAACAACATTGTATTGGCCATCACAGCAACAAAGATGAAGATATGTGAGTCCTTCTGAGCTGAAGTTAGTTTGTTCTTGTGGGCAGAAATGTAACCATCCTTCAACTGCTCCTTCTGATAAGAAAAGAAGGGCTTGGCTTCTTCATATCCTGGCATATTCTTCTTTAGAGGAGGATGATCCTGTTGTGCAAAGACAAGAGAACAACTAAATGCTAGCATCCCTGTTTGCTCGAAAAGAAGGAAAGGAAATATTTAAAACACCCATTACATTAACAATGGGAGTAACTGATGAAATGTATAGTCACAAAGAGATGCATCCTCATTATCCTCATAGGAAATGATATGATACCAAACACAGTAGCTCAACTAGAACTGTATTATTACTTAATTTTATCAGTGGCTATAACGGTGGCAAACCGGTGCCTCAATTTATTAGCAGCCTTAGATTAACATGCGAAACAATAACACTTTCTCATGACAGTAGCTAAACAGTAGCACAACACCAATAGAGATGACAAAGCTCGATCATATGGATGAAATCCGTGGGCTGGTACCAACCTTTGTCAGGAGGCTTATTGTGTAGAGCATGCAGATCAAGCACTTCTCCGGAACCATCCGTTATTATCTACTGTGGTTGCCATGCTTACTATAAACTCCTCAATTAGTTTAATGTTTCCAACATCTTCTTGTGCAGTTCCACTAAAATATATGTTATCTTCAAACAAGATCCCTGTTTGCACAAGTAGAGATAATTACATATTACATTAAGAGTGGCATCAAATCACAGTGGCAAAACAATTGCTTGTTCCAGCCATAGCAATAAATTAAGATGCAAAACTATATCATTACTTGTGTCACCACAGTCCCAGTGCTTCATTACAGCACCGGGAGTTGATTTTTGTTCTTCTTCCACTTGTTCTTCCCCTTCATCACTTGGGTCAATAACAGACAAGCTTCGCCTTCAATGTAAGATTTGGCATGTCAATTAGGGAGCACAAGTATAGCACTAAACAACAACATTACTTTTCTGATGACAGTAGCAATATACAGGCCAACAGTTGCGAAATATCATTATCTTACCTCAATGGGATATTATGGTGCACATACAGATTGGAAGTCTGGTCTCCTTTTGTGCAGTTCACTAAAATCAAGCAACATTACCGTATAAGTAGTAAAACATATGAAAGCACACTGCACAATCATGTGGAAGAAGGCCAGCACTGACCTCTCATGACGCGGAATTGAAACAACTCACAAGAAGAAGATCTGAAACAAATTTGCCAACACAGATAGGAAGTCTTGTGCAGTTCCACTAAGATCAAGCAATCAAGCAACATTGTCGGTGTGACATTTTGGTTGAACTGCACAAAACACTCTAAAAACAAAAGTGTTTTGTGCAGTGCAACAAAAGGTCGCAATAGCAACGAGGTGAGGTAGATAACCCTGTTTACACAGAGGCGCAAAGGAAAGAATTAGTGGTCAATAACGGTGGATGACATAGAAGCCCACAAAAAGAAGCATCTAACTTATCTAAATGTGAAAGAAAGCAAGACAGTAGCATTTCTCAAACAGTGGCATTGATTCATATTAACAGTGAGATTATATTAACAATAAAATTCGTTAAACATGTAATTTGCTTTTAACTGTGGCATTGCTTCAATTTTCCAGCGGCATTATTAGATTAACAACAGCTAAATAGTTGTATGGGACAGTGGACGCACAAGCACCATGTGCATGTACCGATGTATAAAGGGGTGATGCATAGTCTGTTGCAACAAACAACCAAGGAACATATTTGTGTTGGTCCCATTTTTGTTATCTTTAGACACCTTTCCCTATGTGAGGGCAGCAAATCTAGTCCTGCTCAAACTATACAGCCTTGTCCCCCACCCACACAAAGATCAGTTCCTTACAGATGTGTGTACTGCGTTTGTCATTGTTTTCCCTTTTCGACCAACATAGGTGTTGGATAGCCAGTCTGTACTACTTTCCCCCTTCCTTTCCTCTTTGAACCACATCCTAGATTCATGCTATACAACTTTCCCCACTACTTTCCTGTTTGATCCAACACCTAGATTCTAGTGCAGAAGCGAAAAAATTCCACATGCAGCTAGAGCAATGCCTGTGGATTAAGAAAATTATACCTTAAGGTTCTCGGGGTGTGGCTCGGTGGGCGGCTGGAGGCCGATCTGCCGACACTATGTACGGCGGCGAGGAAGAAGGGGTCGGAGGCCCTCCCGCGGCGCCGCTGGGTGAAAGAGAACAGTGGCGCCAGCAGTAGATTCTCTTCCTCGCCGACGGCGATAGCGTTAAGCCTCCTTGCCTTCCCCGACGGACAGGATCCTGCCGGCTCTTTGACCAGCAGTGAGGTGAGAGAAAGAGAGGAGAGGCCAACACAGTCTTGTTTAGATCTGGATAGAGTGAGAGAGTGTGTAGAGAGCAACTACAAGCGCTGAGGCTGCAGCATGTATATATATATATATATATAGTGGAGAGAGAGTGTGAATAGAGCAAACCCTAGAAAACAAGCGCTGAGGCTGCAGCGTATATAGTTGGAGTGGTTTTCTTTTTCTCTCCATAAAAATCATTTTAAATTGTGCACGAAATGAAACTCTTTATTTAACGTACTACTAGTGAAGAAAAATACTACTAGTAGGGCAAAGCTAATACTACTACGAGCAAGTCTAATAAGGCCTAGTCAGCAGGCTATAAGACTTGCCATGTCATTAAAATCCTACTTGGAGGAGGGAGAAGAGAGGAGAGAGAGTGAAGCGGGCTCTTATTCTACAGCCCGGCTATAGCACATAGATCAAGAAAAAGTAGTATGCATGCAACTCTCTTCCAATCATATACCTTGCTCATGCAAATATTAAATGCTTAGAGCCAACCTAATAGCTATTCTAAGAGCCAACCTATTATATGAGTATTTTTTATGATGGCTCTAAGTGAGGTGGCATCTTCTTATAGCCAACAGCCGGCTACATTATTAACCATGCTCTACGTGAAGAAAATTTAACGCTCCAAGGAGTCAACTTGAAATTAACGCTCCACGCCTCCCGGTCGCACTTACTATCGTTCACGTGTGGTAAAGCAACAACTGAACCACACATGGTCAAAATATCGGAAAGGTGGGCTGCACCATCCTCCAATTTTTCGTAAGATGGCTTAACACCTAGACGGAGGGAGTACCACCTCAGTCCAAGTTTTTACACCACGTCATATATTTTTTGTCAAAGTTTGACCAAAATTTTTAACTACTCACTACTTTTCGGTTAATAGGGCATAAATTTGAAATCTCATCAACCAAGGCTGATCGTAGTTTACAAAATTACTCAAACTTTAATCTGCATTAATTACAATATATTCATGGACGACCACTAAATGAGTATGAATGGTTACATGCACTAGTTGGTTTCTTTTAATCCTTGCATGCATCAATTTAATGCACCTTGGAATGTGAACATATTTATTTTCCAGCACATTTCTTTATTTCATCAACGACATTTTGATACAGGGAAGTACATTCACCAATTCTTTGCTAGGAGAGCAAGACCAAAGAAAACAAGAACCACAATTAGACATTTTAAAAGATATCCAATTTCCATAACTGCTCCCACTAATTGTATTAATATCTTCTCTATGTCTTCATTGATGATCTGTGGCTTCTCGAGCTTGCACACTTCTTTCTTCTTCGATTCTAAAGAACTAGACGTTGCTTCACATCTAATATCATCTATAGTCTCATCTCTAGCCGCTATTCTAGCAAGGAGTGCACGAGCATCTACCAAATTTTGTGCTATCAATAGATCGATGTATTCTTCTTCCCAAAACCAAAACTTGCATCCATCCCACACACAAGTTTGAGTATAAGCTGCCGAACATGCGCCGAATAAGGGAGCACAACCGAATCAAAAGAAGTACTACGCACCTTATCTTTTTCGCACTTGATGACACCCATCCGGGATGTTGTGGCGTGGTCGAAACGTGGCGCAGGACCTGCCGCGGGCAGCCATCGCACTTTATGAGCGGCAATGGTGAACCGACTCGCCGCTGGGCCAGGGCCAAGCCCGGACGGTGGCTGACCGTCTCTTTGCCGGTGATCCACCGACGGGATAGATCCGAGCAGCTAGAGGCGGATTCAGTACCTGCACGCGACATGGAGGCATTGCCATTATTGTGCGACCCGGTACCCGGACACTCCATGGCAAGGAGCAGTCGCAGGCAGTCGGAATGCTCCAAATCCGGCAGCTGCGTGCATCAAATCCCGCGGCCGCAGATATAGCGGCTGACCACCGGCGCCGGGATGAGAGGCACAGATCCGGCCGTCGTGCTGTGGTCGGCTGGGCTATAGTGCGAGGCTCCGACGGACGTGCGTGTACCTCTTCTCTTCTTGTACGTACTCCATTTATCTCACTTCCTGTGGCTTCCCACTCCCACGATATTCCTATTCTATGAACCTGTGTGTGCGTGTGTGTGTTAGAGAGAGCGACACATCGACCTACTCCTACAGAGAGATGGTGCGTAGTGTACGATTTAGCCGCGAGAGTCGGTGCATCCTCTCGTTTCCGGGCGTCCGGCAGGGACAACTGCCACGCCCACTCTTGACCAGCCTGGCCCACCCAAAGCCCCTCCATCCCCGGCGCGTGCTTCCCGCCCGAAACGGTCAGCGCTGATCCAGAGAATCGGTGCCGCATTCATGCCCGGGCAGAGCGGACGCGACCTCTCGCTGGCACCTGCGTTGAAGGGAGAAGCGGATTCAAGAGTGATGGTTGCTTCGTCCGTCCAACTTACTACCGGGTCTATGTGATTTGACGGCTCATTGGTCATTATTACTGAGGTGGTACAACTGTGCTGAGTCTCAGTTGCACTGTACACTTTACTTTGGTGCATGACACGTGCACCGGATGCTGGATGTCCCACGTTTCGGCGAAAGGAGGTAGACCGTCTCCACTCTTTACAATTTTCTCCATTCTTACAGCGGAGGAGTGCGAAAGTAGTGGAAACACGCAAGCATGAACAATTACATATTTACATGGCTCACCTCACACTATCACCATATTTTCTAGACACCGTGCGACACATAACTCTTTAGTATACATAGTAGTACATACAGTAATTTCTCAGCGAGATAAATTTATACAATGCTATGAAGCTTCCAGCTTCTGTTTCATGTATCTTGCATCCAAGGTTGCCCTGTTGCAACATTCCATCAAATACAAAGGAGACTAACATACATGCTATTGCATCTCAATGATTGACATATCATAGCCAATATGTACTCCCTCCGTTCCAAAATAAGTGTCTCAACTTTATGCATACTTTAGTACAAATTTGTACTACTACTAAAGTTGACACTTATTTTGGAACAGAGACAACTAAAGAAAAAAACGATCCATGCAGTCCCTAGGCCTTGAACCCTAACCCCTAACCAGGCTTTAATTTGCTGGCGACGTTGAACCTTCCGAAGAAATGAGGTTTGCAACCCTTTAACCGTCGGATCATTTTGTGCAGTTTCACTAAAATCTAGCTGAGCATCCCTGTGGCAAAGAAATTGAAGAAGCATGATTAGAATAAGACTAGTGGGACTAGTTGATGAGACACAAACTCATCACAAATATAGTAGAAGCCAGTAGAGGTACGTGCGGGGCAAAGAAGTAGAGAAATATCCACATGGAGCGATGTGGGCAGCTGGGGCAGTGGTGCAAGCCGGCTATAAAGGAAGTTGTACCTGAGGGATGTCGGGATGTAGCTAGCTTAGAGGGGGGCGGCGGGAGGCGACAGCTGCCCACGTCGCGGCAGTGAGCAAGGGACGAAGGCAACCGCACCAGCTTTGTGAGAGAGAACGGCGGGGACACCTGATCGGGACGCGCCGACAGTGGGTTTTTGCCGTCGGCGACGGCAACCGCATCTACACAAAGCATCCACCCCTTCCCCCGGCGGACGTGATTCGCCCGGATGTTAGAGATGTGGCCACAGTCGTTTTGTGTGAGAGAGTGTGAAGAGAGCAACCCCAGCAAGCAACCGTGTAGGCTCGTTCTGGCTATGTATATAGTGGAGTGGTTTCTTTTTCTCTCCATATGAACCTATTTATATTGCGTACGTGCCACTGAAGAAAAAAAACTTTATTTATAAATGACGCAGCATCGTTCATGCGTGGTTCCCGACCCTGCATTGAGTAACTACTACTAGACGTGTCAAATTATCACGTGGGCTGCATCATCGTACAGAAATGAGCTCCACCGTGTGACGTGTGTGGTTGGGGAAGACGCAAAGAGTGCTACTAGTACTACGTGCGTGGGTGCGTGCACCTCTTCTCTTCGAGCATGGTTAAGTATAGCCCACTAGTACTCTACCACGCGGTTATTATATGGGCAAAGAGTATAGGCAGTAATAATGACTAATAAGCCGTCAAATCATGAGGCCCACCTTTCTCTATGTTTGACCGAGGAAGCAGCCATCATTTCACTCCTCGTTGAATATCCATCCGCTGCTACCTCCGCAAATAAATAAAAATCTGCTTCTACCTCCGCAGCATGGTTAATAATATAGCCATGTCAATCACGATGTAGAAATATCATTCACTCTTACAATAGGGCTGGCTCTAAGGCTGGTGATTTTTTTTACTTTGTCTCTTTCTCTTTTTGTCTCATTTACTCATTTTACATAGGAGCACGTGTAGAGGATGGCTATTCCTTTCGATGGGACTTCTTCATGGGGTTTAAGACTAAGCAGCTCCGAATTATTCCTGCTGCCCACCACTCTGAATCGTGCCATCTGTGATAGTACTCCCATTGCAACAATGAGGTCCACTAGGTCTAGCACGTCCTGTAAGAAGAGACTGTCACGCAAAACATACATTCTTGTTACCTTCTTCCTCATACAGTACGTACCACTGGTACAGTACGTACTACTAGTACTAGTACTACTCGTTCTCCTATAAACCTTGCGCTTGGCATCTCAAAAATATTACCCTTGCGCTTGGCTCTTCGCCTCTTTGGGAAGTCGAGCAATAATGGTACTACAGTATATGGTTATGGCTATCTGAGACCGAATGAATTGCTGCACGTCCACCATGTGGGCGAGGGTCGAGGGTCGAGGGAGAGTGCGTACTACTACGTCCGTTTCAATATGGACTACATACGGAGCAAAATGAGTGAATCTACACTCTAAAATACGTCTATATACATCAGTGTTTGGAGTATGTACTAGTAGTTCATATTGAAATCTGCTAAAAGACATATATTTCAAACAATATGATAATCTCTCTAACCAAGGTAGGGACGAGGAGTAGTAAAATTTGCTAAAAGAAATACTCCATAGTGAAATCTCTACAAAGACTTATATTTAGGAACGGAGGGAGTATATTTCAAAGACATATATATGTCTAACGGAGGGAGTAGTAAAAATTTCTCCTCGTCCTGCGAGCCACCGCGCGCGTGGGCGCGGGAGCGGGCGTACTAAGCAAGCTTCTCCTCATTCTGCGAGTTGACGGGACACATCAAAAGTAATACAGAGCATCTCCAGTGTATAGAGCCTTGCCTCTAAGGTAGGTCCCACATGGTTTGCCTCTTTTTTAAAATAACGCGTCAAGTGGCAATTTGTTTGTTCACCCGTGGTACACGATCCTCCATCAAGTGGGCAACCAGTACACGTGTCAAATTACCACGTGGGCTGCCTTTTCGTACAGAAATGAGCTCCACCGTGTACCCGCGTGGGTGTGGTTAGGAAAGAGACGGGAGTACGTGCGCCGTGCGTGCACCTCTTCTCTTCGTGCACGTCCCCCACCTACGTGGGTGTGTGTGTGAGAGATACAAACCTAGAGAGATGGCGTGTGCATTTGTGAGTGTTTTTTGTTATGAGGGGGGTGATTTCGTGAATGTATTTGTGGGAATATGTGTCGATGATATCTCAAACAAAAATTTGACACATGCAATGTGTGTGAAATAGAGGCCTATCTATATCATATATAGAGGGGGCGATCCACAAGAAGAGAGGGAGGGTTCATAGATATCGATAGAGTCGAAGAGGGGATCAAGTTTGTGGGTGCGAGATCGATGAAGAGAGCCATCGAAATTGTGTGTGTGCATGTCAAATATATAGGGCGACTGACCAACCGGAACGTCAGAGGGCACAGGGCAAGTTTGTGTGTGGCAGGGAGACATGACTAGAGCGCTCGATGTATCGGTGTGTGTGTGTGTGGGGGGGGGGAGGTGGGAGGCAGAAACCTAACTAGAGAGGTAGATCGACTCGTATATGTGTTGAGAAGGAGAGACCTAGCTATGTCTTGAGGGAGATTGGTCGACATCCATACATAAGTGAAGGACGGGGAATAGGTTGGGACATAGAGAGAGAGAGAGAGAGGGAGAGAGAGGGAGAGAGAGAGAGAGGTAGAATGCCGGAGGGGTGGTGGAGTTGCTTCTCGGAGATGGTGGGAGAGGCCTACTAGAGAAACTGTGGGTACAACTGCAATATTATCAAGAAGAGTGGGGATGTGTTTCTGTGTGTGCATGTGCGTGATAGATGTGTCGGGAGGCATGCTTGGATGATGAAGGGGGACCATGTGTTTGGTAAGCAGACCTAACTAGATCGGTAGATCAATTGTTGTGTGTCGGAGGAAGGGAGAGACATAACAAATGAGGTAGATCGATCGACGCGTGGGGAAAATGAGTTATAAATGACCTAGCTAGCTATATGTATATCGCGAGATCGGTCAGTGTACATCCATCTGTTATAGGCAAATAAGGCCCAGAGAGACGGATAGAGAGAGAGAGAGAGATGGAGCTAGGAGGTGGTGCGAGAGGCCTACTAGCTAGATAGGGGGAGGAGTGTGCGATTGTGAGATCGATGAAAAGAGGGGCGAGAGTTTTCACGTGTGTGGGACCGTATGAGAGTCACGAGGCATGGACACAGAAAGGAGGAGATGGAAAGTGCGTGTGTATGTGGTAGGCAGACATCACTGGAGAGGTTTATCGATCGGTGTGTGTCGGAAAGGAGTTGTGGAGACCGTGGGAGAGCGACCTAAAGAAAAAAATTGAATGTGTGCGATGGATAGAATGCTGAGGGAGGGGAAGGGGGAGGGCGAGGAGGGCGTGTGCATGCACGAGAGAAAGTTAGTGCTAGCTACAAAGGTTAGAGGATTGTGTGGGTGTAAGAGACTAACAAAGATCATAATTTGATATGAAAGTGGATTCATATATTTGAATAAGAGATCATAGTGTTATAAACCTATGCATGCATGAATATAGCAGTGATACGCGTGGTGTGGTTTTGGACATGTTATACCATAATGTGATAATGCATGGCGTTTGCAACTCACAGCTAAATATCGAACAATCTAAACCATACTATATATCAAACAATCTCACATTTTATTTGAATTTGTGATAATGTGTGGCGTTTGCAGCTCACAACTAAATATCGAACAATCTAAACCATACTATATATTGAACAATCTCACATTTTATTTGAATTTGTGATAATGTGTGGCGTTTGCAACTCACATCTAAATACTTGTAGGCGTAGGGGGCGGGGCACCATACATTATGTGATAAACACATTATACATATGAGACATGGATTAGATTATGAAGATCTAGCTAGAGCTTGAAATGTACTGTGATTTTAAATCAACATAAAGTGGATTCAAAAAATCGAGTTCGAGTTCTTATAGTACACTTAGTTCATATCTAACTCGACAATAATCATGTGGTGTGCTGTGAAGATAATATACAGATGATGGTTTAACTTGACAATAATGATGATTGTAGATCTTATTAAAATAGAGAAACAAATTCAAATGGTTTAACTTGACAACAATCATGATTGTAGATCTTATTCAAATAGAGAAACGAATTCAAATTTAGTTCATATTGAAGCGGTAGTATATACGTTTGGAATGCACTAAAATGTTCATTTGAGTAGCAGGTTGCATGCATTATACACGTAGCAAAATATTTTAATTGAACATAACATGGATTCAAAGTTTTGAATGGCATTTGTAGTGCGAATTGATTTGGTACAGTACATGGGACTAGACTCTCTTGTGTGGTGTGAATTGATTTCTTTTTGTTTTTTCGTCAAGGGAAGTGCGAATTGACACGTTAGGCTTGTCCGGAAATTTCAACCCGCGCCTTGTTATCCCGAAATTTTAAGATATCTCTTTGTCTTGTTGTGCTCCTAAAATTCTCTCCATCTCAACCCGCGCCTTGCTATCCCAAAATTACAATGCGTGCGAAAACTCCCACCTCCTGCCAAATCCCGACACGCGAAATTCCCGTGATACCTCTGAATCGAAAGAACCACCTAGTTCAAATCAGTAGGGCTACTTTCGTAACTTACCCCACATTTCAGACAAGCGCATCCCAAAGCCATGGTTCCCCCCTCCCATCCCCTCCGCCCCCCATTCGTACACCGAGGCCGCGAAAACCCGCGAAGTCCCACACCCTCCTCCGTCCGCCCACCTAGCCGGAGCCTCTTCCCCCACGACGTCGTCCACAGCAACACCTCGACGTCCCTCATCCACCACACCGGATGAGGATCCGTCGTCGATCTCATCGTCCCGTCGGTTCAGCCACCCCGTCCTCCACCTCCAAGGAGCTGACCCGTCATTCCCCTCATCTTTCGAGCCACCTCCATTCCCACACCGCCATCTTCACCTGCACCACCGAAAGAGCAGCATCATCACCGATTCCTCGGATGAAGCTGAGGCCTAATCGGCGCCACCAAAGAGGTTCTACACTAATCGCTGCATTTTCTTCTTGATTCGATCTCATGGTGCTGTCGGCGCTCAGTCGTGAGCTGACATGGCGCGGCTCCATCTACGGCGGCGTCGCCGGCCACTTCCTCCACGTTGTCGCTCCCTCGGTGGCGACATCCACATCAGTAGGAGCTGCTGCTGCATTGGCTCTCGCTCGCACTACTGCTCTGCTCTTGCTCTCGGTCCCCTGCCTGGTCTGCTCTCGCTCTTGCTCACGCTGCTGCTCTCGCTCTTGCTCTTGCTTGCGCTGCTGCTCTACTCTTGCTCGCGCTGCTGCTGCACGAGCAGCAGATCCTGCTCTCGCTCGAGCCCCTGCAGCTGCTACCCGAGATGCTGCTACATGACCAGCTGCCCCGGCTCTCGCACGCGCTGCTGCTCTGGGCGCTGCTGCTGCTGCTGCTACTGCTTTTCTGCTACTAGTGTGTTCAGTTTCGACAGTAAAATTCAGTTTCGACAGCAAAATTTAGTTTCGACAGTTAAATTCAGTTTTGACAGTTAAATTCAGTTTCGACAGTTAAGTTCAGAGATGAGCGGCTGATGTATTTTACATCTAGCACTTTTTGGGTATGTATTTTACATCATCTATTGGAGATGCTATTACAATTCCACTCAGGTTAACACTGTCTCTCTTGTCCTGCTTCAGCCTCGCCGTCGTATAACTCACCGGAGCTGCTCCAACAACGAAACCCTCCATCACAGCGGAGCAGTACCCTCGGCTCCATCTCCAGACGCCTAAGATCTTCTTCCACTCCTCCGACAGCCACATCAGCCGGAGCATCCTCACCAACCAACCCAATCATGCTGAGATCGACATGGCTTCGCCAAAGAGATTGTACACTTGTTGCATCGCTTTTTTTACTCTACATGTTATATATATTGTCCACTGAGCACACGTTGTAACGTGAAATACAATTAGTTTCTCCTACTATATGACAAGCAGTGAGGTACCTGGCAACTTAGCTATCCGTGATGGACTCTCTCGAAAGCCATCATTATTTATTTCTTTTGAGCTGTGCATGTGTAGATGGGCCTGGGAGTTGAGGTAGTAGGGTAGTGGCCTGGGTCCAAAGTAGTACAAGTAGCACAAAAACATTTATGGAGTGTAGGCTTTTACCTGTTCAAGCCTGCCTACTAGAATTGCCAGTGGTTGAAAGGAAAAGTGAAGGAAAAACATAGGAATTGGAAAGTTTCCTATGGTACTACTATTAATGCATTTGGTTCAAAGGAATGGAGCAAAGGAAAACTGTAGGATTTGTTCCTTTAGTGTCCCTTTCAAAGAAAAAACGTAGGAATTTTAATATCCACTTGGCCCTCCTTTTCAAATTCCTATTCATGAAGAACAAGACTAAGTGATAGTAGCATAATAGCATTATAACTGTACATTTTCTTGTGGTTTGACTTAATTTGACCATGCTTCTTTGCATTCCTGTGACCTTCCAATTCCTATGAACCAAACATCCAGATTGACAGAAATCCTGTGATTTTAAATTCTTTGCACGTGCATTCCTATCCTATTACTGTCTATTTCCTATACTTGTGTTGTTAGAATCCTCTAATTCAAACGAGCCCTTACAGAATTACTTCTCTTACAAATAGTTGTCAAAGAAAACCTTGTGTGGTTTGTCGCGCTCCTGTTGCGTCGTCGTCCACCCCAGCTCAGTTGCTCCAACAACAGAAGGGTCCACCACAGCAGGGATCCGCCCTCCATACTATCTTTCCCCGCCTCAGATCTTCTTCCCCGCCGCCGGCAGCCACGACAACTGCATTACCATCATCAACTGAACAGATGACCTCGAGGACTACACGGGTCCACAAGAGAGGTCGCACTCTTTCGTGTCTGCTTATGTTATGCATCGCTTAATACTACATGCTACTTTATTGTCCTGTTCACCAATTAGACTCTGAGTCAGCTCCAAACTAATGCTCAAACTTGAGTTTTTAAATGGTTGTGGGGTACATATCGGGGTCGCAATCAATAGTATCTGTCTACTATCTAGTTAATCCCTGGTGTCTACTATGAGTTTCATGTTGGGTGGGAAACAAACAGTAAAGAAGCCATTATCTGTATTTTTTAACTGAAGCCATTATCTGCCTGCTACCATTGGTTTTGGGTCTATCCACAGGTTGCTATCATCACTCTGGATTTCTGCATGCACTCCTTACATAATCTCACTAAGTTTTATTCCCATGCATGTCAGTTATTGTACACAATGTAACTGAAGATGTAGAGCAAAAGAGATGAGCCTTGCGTGGCAATAAAATTTCATGCATATGTCGCTCCATGGAGGGCGCAAAGGCAGCCCCCCCTCCACCCATTTCAGATTGTAATCAAGAGGAAGATAACTGTTCTGAGGGGGATTCAGAAGGAGAAGACCACTCCTATTTACCCCCTGAGGTCTTCGCTCTAACTTGGCATGCTGATGTTGGTCATATCATGCATATGGTGCCTTGCATTGCTTACTTTATACATCAAATATGTCATCTGCTTAGTTTAGACATGCTTTGTGTGAATGCCATCTGTTTAGTTTCTTTATCGTATATGTGAATTATGCAACGCCATCTTGTTTAGCCAGGCATCATATATGTGAATTTTGCAATGCCATTCTGCTTAGCCAGTCATCTTATATGTGAATTATATCATGTCATCCTTTTTTTTCATTATGTATTACATTTGTCAACAATGTTAGTACATTCAACTACTTTTCATGTGCATCAGCCATTTGACACGGTGATGGAAAATTCTGGAGTGAAAACAAGGTCTTCAGAGCAGACTATGCTATCTAACGAAGCGCATATCTCACTGGTTATGGATAGCTCCTCAGAGGAGGATTCAGAGACAGATGACCAGTCCTATTTCCCCCCTGAGGTGTATGCTCTAACTTGGCAGGGTTATGTTGCTCATATCGTACGTATGGTGTCTTGCATTGCTATGTCATTTGCTTAGTTTAGACATGCTTTGTGTGAATGCCACCTGTTTAGTGTCTAATTACCATATATGTGAATTATGCAATGCCATCTTGTTGCAAGACATTATATATGTGAATTATGCAATGCTATCTTGTTGCAAGGCATTATATATGTGAATTATGCAATGCCATGCTGTTTAGCCAATCATCATATATGTGAATTATATCATGCTATCCTTTTTTTGTATTACGTATTCCATTTGTCGACAACGTTTGTATATTCAACTACTCTTCCTGTGCATCAGCCATTTGAAGCGGTGATGGAAGTATCTGGAGTGAAAACAAGGTCTTCAGAGAAGACAATGCTACCTACTGAAGCAGACATCTTGCTGGTTACAGATAGCTCCTCAGAGAAGGATTCAGAGACAGATGACCAGTCCTATTTCCCCGCTGAGGTCTATGCTCAAACTTGGCAGGGTTATATTACTCATATCATGCATATGTTGTCTTGCATTGCTTAGTTTTTACATCATATATGCGATTGCCATCTGCTTACTTGCTTAGTATATAATCATATATTTGAATTATATCATGCCATCATTTTTACATAGACATCATCTATCTGAATTATGGCATGCCAACCCATTTAATAAAGACATCATATAGTTATATCATCTCATCCTGTTTAGTGTTTACAGTCATCATATTTTGAATTATGTCATTCTATCCGTGAATTATATCATGCTATCATGTTTCCATAGGCGACATGTATGTGAATTATGGCATGCCAACCTATTTAATAAACACATTATATAGTTATATCATGTCATCCTGTTTACATAGTCATCATATTTTGATCTATGTCTTTCCATCCTGTTTAGTTAGCCATCATATATGTGAAATTGTGTCATGCTATCCTGTTTAGGTAGCCATCATATATGTGAAATTGTGTCATGCTATCTGTTAGGTTAGACAACATAAATGTGAATTATTTCATGCCCTCTTTTATTCCCCACTATCCATTGCACCTGTCTATCATACAATGTCTGTACATTCAATTACTTTTCTTGTTTATCAGCCATTTGAATTGGAGAGGGTGATGGCAGTATCTAAGCGAGTAACAAAACGGTCTTCAGAAAAAGTGCTACCAGTCGATGCAGATAGAACCACGGTTGTACTTGCCCAAGAACCAGCCCCACCACACATAACCCATACTCTCGCAGATTGTACCCCTACCCAGTAGGACAGAGAACCAGCTACACCCCTTCTAACTCCAACCCCAGCAGATAGTAACCCAGTTCCAGTTGACACAGCACCGTCTGCACCACAGAGCACCCAAACACGAGCAGTTAGTAAGGCAACTGCAGTGCCCAAAGCACGAGGACCACCACTCTGAACCCCAACCTAACGCTTAAAGCAGAAGAAGAATTGTTCTCAGGTCAGGTTCTGTAGCTATGGTTCATACTCTTTTGCTCTTGCATCACTGTATTTACTCATACCAACTATTTTCAAATTTGAAGGATGGAATTGAAACTCCAATGGCGCAACAGGTATGTTTTAAACCTGTTTCTTTAACTGGTTTGCTGTTGTAACTTGCTCTATGTTGATTTTAGTTTCAATTGAATAAACAGTTATGTTCTCATGTCATGCACATTACAAGTGTTGTTATTGCTCTGTAGTTTCCCACACTTATATTCTGTCTATGCTGCTTTGTCTTAAACAGATATTATTTGAACTGTGTCTCTATCTTGATTTGGCAACAAAAACTAGAATGATATAGACCACACAGTGACCATGGTACATAGATATATGTTTGTTTCATGCTGTTATCCTGTACACTTTACTACTGAACTGATTTACCAAAATGAGTTTCATATACAACATGGTAAACCTGTGATGTGTCCGCTTGTTTCTCTTTTAGAATGCGGACAAAATATTGGAGAAGAGTACCCCGTTATGCAATGGTAAAGGAAGTAATGCAGATAAGGTTCAAGATAGTGAGACATCCCTGTTGGTCTCCAAGAAAGCTGATAAAAACTATCTTGACGACAATGAGACAACCCAAAAGTCCTGTCTTGATGTAGTGTTCGAGTTACTGGCCACTACTGCTGGCACAAGCTCTTCGAACTCGCTACCTGAATCAGTTCGTCTTCTTGAGTCTCAACTTCAAGTTGAAATACATTGATCAGATGTGCTGCGACACAAAGGTGAAGGACTGAGGAAGTCCCTGCAGAATTCAGATGCATACTTTCTGGTGCAACAGCAAGCGCTGGAGGATTTAAGCACCAAACAAGAGAAAGTTAATAAGCTTGCTAAGCATCTTACCAGCATGCTAGGTACCCAGGATATTGTTTCTTGAGCTCTTCTGAAGTGGTTTTAGTTCTGGACTTGTTTTGCTGCGGCGTTTATTTGCACTGGTCGCCAACTTTGACAACCAGTGTACGTGATATGCTACTTTGTTCCCTATATTTGCACTGATGGCGAACTTTGATGCCCAATGGATATAATATGTGTAATAGCCGTAATAGCCTAGCATTAGTTGCTTGCTTATTTATTTCCTTATTGTCTTGTTTAGTTGTTTGCTTGTAGTCACTGCAGTTCTTTTTCCGCGTTTTTCTAGTGGCCACAATAACCTATTTTTTATAACTAGGCCACAATAACCATGGCCAACATACGGACCGTTGTAACCATGGTCCTGCTACCTGCTGTAGTGACCATGGGCCCCCTACGGGCCGTAGGATCCATGGGCCCTCGACGGGTTGTATATTCAATGGGCCGTATACGGGCCATATTATTAGTGGACCAATGACGGTCCATAAAATGGGCCGTAAACGGGCTAGAGTGGAAACCGTGTGTTTATGGCTCGACCATAACGGGCCGTTAATAGGCTGAAATGTATAACGGGCTTAATTCTGTTGACGGGCATCACGGGTCGTTAATGGGCTGTATTTGATGACGCTATGAAAACAGCCCAACGGGTTAACGGGCCACAAACGGGCTGACTGTAACCACGGGCTTAATTTGGCCCACAAGCAGAAAAGGCCAGTAACGGGCCGTAAGTAACTAAATGCTGGAAATGAGCCGAAGAATAAATGGGCCCTTAGAAGGCCGAAAGGTAACACGGGCTGGAAACGGCCCAACGGAATAATGGGCCGTTAATGGGTGTAAAGCGTTACACTGTTCATTATGGGCCAGTTTCACCACGGGCCTTTAAAGGGCCAAGAGTTACAATGGACCTCGTATGGGCTGAAAGACGTCATGGGCCATACATGGGCCGGAAGTTACAACATCCTGGAATCATGTTGGACGGCCCATATAACGCTACTGGGCCCAATTCGGTTAGGCCATAACGGGCCGTGAGTTAGCGGGCTGTAAATGGGCTATATGCGAACAGGCCGCTAACAGGCTTTTCGTGGGCCGGCCCGCTACCTTTTGACCAAGTCAAACAGGCCGGCCTTTTCACCTGAATGGGCCTCTGTTGGGCCATGCCACGCGTCGACGTATCATAGGCGCCTCCCGTCCAATGAGTGGATGACATCTGTCCCAACACGTGGTTCCTCTGGCCATTGAGAATTTTACACGTGGAAAATCCCCATTTGTCCGGGCTGTTAACGGGTTATCGGATCCAAACCGGAACCCGATAGCTTAACGGTGACCCGTTACGGTGGATGCCACATGTCGGTTACCCTTGACGAAAGCACTTCTATGACGCGCGATTTATTGTCATGGAAGTGGACACTTCCGTGATGATAATTTTGGTACTGTCATGGAACACTTCTACGACAGCACAGGTATGACTATCTTGATTCTGTCATAAAATCGTCATGGATGTACATGCATGACAGAAAACGTGACCTACTGTGACAAACACGTATCATCACGGAAGTGTATTTTTTTGTAGTGAATGTTCATTGGCTGGTTACAAGTTCTTTGAAAATTCTTGATGAAACGCTCCTTCAACTCAGCCCATGTGTTAATGGAATTAGTGGGCAGGTTCTTCAACCATGTCCGGGCCGGCCCCTCCAACATAATGGTGAAATACTTTGCGCACACTGCATCGCTGGCATCCAACATATCCATGGCCAGCTCATAACTCTCAATCCAACCCGCCGGCTCAAGATCCGCTGTGTAATTGGGTATTTTCCGAGGACCCTTGAAGTCCTTAGGCATGCACTTGTTGCGCAAAGCTGACACTAAGCACGGAACCCTGAGGGTTCTGGTGCTTGATCCGACTCCCAGCGAGGCTGAAGTAACTTCCGGGGGCGGCTGATAAGCCCCCTGGTTTGCTGCCTCCGTCTCACGATGGGTCCTTGCCCCGTCCTTCCTGAGCTTCACCATGTGCAGTGCGGGGCGGGTTCTCCTGGGGTGGGTTACAGCATCGCTCACTGCTGGAAACAGCTGGCGACTCTGCATGCCTATTGTAGCTTCTACTCGGCAATGGGGTCGAATGCACATGATGCCGACTATAGGAATAATTCGCCTTCTGAGCAATCGCCGTTTGCAGAAGTTCGATGGTGTTCCGAGTCTCCAACATGACCGGTGACTCGCCAGTAATCGGGATCGCGGTAAGGCGGGTGGCCGCTGCCACCATGTTATCCACCGGGTTAGAGAAGTGACCCGGCGGCGTCAGAAAACGCTGCGGTGGCGTCTCAACCCGGGGCGGGCCTGGCACCGGCTCTTCCCTCCGGGCCGGCTCTGGCTGGTGAGCCTGAGCCGTCGCCCGGCTTCCGGGCATGGCTGAGGTTAATTGGGGTATAACCAGTGCTCTAGGAGTGCTTGGACCTGCCCCTGGTGTGTTAAACAAACGCAAAGGTTCATAACTTGGAGGTAAACGGGACTGGTGCCTCCTTCGTAGGACTGCATTAGAAGCGTTCTGATCTAGATTCACGCACCAAGCCTCCGCCTTCCGGCGCTCTGCCTATGCATGAACATGGGCTTGCAATGTGGCCACCCGGACACTTTCAGCATTGATATCTTCCTGGGCCTTAGTCATCTGCTCTCGATCTTTGCAATCTCCGCGTTGCATTCCGCTTGATTTTCCGCAGTGATTTCAGTTGCCAGCAAGGTTGTTAGAGTGCCCATCAGGTTAGATGACACTTGAGCCGGCGGCCTGACTGAGCCAGACACGCCAGCTACTGAGGCAGCTGGGTCAGCCGTTGATACGTCTCCATCGTATCTACTTTTCGTAATGCTTTTGCTCTTGTTTTGGACTCTAATTTGTATGATTTGGATGAAACTAACCCGGACTGATGCTGTTTTCAGCAGAACTACCATGGTGTTGTTTTTGTGCAGAAATAAAGGTTCTCGGAATTGGACGAAACTTTTTGGAGAATTATTTCGGAATAGATAAAAAATACTGGAACCAAGAGGCACCAAAGGGGGTGCCCTGGCTGCCCACAAGACACTAGGGCGCGCCATCCCCCCTAGCGCCCTGGTGGGTGGTGGGGCCCTCAGGGCTCCCACTACAAAAAAACACTTCCGTCGTGATACGTGTTTGTCATAGTAGGTCACGTTTTCTGTCAGGCATGTACATCCATGATGATTTTATGACAGAATCAAGATAGTTATACCTGTGCTGTCGTGGAAGTGTTCCATGACAATCCTAAATTATCATCATGGAAGTGTTCACTTCCATGACGATAAATGACGCGTCATGGAAGTGCTTTCGTCAAGGGTAACCGACACGTGGCTTCCACCGTAACGGGTCGCCGTTAAGCTATCGGGTCCGGTTTTGGATCCGATAACCCGTTAACAGCAACAACCAATGGCGATTTTCCATGTGTAAAATTCTCATTGGCCGAAGGAACCACGTGTCAGCTCCATGTTTGGACAGATGTCATCCAGCCAATGGACGGGACACGCCTATGATACGTCGACACGTGGCTCAGCCCAACAGTGATCCATTTAGATCAAAAGGCCGGCCCATTTGACTTGGTCAAAAGGTAGCAGGCCGGGCCACGAAAGCCTGTTAACGGCATGTTCGCATATAGCCCATTTACAGCCCGCTAACTCGCGGGCCGTTATGGACTATCCGAATTAGGCCCAGTAGCGTCATCTGGGCCATTCCATGTGATTCCAGCCCGTTGTAACTTCCAGCCCATGTATGGCCCATGACGTCTTTCGGCCCATATGAGGCCCTTTGTAAATCAAGGCCCTTTAACGGCCTGTGGTCAAACTTTCCCATAATGAATAGTAAATAGCTTTATACCCATCGACGGCCCATTATTCCATTGGGCCGTTTCCAGCCCGTGTTACCTTTCGGCCTTCTAAGGGCCCGTTTATTCTTGGGCTCATTTCCAGCATACGATTACTTACGGTCCGTTCCTAGCCTGTTCCGCAGATGGGCCAAATTCAGCCCGTGGTTACAGTCAGCCCGTTTGTGGCCCGTTAATTTAGTGGGCCGTTTTCATAGCGTCATCTAATACGGCCCATTAACGACCCGTTATGCCTGTCGATAGAATTAAGCCTGTTATACATACCGGCATGTTAACGGCCCGTTATTGTCGGCCCATAAATAGATGATTCCCATTCTAGACCGTTTACGGCCCACATTGCGGACCACTATTGGCCCATGAATAGTACGACCCATGTTTGACCAATCAATCATACGACCGTATAAGGCCCACTGATTGTACAACCCATAGAAGGCCCATGGATCCTAAGGCCCGTAGGAGGCCCATGGTCACTACAGGTAGCAGGACCATGATTACAACGGTCCATATGTTGCCCATGGTTATTGTGGCTTAGTTTTAAATAAAAAGGTTACCTGGAAAAAGAACTGCAGTGACTACAAGCAAAAACATAAACAAGACGCTAAGGAAATAAATAAGCAAGCAACTTACGCTAGGCTATTACGGCTATTACAAATATTACATCCACTGGGCATCAAAGTTCGCCACCAGAGCAAATATAGTGAACAAAGTAGCATATTACATACACTAGGCGTCTAAATTGGCCACTAGTGCAAATAAACGCGGCAGCAAAATAAGTCCAGAACTGAAACCACTTCAGAAGAGCTCAAGAAACGATATCCTGGATACCCACCATGCTGACAAGATGCTTGGCAAGCTTATTATCTTTCTCTTATTTGGCGCTTAAATTCTCCAGCTCTTGCTGTTGCACTAGAAAGTATGCATCTGAATTCTGCAGGGACTTCCTCAGTCCTTCGGCTTCGTGTCGCAGCACATCTGATCGATGTCTTTCAACTTGAAGTTGAGACTCAAGAAGTCGAACTGATTCAGGCAGAGAGTTCGAAGAGCTTGTGCCAGCAGTAGTGGCCAGTAACTCGAACACTACATCATGACACGACTTTGGGGTTGCCTCACTGTCTTCAAGATAGTTTTACTAGCTTTCTTGGAGATCAAAAGGGATGTCTCACTATCTTGAACCTTATCTGCATTACTTCCTTTACCACTGCATAACGGGGTACTCTTCTCCAATATTTTGTCCGCATTCTAAAAGAGAAACAAGCAGATACATCACAGGTTTGCCATGTTGTATATGAAACCCATTTTGGTAAACCAGTTCAATAGTAAGGTGGATAGGATAACATCATGAAACAAACATATATCTATGTACTATGGTCACTGTATGGTCTATATCATTCTAGTTTATGTTGCCAAATCAAGATAGAGACAGTTCAAATCATATCTGTTTAAGGCAAAGCAGCATAGACATAATATAAGTGCGGGAAACTACACAACACTAACAACACTTGTAATGTGCATGACATGAGAACATAACTGTTTATTCAATTGAAACTGAAATCAACATAGAGCAAGTTACAACAACAAACCAATTAAAGAAACATGCTTAAAACATACCTGCTGTGCCATTGGAGTTTCAATTGCATCCTTCAACTTTGAAATTAGTTGGTATGACTAAATACAGTGATGCAAGAGCAAAGGATTATGAACCATAGCTACGAAACCTGACCTGAGAACAATTCTTCTTCTACTTTAAGCATTGAGTTGGGGTTCGGAGTGGTGGTCCTCGTGGTTGCCTTACTAACTGCTCATGTTTGGGTGCTCTGTGGTGGAGACGGTGCTATGTCAACTGGAACTGGGTTACTATCTGCTGGGGTTGGGGTTAGAAGAGCTGTAGCTGGCTGTCTGTCCAACTGGGTGGGGGTACAATCTGCGTGAGTCTGGGTTATGTGTGGTGGGGCTGGTTCTTGGGAAAGTACAACTGTGGTTCTATCTACATCGACGGGTAGCACTATCTTTTCTGAAGACCGTGTTTTTACTCCCTTAGATACTGCCATCACCCCTCCAATTCAAATGGATGATAAACAAGAAAAGTAATTGAATGTACAGACATTGTATGATAGACAGGTGCAATGGATAGTGGGGAATAAAATAGGGCATGAAATAATTCACATTTATGTTGTCTAACCAAATAGCATAGCATGACATAATTTCAAATATATGATGGCTAACTAAATAGGATAGCATGACACAATTTCACATATATGATGGCTAACTAAACATGATAGAATGACATAATTCAAAATATAATGACTTTGTAAACATGATGACATGATATAACTATATGATGTGTCTATTAAAGTGGTTGGCATGCTATAATTCACATACATGCCGTCTATGGAAACCAGGTGGCATCACAGATAGAATGACAAAATTCAATATATGATGACTATGTAAACATGATGAGATGATATAACTAATATGATGTCTTTATTAAATGGGATGGCATGGCATGGCATAATTCATATACATGCTGTCTATGTAAACATGATGGCATGATATAATTCAAATATATGATTTATGTACTAAGCAAGTAAGCAGATGGCAATCACATATATGATGTCTAAACTAAGTAGATGGCATCAATATTTTGTATCTGATGTAAAAGCTAAACAATGCAAGACAACATACGCATGATATGAGTAATATAACCCTGCCAAGTTTGAGCATACACCTCAAGGGGAAAATAGGACTAGTCACCTGTCTCTGAATCCTCCTCTGAGGAGCTATCTGTAACCCGCAAGATATCTGCTTCAGCAGGTAGCATTATCTTCTCTGAAGACCTTGTTTTCACTCCAGATTTTTCCATCACCAATTCAAATGGCTGATGCACATGAAGAGTAGTTGAATATAAGAACATTGTCGACAAATGGAATACGTGATACAAAAAAAGGATGACATGATATAATTCACATATATGATGCTTGGCTAAACAGCATGGCATTGCATAATTCACATACATAATGCCTTGCAACAAGATAGCATTGCATAATTCGTGTATATAATGCCTTGCAACAAGATGGCATTGCATAATTCACATATATATGGTAATTAGACACTAAACAGGTGGCATTCACACAAAGAATGTCTAAACTAAGCAAATGACATAGCAAGGCAAGACACCATATGCACGATATGAGCAATATAACCATGCCAAGTTAAGAGCATACACCTCGGGGGGAAATAGGACTGGCCATCTATCTCTAAATCCTCCTCTGAGGAGATATCCGTAACCAGCAAGATATATGATTCGTCAGATAGCATTGTCTGCTCTGAAGACCTTGTTTTCACTCCAGATTTTTCCATCACCGTGTCAAATGGCTGATGCACAGGAACAGTAGTTGAATGTACTTACATTGTTGACAAATGTACTACATAATGAAAAAAAGGATGGCATGATATAATTCACATATAAGATGACCGGCTAAGCAGGATGGCATTGCAAAATTCACATATATGATGCCCGGCTAAACAAGATGGTATTGCATAATTCACATGTATGATATAGAAAGTAAACAGATGGCATTCACACAAAGCATGTCTAAACTAATCATATGACATTTTCAATGTATAAAGTAAGCAATTCAAGGCGCCATATGCATGATATGACCAACATCAGCATGGCAAGTTAGAGCAAAGACCTCAAGGGGTAAATAGGAGTGGTCTGCTCCCTCTGAATGCCCCTCTGAATAGTTATCTTCCTCTTGATTACAATCTGGAATGGGGGAGGGGGGCTGCCTTTGCGCCCACCATGGAGCGACGTCTGCATGAAATTTTATTGCCATGCAAGGCTCATCTCTTTTGCTCTACATGTTCAGTACCATTGTGTACAATAACTGACATGCATAGGAATAACTCATAGTGAGATTATGTAAGGAGTGCATGCAAAAATCTAGAGTGATGGTAGCAACCTGTGGATAGACCCAAAACCAGTGATAGCAGGAAGATAATAGCTACCGTTCAAAAATACAGATAATGGCTCCTTTACTGTTTGTTTCCCACCCAACATTAAATTCATAGTAGACACCCGAGATTAACCAGGTAGTAAACGGATAATATTCGTTGTTGCGCCGATATGTACCCCACAACCATTTAAAAACTTAAGTTTGAGCATTAGTTTGGAGCTGACTCGGAGTCTAACAGGTGAATAGGATGATAAAGTAGCAGGTAATATTAAGCAATGCATAACGTAAGCAGACACGAAAGAGTGCGACCTCTCTTGCGGACCCGTGTAGTCCTCAAGGTCATCTGCTCATTTGATGATGGTAATGCAGTTGTGGTGGCTGCCGATAGCATGGAAGAAGATCTAAGGCGACGAAAGACAGTCTGGAGGGTGGATCCCTGCTGTGCTGGACCCTTCCGTCGTTGGAGCAGCTGAGCTGGGGTGGATGACGGCGCGGCAGGAGCGGCACAAACCACACAAGGTTTTCTTCGACACCTATTTGTAACAGAAGTAATTCTGTAAGGGCTCGTTTGAATTGGGGGATTCTAACAACGCAGGGATAGGAAATACACAGGAATAGGATAGGAATGCACGTGCAAAATAGAGCATTTGCAAATACATGATTTCTATCAATCTGGGTGTTTGGTTCACAGGAATGCAAAGAAGCATGGTCAAATTAAGTCAAACCACAAGAAAATGTACAATTATAATGCTATTATGCTACTATCACTTAGTCTTGTTCTTCATGAATAAATTTAAAAAGGAGGGCCAAGTGGATATTAAAATTCCCATGGTTTTTCTTTGAAAGAGACACTAAAGGAACAAATCATACTTTGGACCCAGGCCACTGCCCTACAAGCTCAACTCCCAGGCCCATCTACACATGCACGACTCCAGCGCGCAGAAATAAATAATGATGGCTTTCGAGAGAGTCCATCATGGATAGCTAACTTTCCTAGTACCCACTGCTTGTCATATAGGAGAAACTAATCGTATTCCTCATTACTACGCGTGCTCAGTGGACAATATATATAACATGTAAAGTAAAAAAGCAATGCAACAAGTGTACAACCTCTATGGTGAAGCCATGTCGATCTCAGCATCTTGGGTTGGTAGCTGAGGATGCTGGGGCTGATGTGGCTGTCGGAGGAGGGGAAGAAGATCTTAGGCGTATGGAGATGGAGTCGAGGGTACTGCTCCGTTGTGATGGAGAGTTTTGTCGTTGGAGCAGCTCCGATGAGGTTTACGATGGCGAGGCTGAAGCAGGACAAGAGAGACAATGTTAACCTGAAGTGGTATTCTAATAGCATCTCCAATAGATTATGTAAATAAAATACATCACCAAAAAGTGCTAGATGTAAAATACATCACCCACTCATCTCTGAACTTAACTGTCGAAACTGAATTTAACTGTCGAAAGTGAATTTTGCTGTCGAAACTGAATTTTACTGTTGAAACTAAACGCACTAGTAGCAGAAAAGCAGTGCACTAATAGTTTTGGCCACTCGAGCACTAGTGGCAGAGGAGCAGTGATCTAAATCGGTAGCCGCTCTAGCAGGGAATGTACTACTAGAGAGCAGCCGGGGCAGCTGGTCCTGCAGCAGCAGTAGCGCCTGGAGCAGCAGCGCATGTGAGGGCCGGGGTAGCTGGTCGTATAGCAGCATCTCGGGTAGCAACAGCAGGGACTTGAGCGAGAGCCGGAGCTCCTACTCGTGCAGCAGCAGCATGAGCAAGAGTAGAGCAGCAGCGCAAGCAAGAGCAGCAGCGCGAGCTAGAGCAAGAGCAGACGAGGCAGGGGACCGAGAGCAAGAGCAGAGCAGTAGCGTGAGCGAGAGCCGGAGCAACAGCAACTCCTACTGATGTGGACGTCGCCGCCGAGGGATCGACGCCGTGGAGGAAGTGGCCGGCGATGCCGCCGTAGATGGAGCCGCACCATGGCGGCACCGGACCGAGCGCCGGCAGCACCGTGAGATCGAATCAAGAAGAAAATGCAGCGATTACTATAGAACCTCTTTGGTGGCGCCGATTAGGCCTGAGCTTCATCCCAGGAATCGGTGATGGTCCTGCTCTTCCGGTGGCGCAGGTGAAGACGGTGTTGTGGGAATGTAGGTGGCGCAATTGATGAGGCGAACGTCGGGGCAACTCCTTGGAGGTGGAGGATGTGGTGGCTGAACCGGCGGGATGATGAGATCGACAACGGATCCTCATCCGGTGCGGTGGATGAGGGACGTCGAGCTGTTGCGGTGGACGATGTCATTGGGGAAGAGGCTCCGTCTGGGTGGCAGACGGAGGAGGGTGTGGGGCTTCGCGAGTTTTCGCGGCCTTGGTGTATGAATGGGGGCGGAGGGGATGGGAGGAGGAACCATGGCTTAGGGACGCGCTTGTCCGAAAAGTGGGGTAAGTTACAAAAGTACCCCCACCAATTTGAACTAGGCGGTTCTTTCGGTTCAGGGGTATCACGGGAATTTCGCGTGTCGGGATTTCGGAGGAGGTAAGAGTTTTCGTGCGCATTGTTATTTTGGGATAGCAAGGCGCGGGTTGAGATGGAGGGAATTTTAGGAGCATCACGAGACAAAGAGATATCTTAAAATTTCAGGATAACAAGGCGCGGGTTGAAATTTCCGGACAAGCCTAACATGTACTGTACCAAATCAATTCGCACTTCCCTCGATGAAAAAAACAAAAAGAAATCAATTCGCACCACACAAGAGAGTCTAGTCCCGTTTTACTGTATGAGTTACTACAAATGCCATTCAAAACTTTGAATCCATGTTATGTTCAATTAAAATATTTCGCTACGTGTATAATGCATGTAACCTGCTACTCAAATGAACATTTTAGTGCATTCCAAACATATATACTACCCCTTCAATATGAACTAAATTTGAATTCATTTCTCTATTTGAATAAGATCTAAAATCGTGATTGTTGTCAAGTTAAACCATTTGAATTCGTTTCTCTATTTTAATAAGATCTACAATCATCATTGTTGTCAAGTTAAACCAATGTTTGTATATTATCTTCACAACACACCACATGATTACTGTCGAGTTAGATATGAATTATGTGTACTATATTAACTAGAACTCGAATTTTTCAATCCACTTTATGTTGATTTCAAATCACAGTGCATTTCAAGCTCTAGCTAGATCTTCATAATCTAAACCATGTCTCATATGTATAATGTGTTTATCACATAATGTATGTTGCCCCACCCCCTACGCATACAAGTAATTAGTTGTGAGCTGCAAACGCCACACATTATCACAAATTCAAATAAAATGTGAGATTGTTTGGTATATAGTATGGATTAGATTGTTCGATATTTAGCTGTGAGCTGCAAACGCCACACATTATCACGAATTCAAATAAAATGTGAGATTGTTCGATATTTAGCTGTGAGCTGCAAACGCCACACATTATCACAAATTCAAATAAAATGTGAGATTGTTCGATATATAGTATGGTTTAGATTGTTCGATATTTAGCTGTGAGTTGCAAACGCCACGCATTATCACATTATAGTATAACATGTCCAAAACCGCACCACGCGTATCACCGCTATATTCATGCATGCATAGGTTTAAAACACTATGATCTCTTATTCAAATATATGAATCCTCTTTTATAACGAATTATGATCTTTGTTAGTCTTTTACATCCACACAATCCTCTAACCTTTATAGCTAGCACTAACTTTCTCTCGTGCATGCACACGCCCTCCTCGCCCTCCCCCTCCTTCAGCATTCTATCTATCGCGCACATTCATTTATTTTGTTTAGGTCGTTCTCCCACAGTCTCCACAACTCCTTTCCGAAACACACGGATCGATAAACCTCTCTAGCGAGGTCTGCCTACCACATACACACACACTTTCCATCTCCTCCTTTGTCCGTCCATGCCTTATGTCTCTCATACGGTCCCACACACGTGTAAACTCTCGGCCCTCTTTTCATTGATCTCACAATCGCACACCCCTCCCCCTATCTAGTAGGCCTCTCGCACCACCTCCTAGCTCCATCCCTCTCTCTATCCGTCTCTCTGGGCCTTATTTGCCTCTAACAAATGGATATACACCGACCGATCTCCCACTATACATATAGCTTGCTAGGTCGTCTATAATTCGTTTTCCCCACGCGCTGATCGATCTACCTCATTAGTTATGTCTCTCCCTTCCTCCGACACACAACAATTGATCTACCAATCTAGTTAGGTCTACTTACCAAACATATATGGCCCCCCCTTCATCATCCATGCATGCCTCCTGACACATCTATCGCGCACACGCACACATAGAAACACATCCCCTCTCTTCTTGGTATTGCAGTTGTACCCTCCGCTTGTCTAGTAGGCCTCTCCCACCATCTCCGAGAAGCAACTCCACTACCCCTCTGGCACTCTACCTCTGTCTGTCTGTCTGTCTCTCTCTCGCAACCTATTTCCCGTTCTTCGCTTATGTATGGATGTTGATCGATCTCCCTCAAGACATAGGTAGTTAGGTCTCTCAACACATATACGAGTCGATCTACCTCTCTAGTTAGGTCTCCGCCTCCCCCCGCCCCCCACACTGATACATCGAGCGCTCTAGTCATTTGTCCCTGCCACACACAAACTTGCCCTCTCCCCTCTGACATTCCGGTAGGTCAGTCGCCCTATATCTTTGAAGTGCGCACACACAATTTCGATGGATCTCTTCATCGATCTCGCACCCACACACTTGATCCTCTATTCGACTCTATCAATATCTATGACCCCTCCCTCTCTTCTCGTGGATCGCCCCCTCTATATATGATATAGCTAGGCCTCTATTTCACACACATTGCATGTGTCACATTTTTTTTGAGATATCATCGACACATATTCCCACAAATACACTCACGAAATCACCCCCCATAAAAAAACACTCACGAACGCACACGCCATCTCTCTAGGTTTGTATCTCTCTCACACACACCCACGTAGAGAAGAGGTGCACGCACGGCGCACGTACTCCCGTCTCTTTCCGAACCACACCCGCGCGGGTACACGGTGGAGCTCATTTGTATGAAAAGGCAGCCCACGTGGTAATTTGATACATGTACTGGTTGTCCACTTGATGGAGGATCGTGTACCATGGATGAACAAACAAATTGCGACTTGACACGTTATTAAAAAAAGATTTTATTCCTCGATGGCGCACGTATAAAATAAAACCGATTGTTATGGAGAGAAAAAAGAAAATCGCTCCACTATACTATATACTATATAATATAGGCAGAATCATCAATGCTTGCTTTCTGGGGTCGGTCTCTTCTACTATCTCACACAAGATGGCGGTGGCCACTCTCTCTCTCTCTCACCACTAGTCCCTGATCCGGCCGGATCCAGTCCGCTGGCGGAAAGGGACGATGCGCAACGTTGCTCCGGTCGCTGGCGTCGACGCGGGAAACCCACTGCCGGCCCGTACCGATCTGCGGTACCCGCTGTTCTCTCTAAGCAAGCTCTGACGCGGTAGTGCCTTTGCCCCTTGTTCGCTGCCATAGTATGGGCAGATCCCGCCCACCGCCGCCCTCCTGGTTTAATCCCGACGACCCTCAGGTAGAGCTTCCTGTGGAACCAGCCTTGCTCCACCGCCCATCTTCCCACGTCGCTGCATGTGGACCTTCTCTAGTTATTTGCTTAAAACGTACTGTAGCTTGGCAGGCGTACTTTCCATGTTTCATCAACAGTGCCACTATTATTGCCATCACAGTTATTCAATATCCTTGTCAACAGGGATGCTCGGCTCCATTTTAGTGCAACTGCACAAAATGATGGGATGGTGCATGCATCCAACTGCTACATGTCTTGGAGGGCATCAACGAGCCGCGTGAAAATGGCTACCAACATGTTCACCGTGGCCAGGAAATGAAAGCATGCTTAGGGACCTGATCGATCATTTTTTTCTTTATTTGTACACCTTCTCACAACTTTGTCTTAAGTTGTGAAGTAAATATTGGGTCTGATATGTGAATCATTGATATGCATTAGCATGCATGTTAGTTTCCTTTGTATTTGTTGGAATGTTGTAAAAAGAAAACCTTCAAGGCAAGACACATGAAAGAAAAGTTGAAAGCTTCGTAGCATTGTACTAGTATAATTTTATCTCGCTGAGAAATTACATTTACTAGCACAGTATAAATAAACAAATGCTGAAAGGTCGATAGCATTGCGAGAAACCATTCTAGGAGCACAAAACTTCCTTTCCTCGACATGTGGGACATCCAGCATCCGGGTCCACATGCCATGCACCAAATTGTGAGTGCACAACCGCAAGGAACACTACTAATGAGCCGTCACATCTCAAAGCCACACCTTTCCAATAGTAAATTGGACACATGAACAACACATCATTTCACACATCATAGAATCCTCTCGTAATAATTCTCCAAGAAAAACTCCACACGTGAAGATTGGATGGTACTGTTGCAGCAAGGCATATAACCCTTCTCTGAAACATCAAGTATGGCCGTATAGGGATGGTTCCAGAAAATAATATTCCATCCCTTCCGGTTTGTGGGCCTCAATTCCAAATCTAAACCAAGCAATGAACTAGTGCTAGTACTAGATAGTGAGTGTTTACTACTGTATCTTGTACATAGTAATTGCAACGCATGCATGTGTTAGTAGTACAATGGCCACGTACGAATTCAATGGTATGATTTGTGTAAGTTGCATGTCATATTATTGCTCTAACATGTGGTCAAAGTTAGCCTCCAAAACGCATTTTAGACCCTATATGGATTGAGGGAGTACATGCATTGCTGAGTTTTCTCTTAATCCTTCCATGCAACGTTTTTATTGAAGCTTGAAATGTGAACATGTGAATGGGAGGGACTACTACAACCCTTCCAAAAGAACTGTAGTACTAATGGTATCGTACTCCCTCCGTTCACCATCTCACATGCTCAGTACTTTTGCGAACTATGGAAGTAACAAATTTATTCCACCACTCAGCATCTATTATGGTAAGGGAGATTTCAGATTGAGCCATATAGACCGGAAAGTAGGCACATCCACAATGTATGCTTTTTGTTGCCTCTAAGCCCTCTCTCTCCTCTTAGAGGCAGCCTCTATACATTGCATGAACTGCCTCTAACAAAAAATTGGCTAGCATCGCCTCTAACCTTAGAGGCTGCCTCTAACAATTTAACAATCCATCTGGTCCCACATGTCAGCCTTAGGAAGCATAACAAAGTACAAGAGAAATATTACTGATTGGAAAAATGTGGTGCTAATCAATACTTTTTAAATTTATGCTAGGGCCCACCTTAGAGGCTGGTTAGAGTCTCTATACATTGTGGTGTTTTCATTTGATAAGAGGCTAACCATGTGGGGCCTACCTTAGAGGCAAGGTTTCCTCTATACACTGGAGATGCTCTATACTACTTTTGATGTGTCCTGTCAACTCGGAGAACGAGGAGAAGCTTGTTTAGTACGCCCTCTCCCCCGCCCACGGGCACGGTGGCTCGCAGAGTCGCAGGACGATGAGAAGCTTGCTTACTACGCCCATGCCTGCTCCCTCGCTGCTACTTCTTGAGCTTGCATTGGTTTTTCCCTTGAAGAGGAAAGGGTGATGCAGCACAGTAGAGGTAAGTATTTCCCTCAGTTAAGAACCAAGGTATCAATCCAGTTGGAGAAGAACACACAAATCACCAACACCTGCACAAACAATCAAACACTTGCACCCAACGTGATAAAGGGGTTGTCAATCCCTTCACGGTCAATTGCAAAGGTGAGATCTGATAGAGATAGATAAACAAAAGATAAAATATTTTTGGGTTTTTTGGTATATAGATATGAAAATAAAAGATTGCAAAATAGTAGATCAGAAAGTAATATGATGGAAAATAGACCTGGGGGCCATAGGTTTCACTAGAGGCTTCTCTCATGAAGGCAAATAATACGGTGGGTGAACAAATTACTGTCGAGCAATTGATAGAAAAGCGCAAAGTTATGACGATATCCAAGGCAATGATTATGCATATAGGCATCACGTCCGTGTCAAGTAGACCGACTCCTGCCTGCATCTACTACTATTACTCCACACATAGACCGCTATCCAGCATGCATCTAGAGTATTAAGTTCATAAAGAACGGAGTAACGCCTTAAGTAAGATGACATGATGTAGAGGAATTAACTCAAGCATAATGATGAAAACCCCATCTTTTTATCCTTGATGGCAACAATGCAATACGTGTCTCGCTACCCCTACTTTCTCACTGAGTGAAATCACGCAAGATTGAACCCAAAGCTAAGCACCTCTCCCATTGCAAGAAAAACCAATCTAGTTGGCCAAACCAAACCGATAATTCAAAGAGAAATACAAAGATATTAAGTCATGCATAAAAGAATTCAGAGAAGATTCAAATAATATTCATAGATAAGCTGATCATAAATCCACAATTCATGCGGTTGCGTTCGTCCCTTGCTCACTGCCACGACGTGGGCAGATGCCGCCTCCCGCCGCCCTCCTCTAGCTACATCCCAACATCCCTCAGGTACAACTTCCTTTACAGCCGGCTTGTACCACTGCCCCAGCTGCCCACATCGCTCCATGTGGATATTTCTCTACTTCTTTGCCCCGCACGTACCTCTACTGGCTTGTACTGTATTTGTGATGAGTTTATGTCTCATCAACTAGTCCCACTAGTCTTATTCTAAACACACTTCTTCAATTTCTTTGCCACAAGGATGCTCAACTCGATTTTAGTGAAACTGCACAAAATGATCCGATGGTCAAAAAGTTGCAAACTTCATTTCTTCGGAAGGTTTGACGTCGCTAGCAAATTAAAGCCTGATTAGGGTTTAGGGTTCAAGGTGTAAGTGCATCTAGTGCCCCTTAGTGATTTTGGTGTATTCAAGACTTATAGGTTAAGGGACTAATGTGTTTCTGTGTGTACACAGGTCTCATAAGTCTCTGAGGAGTTTGATATATCTGATGAATGTCGACCCCTCAAAATGAATGTCTTCAACTGAAGACTTTGTGCTTTTCTTGAAGACTTTGAAAATGAGGAAATTGGTGTGACCTTGAAGATATTGATGCGAAGATTATGAAGCGTAAAGACTTTTGGTTTCATAGTTTCATTTCCTTCTTTTGAGTCATAGAAAACACTATACTGTTAAAGGGGGTCGAGGTAATACTAAGGAAAAGTTTCCAAGTGATGCTCATCTCAAAGCCTACACATACCCAATCCTTCAAGTGAAGCCTTTGGAAATCTCTTGCAGTTCAGTCAAGTTCTTCAGTGACAGAGACAAAGTTCTTCTGGTCTCTGAGGAATTTTTTCTGACCGAGGAGTTAGGATTTCGCTAGTGCAAATTGCCTACAGTGAGAAACGTGATAGCCCTGAGGACTTTCACGGTTCGAACTTCCGACCGTTGCTGTGCTTCACGCCAGCTGTCCAGATATCTTATCGATCCAATGGTCATATCAATAGGGGCATTTATGTCTTATCATGTCGGGTTGCTCCCTGGCTATAAATAGCCACCCCCCTTCAACCACTAGCTGGTTGGCTGCTCCGAGAGATAGATTGACACTTGTCATTTAGAGCATCCCATCCTCAGAGGACTTTGAGAAAAAATCATCAGTGAGGAAAAACCCAAAACCCCAACACCTAAAACCCAAAGTGATTCAGCATCACTGAAGAGATTGTTCCTGTGTGGAACCAATGCTTTTTACCTTTGAAGATTGTGCATCTTCCAGACGGTTAGGCTTCATGGTCTAGAGCATCCAAGGGGAATTGTGGATCGCCGAGTGACCGAGTCTGTGAAGGTTTGGAAGTCACCTTGAAGACTTATCACGAGTGATTGGGCGAGGTCTGTGTGACCTTATCTCAAGGAGAAAACGGAAAGGACTGTGTGTCCTGGGACTATGTGTCCTTTGGTTTAAATACCAAGCCGCTCCAACCAGACGTACAACTATCACAACAGTTGGAACTGGTCTACCAAATCACTGTCTTCACCGGGATACTGGTTCTATTTTCTCAACCCTTTCATTTCCTCGCTTACTTGTTGTTGAACTTTATCGTTACCTTTTGAAGACTTTCACTGAAGACTTTCTCAATTTCCTCTACCCTATTTCTTCAGTCACCTTGTCTTTTGCCTGCTTATCCTGTTTACACGCTACTTGTGCTCTGTGTATATTTCATTTCATCATGATTACTATGCTACTGCCTTGTTATGCATGCACCTGAGTACTTTATCTGGTGCTTGTATTTCGTCACTTAGCAAATTCCTCAAGTAGTAATTCTTCAGTGACGAATTTTTAAAAATTGCCTATTCATCCCCCTCTAGTCGATATAACGCACTTTCAATTGGTATCAAAGCCAGGTTCTCCCTTGTTCTATGTGATTTTGGTTTAACCACCTGGAGTTTTAGTTATGTCGACTGCAGGCATGATCAAGGTCTCGGCTGGGTGTCCTACCTTCGATGGGACAGACTACCTGTAAGTGCATCTAGTGCCCCTTAGTGATTTTGGTGTATTGAAGACTTATAGGTTAAGGGACTAATGTGTTTGTGAGTGTACACAGGTTCTATAAGTCAATGAGGAGTTTGATATTTACGAAGAAAGTCGACCCCTAAAAATGAATGTCTTCAGTTGAAGACTTTGGTTTTCTTGAAGACTTTGAAAATGAGGAAATTGGTGTGACCTTGAAGACTTGATATTGATGCGAGGATTATGAAGCGTGAAGACTTTTGTTTTCATAGTTTTGTTTTCCCTTTCTTGAGTCATAGGAAACACCGTACTGTTAAAGGGGGTCGAGGTAAAACTAAGGAAAAGTTTCCAAGTGATGCTCAACTCAAATCCTACACCTACCAATCCTTTCGAGTGAAGCCATTGGAAATCTCATACAGTTCAGTCAAGTTCTTCAGTGACAGAGACAAAGTTCTTCTGTTCTCTAAGGAATTTGTTCATACGGAGGATTTAGGAATTCGCCAGTGCGGATTGCCTACAAGTGAGGAACATGATAGCCCTGAGGAATTTGAGAGCTCAAATTTCCGACCGTTGCTGAGCTATGCGCCAGCTGTCCAAAATATCCTATCCACCTAACGGTCATATCATTGAAGGGCATTTATGTCTTATCATGTCGGGCTGCTCCCCGGCTATAAATAGCCGCCCCCTACAACCACTAGCTGGTTGGCTGCTCCGAGAGAAACTGACACTTGTCATTTAGAGCATCCCATCCTCCGAGGACTTTGAGCGAAAATCATCAAGTGAGGAAAAACCCAAACCCAACACCTAAAACCCAAAGTGATTGAGCTTCACTGAAGAAATTGTTCCTGTGTGGAACTGAGGCTTGTTACCTTTGAGGACTGTGCATCCTCCAGACGGTTAGGCGTCATGGTCTAGAGCATCCAAGAGGAATTGTGGATTGCCGAGTGACCAAGTCTGTGAAGGTTTGGAAGTCACCTATGAAGACTTACCACGAGTGATTGGGCGAGGTTTGTGTGACCTTAGCTCAAGGAGAATACGGTGAGGACTGTGTGTCCTCAGGTTTAAATACCTGGCCGCTCCAACCAGACGTACAACTGTCACAGCAGTTGGAACTGGTCTACCAAATCACTGTCTTCACCAAGCTACTGGTTCTATTTCCTCAACCCTTTCATTTCCTCGCATACTTGCTGTGTACTTGATCGTTACTGTTTGAAGACTTTGACTAAAGACTTTCTCAATTTCCTCATTCCTATTTCTTCAGTCACTTTGTCTTCAGCCTGCTTATCCTGTTTACATGCTACCTGTGCTCTGTTTTGTTTCATTTCATCATGATGACTATGCTACTGCTTTGTTATCCATGTACCTGATTACTTATTCCGCTGCTTGTAGTTTGTTGCTTAGGAAATTCCTCAAGTAGTATTTCCTCAGCGAAGAATTCATAAAAATCGCCTATTCACCCCCCCTAGTCAATATAACGCACTTTCAATTGGTATCAGAGCAAGGTACTCCCTTGTTCTGTGTGATTTTGGTTTAACCACCTGGAGTTTTAGTTATGTCGACTACAGGCATGATCAAGGTCTCGGCTGGGTGTCCTACCTTTGATGGGATGGACTACCCCTACTAGAAGAATAAGATGCGCATGCATCTTGAGGCAATTGACAATGATCTCTGGTATGTTGTGGAAAATGGCGTTCCCTCTGTCACTCCTTTCGTGAACGCTGCTGATGTGAAGAGAATCAAGCAACTCAACTCTCAAGCGAAGAATATCATATGTGGCCATCTGACCAAAGGAAAGTACGGCAGAGTGAGTGCGTTGGAGTTTGCAAAGTTTATCTGGGACAGGCTGTCCAAGGTCAACGAAGGAATCTCAACTCAACGTGATTCTTGAGTTGACGTTCTTCGCAATCTCTTCAACCGCTTCAAAAGACTCGACAATGAGAATGTCCAGCAAACCTTTGATCGCCTCACTGACAGTTCAAACGAGCTTCAAGCACTAGGTGCCACTGACATCACCAACCATGAGGTGGTGAAGAAATTGCTGAGGTCACTTGATTCTTCATTCGATACACTGGCACTGATGATTCAAGAACGTGGAGACTACAAGTCACTAGATCCTGCTGATATTCTTGAGAGGCTGAACACTCATGAATTCCAACAAGCAGAAAAGAGAGATCTCTACGGGCCAAGCTATGGAAGATCACGCGCACTGAAGGCCAAGGCAGTTTCCTCATCTGAAGGAGAAGATTCTGATAGCAGCCTTGGTGACCCTGAAGAACTAAGCCAGGAGCTAGCAATGCTCGTGAAGAAATTCCAGAAGTTCTCAAGGCGTGGTCACTTTGTAAAATCTTCAAAAGGTGATGACACAAGATCAGATTCCTCATCCTGTGATTACAAGAAGAGGACTTGCCACAAATGCAAGAAACCTGGTCACTACATAACTGATTGTCCTCAGTGGGCAAAGGAATCAAAGAAGAAGAAATACAAGGATGATAGTTCAGATGACTCAAAGAAGAATAAGAAATCTTCGAAGTCCTCATCATCAAAATCTTCAAAGTCTTCATCTCACAAGAAGAGCAGTTCCAAGAAGGCTCGGGCATTCATTGGCAAGGAAATGGACTCTGAAGCTGAATCTGAGGAACATGAGGAAGAGGAGGCATCTGAGGAGTCAGACTCTGGTGTGGCGAGCCTAGCCCTTGCTACTGCTTACGTCAGCAAGTCCATCTTCAACACTGAGGAAAATGGCTTCCCCAACACTGCTGATGACGGCAATGATGACTATGCTCCCACCTATTGCTTCATGGCAAAAGGTGCCAAGGTATTCAAATATCCCTCCTCTGAATCAAGTGAGGATGAATCCGATGATAACCTCAAACCCAGCTATTCCAAACTTGCTAATATTGCTGTTAAACAACAAAAGGCGTTGGAAAAGGTTCAAAATATGCTAGACAAAAGCGATGACCTATTATGTGAGGAAATGGATCGAACTCAAACACTGATTGATAATATTCAGCAACTATAGTCTAAGTTTGACAACCTTCAAAGTCGTCATGAAACTCTCTTAGCTGATCATGAGAAGCTTTCTTATGAATTTCTTCAAAGAAAGCAAGATCTTGAGAAGCTAAGGGTGAGTCATGAAGATCTTCAGAAGGAAAATGATTCATTGCTTGCTCAATAGATCAGTTCCACTCAGGAAGAATTTATTCCACCAAGCTTGAAATGCATTGAACGTGAAACTGCTAATTCTTCACCTGAAAGTTCAAATGCTTCTATTGCTGCAAATTCTTCAACTATCTCTGTGGGCACAAATTCCTCATCTGAGGATACCACTAGTATCACTAACGAAAATGCAGGGTTGAAGGAATTGTATGTGACAGATGTGCTCAAAAAGCAGATCTTGAATAGGAACCCTAGGAAAGAGGGTATTGCCTTTGAGAGAAAACTCAATGCTGATGGAACCTACTGGAAACCTGAGCAGTATCCCAAAACCTCATGGGTTGCTGCGAAGGGACCTCCCGTAGATCCATCCACTTTATCTGGCTTTACTTGTGAATCCTCATATTCATCTGATGAGTCATTTGACTCCAACTATAAACTGTTCAAAAATCAGAATGGTGAAGTATTTGCTAGATATGTTGGAACTAACTGCAGGAATGGTCCCCCTATGAAGAAAATCTGGGTTCCCAAAAGGTGCCTTGAAAGTCTTCAGGTGAATGTCCTCATGACACCACCTGTGAAGAATAGGAACCCCAGATCAAATTCTTCATATGGACCGAAGTCTTCATATGGATCCAAGTCCTCTTATGGATCAAATTTCTCATGTGGATCCAAGTCCTCATATGATCATCATCATGCTAATGCTTCTGTTTCGCAGGGAAAATCTAAGAGTTCTGATTATGTGCATTATTCTTCAAATCATTATGTTCATAAGTCCTCGAAGAATTTCTCTGCTTACTCATATGCCTATCCTAATCCCTCTCCTGTGAAACGAAGCGCTTTGGCTTCAATGCCACCTTTCTCTTATGGAGCTCGCAGAATGATGAACTCTTTGCCACCCCTCCAGATGTGGGTGGTGAAGAAAAAGAACTAAGCTCTTATGCAGGGTCAGGTCTCCAGACGAACTAAATCGTCTGAAGAATTTTCTGGAGACCTGAAATGCTTGAAAGGACGCAAGCTAATCATGAAGAAATTATTCATTCATTTCTCACGTCCTCATACTGCTATATATATATATATGTTGCATTAATTGATGAAATTCTGTCTGATGAAATTGATGTCATATTCTTCACTCTGAAGATATGTGTTTGTAAGATGCACTAATTCATCTGCAGGATGATTTACCCAAAGCTACTAAGTGGGTCCTCGACAGTGGATGTACTAATCACATGACCGGTGACAAGAGCTTACTGATGAACACTCCTTTATCTCCATCACATTTGAAGCATACCACCTACGCAGACAAAGGCAAAAGCAAGGTATTGGGTCTAGGTAGGGTTGCAATCTCAAACGATCGACACATGGACAAAGTCATGCTTGTCGAGTCCCTCGGATTCAACCTCATGTCTCTCTCAATGCTTTGTGATCTTGATATGGTTGTTGTCTTTGGCAAATATCGTTGCTTAGTGCTCATGGAATCTGACAATTCCAAAGTCTTCGAAGGCTTTAGGAGAGGAGACTTGTATATTGTTGACTTCTCTGCAGGACCACATCCTGCCACTTGTCTACTTGCAAAAGCTTCAGAAGGCTAGCTATGGCATCAACGACTGGGTCATGCTGGCATGAGGAACTTACACACGCTCGTGAAGAAAAAGCACGTCATTGGCATTGAGGGTGTCAAATTCCTCAAAGATCATCTTTGTGGGGCTTGTGAGGCTGGAAAGATGACCAGAGCCAAACACCCCTCGAAGACTATCATGACTACCTCTCGTCCTTTTGAATTGCTTCATATGGATCTCTTTGGCCCTACTCATTATGCCACACTAACAAATGCATCATCTCTATATGGCTTTGTCATTGTTGATGATTATTCTCGTTACACATGGGTGCATGTCATTACTTACAAAACTGAAGTGCAGGAAGTCTTCAGACAATTTTCTTCAAGGGCTTCGACGAATTCGGTGTGAAGATCAAGCATATTCGGAGTGACAATGGGACCGAGTTCAAGAATACTGGTCTTGATGACTATCTTGATGAACTTGGTATTACTCATGAGTTATCTGCCCCATACACTCCTCAGCAGAATGGCGTTGTGGAGCGCAAGAATAGGACTCTTGTTGAGATGGCTCACACCATGCTTGATGAATACAAGACACCTCGTCGCTTCTGGCCTGAGGCAATTGATACTGCATGCCACATCATCAACTGGGTATATCTTCACAAATTCTTCAAGAAGACCTCATATGAACTCCTCACTGACAAGAAACCCAATGTGAGTTATTTCAAAGTCTTCGGTGCAAAATGCTGGATTAGAGATCCTCATCACAATTACAAATTTGCACCGAAAGCACATGAAGGTTTTATGCTTGGTTACGGAAAGGACTCGCACACCTACAAAGTCTTCAACACCTATCACAACAAGGTTGTTGAAACTGTAGATGTGCGGTTTGATGAAACTAATGGCTCGCAAAGAGAGCACCTACCTCTTGTGCTAGATGAAATGTCTCCTGAGGAATCCATCAAGCTAAAGGCTACTGAGGATGTCATACCTACTGAAGAATCTGCTGAAGAAGTCATTCCAGATCGTGAAGAAAATCATGCTGGTGCATCTGAAGAAAATGGCCCTGAAGAAAATGCTGTGCCAAATCAAAGTCGTCAACCTGCTCATCCTTGCGTTGCAAATGAAGTACAAATTGAGAGAATCATCAACGACATCAATGCACCAGGTCCTCTCACTCGCTCAAAAGCTTCACATTTGTCTAACTTTTGTGGGCATTTTGCTTTCGTCTCTATCACAGAGCCCACCAAAGTAGATGAGGCATTTCTGGAGCCTGAGTGGATTCAAGCGATGCAAGAGGAATTACATCAATTCAAGCTGAACAAGGTGTCGGAGCTTGTCAAGCGACCAGACCCACGCAAGCACAATATCATCGGCACCAAATGGATCTACCGCAACAAACAAGATGAAAATGGCCTAGTGGTGAGGAACAAGGCTTGTCTTGTAGCTCAAGGCTACACACACGTTGAAGGAATTGATTTCGATGAAACTTTTGCACCTATTGCTAGACTTGAGGCTATTCGCATATTGCTTGCCTATGCTAACCATCATAATATCATCTTATATCAAATGGATGTGAAAAGTGCATTCCTTAATGGTAAGCTTGAGGAAGAAGTATATGTTGCTCAACCCCCAGGTTTTGAAGATCCTAAGCATCCTGATCAAGTCTTCAGACTCAATAAGGCCCTCTATGGCCTCAAGCAGGCCCCTCGGGCGTGGTATGATACTCTGAAGGAATTCCTCATGAATGACGAATTTGCTTATATGATGAGTGAGGAATATCAAATGTCCATGATGGGAGAATTGAAATTCTTCTTAGGTCTTCAAATTCATCAACAACGCAATGGCATCTTCATTTCTCAAGAGAAATACCTCAAGGACGTTCTGAGGAAATTCGGTATGCAAGATTGCAAAGGCGTCAAAATCCCTATGCCCACAAATGGCCATCTATGCACCGATGAAAATGGTATAGACTTTGATCAAAAGGTAAACCGCTCCATGATTGGCTCTTTATTGTATCTATGTGCATGTAGGCCAGACATTATGCTTAGTGTTTTCATGTGTGCCCGTTTTCAAGCTACACCGAAGGAATCACACCATAAGGCTGTGAAACATATTCTTCAATATCTAGCTCACACTCCAACACTTGGATTATGGTATCCCAAGGGCTCGGCTTTTGATCTCATTGGATATTCTGACTCTGACTATGCTGGTGATCGAGTGGATCGCAAGTCAACATCAGGTACATGCCATTTCCTCGGACGATCTTTAGTATGTTGGTCCTCGAAGAAGCAGAACTGCGTACCACTCTCTACTGCTGAAGCTGAGTACATTGCTGCTGGTTCTTGCTGTGCTCAATTGCTGTGGATGAAGCAAACCCTCAAGGACTATGGCATCAACATGAGGATTTAGGAATTCGCCAGTGCGTATTGCCTACAAGTGAGGAACATGATAGCCCTGAGGAATTTGAGAGATCAAATTTTCGACCGTTGCGGTGCCATGCGCCAGCTGTCCAAAATATCCTATCCACCTAACGGTCATATCATTGAAGGGCATTTATGTCTTATCATGTCGGGATGCTCCCCGGCTATAAATAGCCGCCCCCTACAACCACTAGCTGGTTGGTTGCTCAGAGAGAAACTGACACTTGTCATTTAGAGCATCCCATCCTCCGAGGACTTTGAGCGAAAATCATCAAGTGAGGAAAAACCCAAACCCAACACCTAAAACCCAAAGTGATTGAGCATCACTGAAGAAATTGTTCCTGTGTGGAACCGACGCTTGTTACCTTTGAGGACTGTGCATCCTCCAGATGGTTAGGCGTCATGGTCTAGAGCATCCAAGAGGAATTGTGGATTGCCGAGTGACCAAGTCTGTGAAGGTTTGGAAGTCACCTGTGAAGACTTACCACGAGTGATTGGGCGACGTCTGTGTGACATTAGCTCAAGGAGAATACAGTGAGGACTGTGTGTCCTCAGGTTTAAATACCTAGCCGATCCAACCAGACGTACAACTGTCACAGCAGTTGGAACTGGTCTACCAAATCACTATCTTCAACAAGCTACTGGTTCTATTTCCTCAACCATTTCATTTCCTCACATACTTGCTGTGTACTTGATCGTTACTGTTTGAAGACTTTGACTGAAGACTTTCTCAATTTCCTCATTCCTATTTCTTCAGTCACTTTGTCTTTAGCCTGCTTATCCTGTTTACACACTACCTGTGTTCTATTTTGTTTCATTTCATCATGATGACTATGCTACTGCTTTGTTATCCATGTACCTGAGAACTTATTCCGCTGCTTGTAGTTCGTTGCTTAGGAAATTCCTCAAGTAGTATTTCCTCAACGACGAATTCATAAAAATCACCTATTCACCCCCCTCTAGTCGATATAACCACCTTTCACTACCCTACTGGAAGAACAAGATGCGCATGCATCTTGAGGCAATTGACAACGATCTCTGGTACGTTGTGGAAAATGGCGTTCCCTCCATCACTCCCTCTGTGAATGCTGCTGATGTGAAGAGATTCAAGCAACTCGACTCTCACGTGAAGAATATCATATGTGGCCATTTGAGCAAAGGCCAGTACGGCAGAGTGAGTGCTTTGGAGACTGCAAAGCTTATCTGGGATAGGCTGTCCAAGGTCAACGAATGAATCTCAACCCAACGTGATTCTCGAGTTGACGTTCTTCGCAATCTCTTCAACCGCTTCAAAAGATTTGACAACAAAAATGTCCATCAAACCTTCGACTGCCTCACTGATATCTCCAATGAGCTCCAAGCTCTTGGTGCCACTGACATCACCGACCACAAGGTGGTGTAGAAATTGCTGAGATGTCTTGATTCCTCATTCGATACATTGGCACTGATGATTCAAGAACGTGGAGACTACAAGTCACTGGATCCTACTGATATACTCGAGAGGCTAAATACTCATGAGTTCCGACAAGCTGAGAAGAGAGACCTCTACGGGCCAAGCTATGGAAGATCACGTGCACTGAAGGCCAAGGCAATTTCGTCATCTAAAGGGGAAGACTCTGACAGTAGCCTTGGAGATCCTGAAGTAGTAAGTCAGGAGCTAGCAATGTGTTAGCGGACTGCTCGATTTTCAATTGCCTCAGGGGCATCTGTAACTTCCTCAGCTCAACCACAATCCTCTAGTGGCCCATCTCTACTGAAGGTCAAGTCCACTGCTGGACGTGGAAAGAGGCAAAGTCCTCAAAAGAAACAAGTGGATTTCCAAGTTCCATCTGATGATGATGAATGTGCTGAAATCATCAGAGATAGACAAGAAAGGGCTGCAGGAGCCAAAGGCAGCTCTGTTCCTCTTATGTTGGATCTGAAGAAGATCCTTGATTTCATTGATGTATGGATCCAAATACTCCTCTCCCTGACCTAAATCTGACTCCTGGTCAAAGTCACATGCTGACTGCCTTTATTGCTGAAGAAAAGTGGAAATATGAGAAGGCAAGAAGAGTCAAGAAGGACCAGTACAAGAAAGAGCGCTTTATGAGGAACAATGTTCTGACTTTGTCTCCTGACGATCTTGTTTCTATCCAGAAGGAAATCAAAATCCTCAGTGATGAATTTGACCGATACCATGCTGATTGGGTAGGAGACAAGGTCAGATTTGTCAACATCGCCAAGAACCTCAAAGCAAGTGTTGCAGCTCCATCACAACAACAAATTCCTCAGGCTGAAGATTCTGTTTAGCGTGCTGAAGTAAATGCAAGCGCAGCTGAAGAAATTCAGGCTACTGAAGAAACTGCAAGGGCAACTCGCAATGTTGCGCCTGAAGATCAAACCAGGAAACTGAAGAATCCACTGAGCCTGAAGAAACTGAGATTGCCAGGGCGACTGCATCAGTCGTGCCTGAAGAAACTGCACCAACTTCATCCTCTGCTCCTCTAGCAAAATCTTCAAGGATGAAGAAAACCACACTTCCTTCTGCATCAGAAGTGAAGAAAATAAAGGCTGCAGAGAAGGAAGCCACGAAGAAAAGGAAAGCATCACCCTCTGCAGAATCCTCAGCTCCCAAGAAAGCGAGGACTTTGACGAGCTCTTTCAGTGAACCAATTGATGTTGTTCCCATTTCTGCTGTGCCATCAAAGGAGATAGTTCCTTTTGGTGAGGAATACGTCACTCCAGATGACGAAAATGATGAAGAAGATCATTCTGCTACTTCCTCAGAGCAGATTGATGAAGAAATTGAGATGGAAGCAAATGCTTCAACACCACTGGTATCATCGCCTCAGCCTCAGTTCACAGCTGAAGAGGCTGGCGTAGAAGAAATTAATGAGGGTGTGGACATTTGTTCAACCACTCCAGTCCTAAATGATGAATATTGGGAAACTCTTCACCCAAATTCAACAATTGCCACACCTCTTCAACAAATTCCTCAGTCCCCTGTGCAAACTGAAGAAATACTCACTGGCTCTGAAGGGCGTCAAACTTCTCTCCAGTCCATCCCTGAAGATATGGAGACCTAGACTGCTGCTGATGAAGTTGCCGCTTCAATTCCTTAGTTTGCTGCACCAGAAGTTGTGCCTCAAGAGGTTGTGAGGCCTATTATTGCAAATCTTCAGCCCAAGGCTCAAAATCCTCATTCTGGCACAAAGAGGCCGAAATTTGACAAAGCCAATTTCTTCGCTGAGCGTCATTTCTTCACTGATGCAAATCCTTATGACTCAGTAAAATTAAGGCACAAGAGGTTTTGGACTGCAAGTCAGATGACTTTCTATGCCTCAGTTATTTTTGGAAAGGACAAAGTCTTCCAACGCCGTCAAATTCCTCATGTGGATATGGAGTCCATTCCGTGCTTTCAACCAGTTCTGAATGTTCTTCATGAAGCTGGACTCCTCACTTTCTGTGCAGACATATGTGATTGGAATGAAGAGCTAATTCTTCAGTTCTACGCAACTCTACACCTCACTGGAAATGTCACTGATGTCAATTCATGGGTTCTGGACTGGATGACAGAAAACACTCACTACAAAGCTCCAACAACTGAATTGCTTCATTCCCTTCCAGTTAGTCCTCTTGTAGAAGGTGCAAGGCTTATTTATGAGGAACCTGAACTTCCAAATCATCTCCTGCAAGTGTTGATGAAGCCTTTGCGTCTAGGCCAAGATCCAAGAACCATTTTCCTCATGAAGGATTTGCTCTATGTGCCCAGGACAGTGTACCGCATTCAGACCAAAACCCTCAGTCCTATCAAAGGCCACAATTCCGAAGAAGAAGAAGTTGTTGGCATCATGAAGAATCTGTTGTTCAACCTCATTCATGGGATTCCCATAAACTATCACGATTTCTTCATGAGGACTTTGGCAATGTTGCTCTTTCGCCGTTTGAATTGAAGCCCTATGCTCCTTGGATTATGAGGTTCATCAGAACCAGGTCTTCAATTCCATACAAGGCTGGTTTTTAGAATCACTTCAGCTTTCCACCTCCTATTGAAGTCCTCAAAAGGACCATTTCCTCAGTTGATGAAAAAGGCAAAGCTGCTGTTATTGATGAAGACACTTGTCCATTGGATGGCCAATTTCGTAAGGCTGCATCTTACTCGACCAATGATGACTCTGCAACCCAGGACTCTGCTGCTAAAGCCACCGAGCAAAATCCTCAAGCCACTGCCCCGCGTGTGATGACTGATCGCGAGCTTCTTCTAAGTCTTCACCAGAAAGTTGATCACAACCACAAGTGGGGCAGGCGTCAATTTGGCTCAATTCTTTAGAATATGATTGTCTCTCAGAACATTGTGAAGAAGAATCATTACTATGTGCATGAAATCTTCGACCGCACTTGGGCCATACTTTCAAATCTCTATATTGCTGAAGATCTCAAGAAGATGGAATTTCAGCAGGACTTTGACTGGTCTCATCCTCCTTCGAAGAAATTCAAGAAGGTCAAATTTCCTCAGCTGGTCACAAGTTCATATTCTTCATCGCGTGAGACAGATGAAGCTGAGGATCTCAACGACACTATAGCAGGCCCTACTCCAACAAACGACCCCGACAATGCTGGCGCTCCTCCACCAACCTCAAGCTGATATTCTTCAGGGGCGTTAGTCCTCAATTTCGTCCCTTTTGGTCATTTGATGACAAAGGGGGAGAAATTTGAGTTAGTCTTCAAGCGGGTCTCTATACCAGGGATGTTTTTGTTTAAGTTACAACTCTTGTTCTTCTGAAGTGTTTCTCAGTTGAGTTGTAAACTTAAGTCCGATGGTGGTCTGACTCTTTTGAACTACTTTCTGCATGCTTATTTCCTCAAGTTACTTAATGCACGCATGCTGAATTTCATCAGACACCATTTTCCATCATGCATTTCAAATTCTTCATACTATATGTTAAATGCGTGGATGGATTACAAGATATAGGGGGAGATCTCAATGATTCTATCCTACCATGTGCATTTGCAGTCCAAAGAAAATTCCTCAAATATGCACATCTTCAGGGGGAGTTCTTCTATACTCCCTCCATTTACTTATACAAGGCCACTATGGAATATACGTTTTGCATCTGTACCAGGCCACCAACAGTAATCGAGGTAAGAATTAATGACATTTCCTCCTACTAGCAACATGTTTACTACTTGCATGCTTGCAGTCATAATGACACTAGCTACTTCATCCACCCAGTTTTCTTACATGCATGTTGCATATTAATAATCGCAGTAAATGAGAAGAAAAGCAAGCTTGCAAAGTATGCATTAAATTTTACTTTGGTACCTGTATTATGAGTTTGTGGCCTTGTATATAAAAATGGAGCGAGTATCTTGCAATCAAATTCCTCAAAATCAGTATTTACACTTCATATGTTTATCCCCGTTGAAAACTTAACCTATTTGTCATCAATCACCAAAAAGGGGGAGATTGTAAGTGCATCTAGTGCCCCTTAGTGATTTTGGTGTATTGAAGACTTATAGGTTAAGGGACTAATGTGTTTTTGACTGTACACATGTCTCATAAGTCTGTGAGGAGTTTGATATATCTGATGAATGTCGACCCCGCAAAATGAATGTCTTCAACTGAAGACTTTGTGCTTTTCTTGAAGACTTTGAAAATGAGGAAATTGGTGTGACCTTGAAGATATTGATTCGACGACTATGAAGCATGAAGACTTTTGTTTTCGTAGTTTCATTTCCTTCTTTTGAGTCATAGGAAACACCGTACTGTTAAAGGGGGTCGAGGTAATACTAAGGAAAAGTTTCCAAGTGATGCTCATCTCAAAGCCTACACATACCCAATCCTTCGAGTGAAGCCTTTTGAAATCTTTTGCAGTTCAGTCAAGTTCTTAAGTGACAGAGACAAAGTTCTTCTGGTCTATGAGGAATTTGTTCTGACTGAGGAGTTAGGATTTCGACAGTGCAAATTGCCTACAATGAGGAACATGATAGCCATGAGGACTTTCACGGATCGAACTTTCGACCGTTGCTGTGCTTCGTGCCACCTGTCCAGATATCTTATCCATCAAACGGTCATATCATTAGGGGCATTTATGTCTTATCATGTCGGGTTGCTCCCTGGCTATATGTAGCCGCCCCCTTCAACCACTAGCTGGTTGGCTGCTCCGAGAGATAGATTGACACTTGTCATTTAGAGCATCCCATCCTAAGAGGACTTTGAGAGAAAATCATCAGTGAGGAAACACCCAAAACCCCAACACCTAAAACCCAAAGTGATTGAGCATCACTAAAGAGATTGTTCCTGTGTGGAATCGACGCTTTTTACCTTTGAAGACTGTGCATCTTCCAGACGGTCAGGCGTCATGGTCTAGAGCATCCAAGAGGAATTGTGGATCGTCGAGTGACCGAGTCTGTGAAGGTTTGGAAGTCACCTTGAAGACTTACCACTAGTGGTTGGGCGAGGTATGTGTCACCTTAGCTCAAGGAGAAACCGGTAAGGACTGTGTGTCCTGGGACTGTGTGTCCTTTGGTTTAAATACCAAGCCGCTCCAACCAGACGTACAACTGTCACAACAGTTGGAACTGGTCTACCAAATCACTGTCTTCACCGGGATACTGGTTCTATTTTCTCAACCCTTTCATTTCCTCGCTTACTTGTTGTTGAACTTGATCGTTACCTTTTGAAGACTTTGACTGAAGACTTTCTCAATTTCCTCAACCCTATTTCTTCAGTCACCTTGTATTTTGCCTGCTTATCCTGTTTACACGCTACTTGTGCTCTGTGTATGTTTCATTTCATCATGATGACTATGCTACTGCCTTGTTATGCATGCACCTGAGTACTTTATCCGCTGCTTGTATTTCGTCACTTAGCAAATTCCTCAATTAGTAATTCTTCAGTGACGAATTTGTAAAAATCGCCTATTCACCCCCCTCTAGTCGATATAATGCACTTTCAATTGGTATCAATGCCAGGTTCTCCCTTGTTCTGTGTGATTTTGGTTTAACCACCTGGACTTTTAGTTATGTCGACTGCAGGCATGATCAAGGTCTCGGCTGGGTGTCCTACCTTCAATGGGACGGACTATCCCTACTGGAAGAACAAGATGCGCATGCATCTTGAGGCAATTGACAACGATCTCTGGTACATTGTGGAAAATGGCGTTCCCTCCATCACTCCCTCCGTGAACGCTGCTGATGTGAAGAGATTCAAGCAACTCAACTCTCAAGCGAAGAATATCATATGTGGCCATTTGAGCAAAGGCCAGTACGGCAGAGTGAGTGCTTTGGAGACTGCAAAGCTTATCTGGGATAGGCTGTCCAAGATCAACGAATGAATCTCAACCCAACGTGATTCTCGAGTTGACGTTCTTCGCAATCTCTTCAACCGCTTCAAAAGATTTGACAACGAAAATGTCCAGCAAACCTTCGATTGCCTCACTGATATCTCCAATGAGCTCCAAGCTCTTGGTGCCACTGACATCACCGACCACAAGGTGGTGAAGAAATTGCTGAGATGTCTTGATTTCTCATTTGATACACTGGCACTGATGATTCAAGAACGTGGAGACTACAAGTCACTGGATCCTACTGATATACTCGAGAGGCTAAATACTCATGAGTTCCGACAAGCTGAGAAGAGAGACCTCTACAGGCCAAGCTATGGAAGATCACGTGCACTGAAGGCCAAGGCAATTTCCTCATCTAAAGGGGAAGACTCTGACAGTAGCCTTGGCGATCCTGAAGTAGTAACTCAGGAGCTAGCAATGTGTTAGCGGACTGCTAGATTTTCAATTGCCTCAGGGGCATCTGTAACTTCCTCAGCTCAACCACAATCCTCAAGTGGCCCATCTCTACTGAAGGTCAAGTCCACTGCTGGACGTGGAAAGAGGCAAAGTCCTCACAAGAAACAAGTGGCTTTCCAAGTTCCATCTGATGATGATGAACGTGCTGAAATCATCAGAGATAGACAAGAAAGGGCTGCAGAAGCCAAAGGCAGCTCTGTTCCTCTTATGTTGGATCCGAAGAAGATCCTCGATTTCATTGATGTATAGATCCAAATACTCCTCTCCCTGACCTAAATCTGACTCCTGGTCAAAGTCACATGCTGACTACCTTTATTGCTGAAGAAAAGTGGAAATATGAGAAGGCAAGAAGAGTCAAGAAGGACCAGTACAAGAAAGAGCGCTTTATGAGGAACAATGTTCTGACTTTGTCTCCTGACGATCTTGTTTCTATCCAGAAGGAAATCAAAATCCTCAGTGATGAATTTGACCGATACCATGCTGATTGGCTAGGAGCCAAGGTCAGATTTGTCAACATCGCCAAGAACCTCAAAGCAAGTGTTGCAGCTCCATCGCAACAACAAATTCCTTAGGCTAAAGATTCTATTCAGTGTGCTGAAGTAAATGCAAGCACAGCTGAAGAAATTCAGGCTACTGAAGAAACTGCAAGGGCAACTCGCAATGTTGCGCCTGAAGATCAAACCAGGCCAGCTGAAGAATCCACTCAGCCAGAAGAAACTGAGATTACCAGGGCGACTGCATCAGACTGATTCTCGAGTTGACGTTCTTCGCAATCTCTTCAACCGCTTCGAAAGATTTGACAACAAAAATGTCCAGCAAACCTTCGACTGCCTCACTGATATCTCCAATGAGCTCCAAGCTCTTGGTGCCACTGACATCACCGACCACAAGGTGGTGAATAAATTGCTGAGATGTCTTGATTCCTCATTCGATACACTGGCATTGATGATTCAAGAACGTGGAGACTACAAGTCACTGGATCCTTCTGATATACTCGAGAGGCTAAATACTCATGAGTTCCGACAAGCTGAGAAGAGAGACCTCTACGGGCCAAGCTATGGAAGATCACGTGCACTGAAGGCCAAGGCAATTTCCTCATCTAAAGGGAAAGACTCTGACAGTAGCCTTGGTGATCCTGAAGTAGTAAGTCAGGAGCTAGCAATGCTCATGAGAAAATTCTAGAAGTTCTCAAGACAAGGCCGCTTTGGAAAATCTTCAAGAGGTGATGACATGAGATCAGATTCTTCATCCCGCGGTTACAAGAAAAGGACTTGCCACAAATGCAAGAAGCCTGGTCACTACATAGTTGATTGTCCTCAAGGGCTGAAGGAATCATAGAAGAAGAAGTACAAGGATGATAGTTCAGATGACTCTAAGAAAAAGAAGAAATCTTCAAAATCCTCATCTTTTAAGTCTACCAAGTCTTCATCTCACAAGAAGAGCAGTTCCAGAAAGGCTCGGGCATTTATCGGCAAGGAAATGGATTCTGAAGCTGAACTGAAAAAATGAGGAAGAGGAGGAATCTGAGGAGTCAGACTCTAGTGTGGCGAGCCTAGCTCTCGCTACTGCGTTCGTCAGCAAGTCCATCTTCAACTGTGAGGAAAATGACGACTCCAACACTGCTGACGATGGCAATCATTACTTCGCTCCCACCTATTGCTTCATGGCAAAAGGTGCCAAGGTACTCAAATATCCCTCCTCTGAATCAAGTGAAGATGAATCTGATGAGGACCTCAAACCTAGCTATTCCAAGCTTGCTAATATTGCCACTAAACAACAAAAAGCTTTGGAAAGGATTCAGAATTTGCTAGACAAAAGTGACGACCTATTGGGTGAGGAATTGAATCGAACTCAAACCCTGACTGATGATCTTAAATGTCTTTAGTCTAAGTTTGATAACCTTCAAGGTCGTCATGAAACACTCTTAGCCGATCATGAGAAGCTTTCTTTTGAATTTCTTCAAACAAAGCAAGATCTTGAGAAACTAAGGGTGACTCATGATGATCTTCAAAGGGAAAATGATTCCTTGCTTGCTCAATAGATCAGTTCCGATCACGAAGAATTCATTCCAACATGTTTGAAAGGCATCGAACGTGAATCTGCTAATTCTTCACATGAAAGTTCAAATGCTTCTATTGCTGCAAATTCTTCAACTATTTCCATGGTCACAAATTCCTCATCTGATGATACCACAAGTATCACTGACAAAAATGCAGGGTTGAAGGAATTGTATGTGATAGGCATGTACAAAAGCGTCAAAGGGCATCTGGCTCTTTGTGATGTGCTTAAAAAGCAGATCCTGAACAGGAACCCTAGGAAAGAGGGTATTGCCTTTGAGAGGAAACTCAATGCTGATGGGTCCTACTGGAAACCTAAGCAGTATCCCAAAACCACATGGGTTGCTGCAAAAGGACCTTCTACTTTATCTGGCTTTACATGTGAATCTTCATGTTCCTCTGATGAGTCAATTGAATCCAACTATAAATTGTTCAAAAATCAGAATGGTGAAGTATTTGCCAGATGTTGGAACTAACTGCAGGAACGGCCCCCCTATGAAGAAAATCTGGGTTCCCAAAAGGTGCCTTGAAAGTCTTCAGGTGAATGTCCTCATGACACCACCGGTGAAGAACAGGAACCCCAGATCAAATTCCTCATATGGACCAAAGTCCTCATATGGACCAAAGTCCTCATATGGATCAAAATCCTCACATGGATCAAATTCCTCATATGATTATCATCGTGCTAATGCATCTGTTTCGCAGGGAAAATCTAAGGGTCATGAATATGTGCATGATGTCTACTAGAACTACGTCGGTTTATTCCCAGAGAGGGAGGGATGATGCAGCACATCGACGGTAGGTATTTCCCTCAGTGATGAGATCAAGGTTATTGAACCAGTAGGAGAACCACGCAACACCACGTAAACAGCTCCTGCACACAAAGAACAAATACTTGCAACCCGACGTGTTAAAGGGGTTGTCAATCCCTTTCGGGTAACGAGATAGATAAAATTGTAGTAGATTAAAAGATGCAAATAAAAGCAAATAAAATTCAACAAGGTATTTTTGGGTTTTTGGATAAATAGATCTGAAAATAAAAGTTGCAAATAAATAAAAGAGCGAATAGCAAAATAGATCTTGAAGGCAAATATATTAAAGAAGAGACCCGGGGGTCGTAGTTTTCACTAGTGGCTTCTCTCGAGAAAAATAGCAAACGGTGGAAACAAATTACTGTTGGGCAATTGATAGAACTTCAAATACTCATGACGATATCCAGGCAATGATCATTATATAGGCATCACGTCCAAGATTAGTAGACCGACTCCTGCCTGCATCTACTACTATTACTCCACACATCGACCGCTATCCAGCATGCATCTAGTGTATTAAGTTCATGGAGAAACGGAGTAATGCAATAAGAATGATGACATGATGTAGACAAGATCTATTTATGTAGAAATAGACCCCATCTTGTTATCCTTAATGGCAACGATACATACGTGTTGTTTCCCTTTCTGTCACTGGGATCAAGCACCGTAAGATCGAACCCATCACAAAGCACCTCTTCCCATTGCAAGATAAATAGATCAAGTTAGCCAAACAAAACCCAAATATCGGAGAAGACATACGAGGCTATAAGCAATCATGCATATAAGAGATCAAAGAAGACTCAAATAACTTTCATGGATAAAAAGATAGATCTGATCATAAACTCAAAGTTCATCGGATCCCAACAAACACACCGTAAAAAAGAGTTACATCATATGGATCTCCAAGAGACCATTGTATTGAGAATCAAACGAGAGAGAGAAAGCCATCTAGCTACTAACTACAGACCCGAAGGTCTACAATGAACTACTCACGCATCATCGGAGAGGCACCAATGAGGATGATGAACCCCTCTGTGATGGTGTCTAGATTGGATCTGGTGGTTCTGGAACTTGCGGCGGCTGGAATTGATTTTCGTCGACTCCCCTAGGGTTTCTGGAATATTGGGATATTTATAGAGCAAAGAGGCGGTGCGGGAGGCCCCCGAGGTGGGCACAACCCACCTGGGCGCGCCTGGGCCTCCAGGCACATCCTGGTGGGTTGTGCTCCCCTCGGAGCACCCCCCAAGTGCTTCTCCGGCCCACTGGATGTCTTCTGGTCCAAAAAAAATCCACAAAAAGTTTCACTGCGTTTGGACTCCGTTTGGTATTGATTTCCTGCGATGTAAAAAACATGCAGGAAACAGCAACTGGCACTGGGCACTATGTCAATAGGTTAGTACCAAAAAATGATATAAAATGATTGTAAAACTTCCAAGAATGATAATATAACAGCATGGAACAATAAAAAATTATAGATACGTTGGAGACGTATCAGCATCCCGAAGCTTAATTCCTGCTCGTCCTCGAGTAGGTAAATGATAAAAACAAAATTTTTGATGTGGAATGCTGCCTTACATGTTCATCACATATTCTTTTCTTAATAGCATGGACATTTGGACTTTTATATGGTTCAAAGCAATAGTCTAGTTTCGACATGATAACTTAAATACTCAATCATATCAACAAGCAACCATGTCTTTCAAAATATCAACGCTAAAGCAAGTTATCCATAGCCCGTCATGCTCAATCATTGATCTATTCATGAAACACACTCGAATATTAGCTACACCCAATGCTCAAGTACGATCATAGTGCCCCTTAGTTGGTGCTTTGTAAGAGAAGATGGAGACTCAAATTAAAAATTGCATAAAGTAAAAGAAAGACCCTTCGCGGAGGGAAGTAGGGATTTGTAGAGGTGCCAGAGCTCAAAGCTTAAATTGAGAGATAAAAAGATTTTGAGAGGCATACTTTTCCCACCAACGAAAATGACTTAGAGCTCCCCACACTTTCCATGATAGATATATCATAGGCGGTTCCCAAACAGAAAATAAAGTTTATTCCTTTTTCCACCATTTCTTTCACTTTCCATGGCTAGCCGTATCCACGGGTGCCCTCCATACCAACACTTTCCAAGGAATTTATTATTTGACAACATAAAGTAAATTCATTTTTCATTTCGGGACTGGGCATCCCTAATACCTTTGCCGTACTCTCATGCAATGACAAGTGGATAAACACTCATCGTGAGAATAACACATCTAGCATGGAAAATATCGGCCACCCCTCACCACCTCGCGAGCGGTACGAGCACACAAAAGAGAAATTTATTTTGAAAATTAGAGATGGCACATACAAATTTTCTTAGAACGGCACGGAAATACCGCATATAGGTAGGTATAGTGGACTCATATGGCAAAACTGGTTTAAAGGGTTTTGGATGCACAAGTAGTGATCATACTTGGTGCAAATGAAGGCTAGCAAAAAGATTGAGAAGCGCCCAACCAAGAAATGAATAATCTCGTAAGCAAGCATTAAGCATAAGTAACACCAAATAATGCACCATAAGTAAGATATAATTTCTTTGCATAACTATTGACTTTCGTACTTCCATAGGGAATCACAAACCTTAACACCAATATTCTTACTAAAGCACAATTACTCATCAACATGGCTCACATATTATATCGTCACATCTCAAAATTATTACAAAGAACCAAGTTTATTTTGTCCAATGATCTTCATGAAAGTTTTTATTATATCCTTCTTGGATATCTATCACTTTGGGACTAGTTTCATATGTTGCTTTTAATAAGCTCAAACAAATATAAGTGAAGAACATGAGCATAATATTTCTTTCTCTCAAATTAATCTAAGTGAAGCAAGAGATAATTTCTTCAAAATTTAACTAACTCCCAAATAAATCTAAGTGAATCATGAGAGCATTTCTTCAAAAATAACAAAGCACACCGTGCTCAAAAAAATATAAGTGAAGCACTAGAGCAATTCGAAGGCTCTAAAAATTTAAGTGAAGCGTAGGAGCAAGAATAGCATAGTTTTGGGCTCTCTCAAAAAGGTGTGTTCGGCAAGGATTCAACACTTAATATAAAAAGCAAAACAAGCAAAGACTCAAATCATACAAGACGCTCCAAGCAAAACTCAAAATATGTGACGAATAAAAATATAGCTCCAAGTAAAATACCGATGGTCGTTAGAAGAAAGAGGGGATGCCACTCGAGGGCATCCCCAAGCTTAGTTGCTTGATACTTCTTGAATATTGTCTTGGGGTGCCTCGGGCATCCCCAAGCTTAGCCTTTTGCTAATCCTTATTCCTTCATCCATCGTAATATCACCCAAAACTTGAAAACTTCAATCACACAAAACTCAACAAAACCTTGGTGGGATCCGTTAGTATAAGAAAACAAATCACTACTTTAAGTAGTGTTGCAAACCCATTCATATATTTTTTGCATTATATCTACTGTGTTCCAACTTTTCTATGGCAAAAACTCTTCAAAGAAAACCATAGAATCATCAAAACAAGCACACAACGCAAAGAAAACAGAATCTGTCAAAAACAGAACATTCTGTAGCAATCTGAAAACTTCGAATACTTCTGTAACTCCTAAAATTATGAAAAATTATGACAATGTGAGAAATTTGTTTATTAATCTTCTGCAAAAATAATCAACTCAAAAACACTCTTCTGTTAAAAATAAGAATTGTTTTCCTGAGCGCAAAAGTTTCTGTCTTTCAGCAAGATCAAATCGACTATCACTCAAATCAACCCAAAGGCTTTGCTTTGCACAAACACTAATTTAAACCACAAAAAAACATCTAACCAGAGGCATAATTGGGTATTTTATTGAAAACAGCAAGTAAACTAAAAAGCAAAAAGATACAAGTTGGGTTGCCTGCCAACGAGCGCTATCGTTTTACGCCCCTAGCTAGGCATAACGCAAAAGATCTACGTGTTGTCAACTTTGTTCTCCAACTCCTCAATCAAACACTTAGAATTCTTCAAGGATTTAGCATATAAATTCTTAACGACAATACTTCTAATCACGAGATTGAAAAATTCATTCTTGCAAAAAGGGTCTCTTATCACTTCAATAAAATTGGGATGGATACTAATCATCTTAAGATCTCCTTTATCATTACTATAAGTTGCACCCTTGTTTTTAGTAACTTGGGTAGTCTTGCCAAATTTTACGGGAGTTTTGGTGGAAGCAAAAGCCGTACTTAGATTACTAAAGATTTCTTCCAGTTTATCAATCCTAGATGGCCTTTCTTCAATTCTTTCATGAATTACAGTCCCTGTTTCTTTTAACAACTTAAAAACTTCTCCCGCTTTTGAGCCAATTTTAGTAGCAAAATTATGCATATTTTTATCTAAGTTTTCAATATGTTCCTAGGTAAGCATTTTCTTTTCGATAGCATCTAGTCTTTCCATAACATGCTCAAGAGTCAAGGTTGTTTCATTAATCATAAGTGGTGGAGAACCCACTAAATTTCCCATAGCATTAAAAGCATCAAGACAGGGGCACATCAAGAAATTTCCACCGGTAATCGTATCAAGGATGAATCTATACCAAGTGGTGATGTCCACATAAAAACAGCGAAGAAGAACAACGATAGATTGCTTATGGATAGATCTATTATGAGCATTGCAAATCCTATACCAAGCATCTTTTAAATTCTCCCCTCCCCTTTGTTTAAAGTTAAGAACCTCGTTCTCGGGGGTGTACGCAATAGAGGAAGAACTATCCATAATGACAAAAAGTAGTCAATAAGATTGCACACAAAAAACAGATCTGACGAGAAAATGGCGAACGAAAAAGAGGGCGAATAAAACTGCAAATTTTTGTGAAGTGGGGGAGAGGAAAACGAGAGGCAAATGGCAAATAATTTAAATTGCAAGGAGATGAGATTTGTGATTAGGAACCTGGTTGATGTTGATGATGTCTCCCCGGCAACGGCGCCAGAAACTCCTCTTGATGTCTGCTAGAACTACGTCGGTTTTCCCCAGAGAGGGAGGGATGATGCAGCACAGCGACGGTAGGTATTTCCCTCAGTGATGAGACCAAGGTTATCGAACCAGTAGGAGAACCACGCAACACCACGTAAATAGCTCCTGCACACAAAGAACAAATACTTGCAACCCGACGTGTTAAAGGGGTTGTCAATCCCTTTCGGGTAACGACATAGATAAAATTGTAGTAGATTAAAAGATGCAAATAAAAGCAAATAAAATTCAGCGAGGTATTTTTGGGTTTTTGGATAAATAGATCTGAAAATAAAAGTTGCGAATAAATAAAAGAGCGAATAGCAAAATAGATCTTGAAGGCAAATATATTAAAGAAGAGACCCGGGGCCCGTAGTTTTCACTAGTGGCTTCTCTCGAGAAAAATAGCAAACAGTGGAAACAAATTACTGTTGGGCAATTGATAGAACTTCAAATACTCATGACGATATCCAGGCAATGATCATTATATAGGCATCACGTCCAAGATTAGTAGACCGACTCCTGCCTGCATCTACTACTATTACTCCACACATCGACCGCTATCCAGCATGCATCTAGTGTATTAAATTCATGGAGAAACGGAGTAATGCAATAAGAATGATGACATGATGTAGACAAGATCTATTTATGTAGAAATAGACCCCATCTTGTTATCCTTAATGGCAACGATACATACGTGTCGTTTCCCTTTCTGTCACTGGGATCAAGGACCGTAAGATCGAACCCATCACAAAGCACCTTTTCCCATTGCAAGATAAATAGATCAAGTTAGCCAAACAAAACCCAAATATCGGATAAGAAATACGAGGCTATAAGCAATCATGCATATAAGAGATCAAAGATGACTCAAATAACTTTCATGGATAAAAAGATAGATCTGATCATAAACTCAAAGTTCATCGGATCCCAACAAACACACCGCAAAAAAGAGTTACATCATATGGATCTCCAAGAGACCATTGTATTGAGAATCAAACGAGACAGAGAAAACCATCTAGCTACTAACTACGGACCCGAAGGTCTACAATGAACTACTCACGCATCATCGGAGAGGCACCAATGAGGATGATGAACCCCTCCGTGATGGTGTCTAGATTGGATCTTGTGGTTCTGGAACTTGCGGCGGCTGGAATTGATTTTCGTCGACTCCCCTAGGGTTTCTGGAATATTGGGGTATTTATAGAGCAAAGAGGCAGTGCGGGAGGCCCCCGAGGTGGGCACAACCCACCTGGGCGCGCCTAGGCCTCCAGGCGCACCCTGGTGGGTTGTGCTCCCCTCAGAGCACCCCCCAGGTGCTTCTCCGGCCCACTAGATGTCTTCTGGTCCAAAAAAATCCACAAAAAGTTTCACTGCGTTTGGACTCCGTTTGGTATTGATTTCCTGCGATGTAAAAAACATGCAGAAAACAGCAACTGGCACTGGCACTATGTCAATAGGTTAGTACCAAAAAATGATATAAAATGATTGTAAAACATCCAAGAATAATAATATAACAGCATGGAACAATAAAAAATTATAGATATGTTGGAGACGTATCAGTGCATTATTCCTCAAATCATTATATTAATAAATCCTCGAAGAATTTCTTTGCTTACTCATATGCATACTCTAACCCCTCCTCTGTGAAACGAAATGCACTGGCTTCAATGCCACCTTTCTCATATGGAGCTCGCAGAATGATGAACTCTTTACCACCCCTCCAGATGTGAGTGGTGAAGAAAAAGAACTAATCTCTTATGCAGGGTCAGGTCTCCAAACGAACTTGAACGTCTGAAGAATTTGCTGGAGATCTAAGAATGCTTTAAAGGACGCAAGCTAATCATGAAGAAATGAACTATTCATTTCTCACGTCCTTGTATTGTTGTATCTATTGTACTGCTTGATGAAATTCTATCTGGCGAATTTGATGTTATATTCTTCAATCTAAAGTATATGAGTTCATAATATGCACTAATTCGTCTACAGGATGAATCTCTCAAAGTTACTGAGTGGGTCCTTGACAGTGGATGTACAAATCACATGACTGATGAGGTATAAGGCTCGTCATATAGCTCAGGGCTACACACAGGTTGAAGGAATTAACTTTGATGAAACTTTTGCACCTGTTGCTAGACTTGAAGCTATTCGCATATTGCTTGCTTATGCTAACCATCACAATATCATCTTATATCAAATGGATGTGAAAAGTGCATTTCTCAATGGTAAGCTTGAGGAAGAAGTATATGTTGCTCAACCCCCAGGTTTTGAAGATCCTAAGCATCCTGACAAAGTCTTCAGACTCAACAAGGCCCTCTATGTCCTCAAGCAGGCCCCTCGGGTGTGGTATGACACACTGAAAGAATTCCTCATGAAGAAAGGCTTCAAACCCGGTTGACTTGACCCAACTCTTTTCACTAAAACTTACGATGATGAATTATTCGTGTGCCAAATATATGTGGATGATATTATCTTTGGCTGTACTGACAAACATTACAGTGACGAATTTGCCTATATGATGAGTGAAGAATATCAACTGTCTATGATGGGAGAATTGGAATTCTTCTTTGGTCTTCAAATTCGTCAACAACGCAATGGCATCTTCATATCTCAAGAGAAATACCTCAAGGATGTACTGAGGAAATTCGGCATGCAAGATTGCAAAGGCGTCAAAATCCCTATGCCCACAAATGGCCAACTCTGCACCGATGAAAATGGTAAAGATTTCGATCAAAAGGTATACCGCTCCATGATTGGCTCTTTATTGTACCTATGTGCATCTAGGCCAGATATTATGCTTAGTGTTTGCATGTGTGCCCGTTTTCAACACCGAAGGAATCACACCATTAGGCTGTGAAACATATTCTTCGATATCTAGCTCACACTCCAACACTTGGATTATGGTATCCCAAGGGCTCTGCTTTTGATCTCATTGGATATTCTGACTGTGGCTATGCTGGTGATCAGGTGGATCGCAAGTCAACATCAGGCACATGCCATTTCCTCGGACGATCCTTAGTATGTTGGTCCTCGAAGAAGCAGAACTGCGTATCACTCTCTACTGCTGAAGCTTAGTACATTGCTGTTGGTTCTTGCTGTGCTCAATTGCTGTGGATGAAGCAAACCCTCAAGGATTATGGCATCAATGTGAAGAATGTGCCTCTCTACTGCGACAACGAGAGTGCCATCAAGATCGCTCACAACCCAGTTCAGCACTCGAAGACAAAGCACATCCAGATTCATCATCATTTTCTTCGAGATCATGTGTTGAAGGGCGATATCTTCATCGACCACGTGAAGAATGAAGAACAACTGGTGGATATCTTCACAAAGCCCTTGGATGTAAAGAGATTTTGCAAGTTGTGGTGTGAGCTAAATATCTTAGAATCTTCGAATGTTCTTTGAAAGGACACACATCCTAACACTTATGCAAAATTGATGACTTTGATGTGCAACACACAAAGTAACGTTTTTCTTCAATCAATGAAGACTAACCCTCTAAGTGTGAAGAAATTAATGAAGAATTTGATTCTTAGAACCCTACGACAATTGTACGCGGGGTCTGAAATCATCATTCTTATACGGTGGGTCACGCCACCACCCATAGTTGAGATCCTTCAAATTTAGTTTTTCGTCATTTTGCAAATTCTTCAAAATTCTCAAATTCCTCAAGTTTGCAATTTCTTCAAGTTTTCAACTGGTGTTCTTCATTGACTATATATATATACATATATATATATATATATATATATATATATATATATATATATATATATATATATATATATATATATGAGTTTTCAGTGTCCTTAACAGCATTCACTTATTGCTAATTCTTCAAGTTGATTTTTCCGCTAAGTGAATGTGATCTTACCCGTTCCCCCTCTATGCTAAACTCAACCCAGTCTGTTCACAAATTCTTCATATGCATTCTATTTGAAACCCATTCAAAGTCTTCACTGTGTCCTTGACGGCTGAAGAATTTGCTAACGAAACATTAAAATTTTCATATCTAATTTTTGGTAGTTGCCGCTCAAACCGTTCCACTTCCCACGACGGAATATTATACTCACCCACGATCCCCCATGATCTCCACTTCTCAGTACGTGGGTGACACCTGTTGATAGGATAGCATGGGTCAGGGGCATGTTCGTCCAGAATCTTCGGGCGAACCGTTTTTCACCTCGGCTATAAATACCTCTTACCCTCCACTGACCTCATTTACTCTGCTCGACCTCATCTCTCCTTGCTCGAGCTCAGACCTACCACCGCTGCTGAACTTCATCATCGCCAGAGAGGAAGAGCTTCACTGCCTCGACCTCCTTGCCATCGTACTCGCGTCGGCCGCAGAAATGTTCACTCCGCCGCCGCCGTAGCTGTCTCCCTCCGCCGAGTAAGGGCGTGGGAGATCTGGACTGACGAACTTCCCAGTTCTAACTCCCTGGTCGTCGTGTTCTTCATCAAGGGTAATTAAAATCTGATATTAGTGCTCTACTTTGATCCTTATGATTTTCACAAAATCCTCAAAAGGTATAATTCTTCAACAATCTACTCCTTAAACACTGCAATGCTTCCTTTCCTTGATTTATTTCTCTAAGCTATGATTTTCCTCAAGATTCCTCAATTGTGTAGATTTTCAAATCTGTACAACTCTGGAACCTGAGTCAAGAACGCTTAGTGAAATTCCTCAAGACATCTATGGTCAAATTCCTCAACTTGATATTTTTTGAAAAATTTCTGAGAATGCATATGACCTCTTCAAATTCTTCGCACCTATACTCTGTTCACAGGTACAAATGTCTGCTGATGAATCACTAGGTTCTCATCAACTTAACTCATTTGCAGCGTTCCTCGAAGAAAAATTGCATACTTCCTCAGAATCTTCAAAAATTCAAAATCTTCAAGTGAGGAAAATGGCAGAAGGGAGAAGACCCCAGAAAGGAGGAAAAAGGCCAGAGACAAACACAATGTTTGAAATCCCCGAGGATATTTATGATGAATATTGCACACCAGATGAAGAAACTCATGGGAAAGAAACAAAGACGTAGCGCAAAGTGCGCATTCAGAGGATTGAGAGAAGATGGGCAAAGGAATGGAAGGAAAATCGGTATGTCACTCCAAAGTACATGAAGAAATTCGCTGTAGATTCTCCATGCCCAAGACCACCTCTAGCTACTGGCCAACAAGCTGATCCTACCAGCGTCAGGCGTGGTGAAGAATTTCCAAAGGAATGGGCCAAGCGCCAAGCAAAGCTTCAAAAAGTTGCCACAAAAGCAGTGAGGAAATTCAATGAGGATTCTCAAGCTGCTGCTGCTGAGGCCTCTGCCAGTAGAACTGCGCCTAAGAAGGCTATTCTAAAGAAATCTGCTGCAAAGACAAAATCTTCAAGCTCAATGCCCTCACGGCCAAGTTCCTCAACAGCTAAGCCCTCAGAGCAAATACCTCGGGCAACGTCCTCATGGGCATCACCAATTCCCTCTGTTGCTGCAAAATCCTCAGTGGCTGCCACAAAGTCCTCAACACCTATGCATCTAGCAATGTGTTAGCGGACTGCTGGATTTTCAATTGCCTCAGGGGCATCTGTAACTTCCTCAGCTCAACCACAATCCTCAAGTGGCCCATCTCTACTGAAGGTCAAGTCCACTGCTGGACGTGGAAAGAGGCAAAGTCCTCACAAGAAACAAGTGGCTGTCCAAGTTCCATCTGATGATGATGAAGCTGATGATGATGAACGTGCTGAAATCATCAGAGATAGACAAGGAAGGGTTGCAGGAGTCAAACGCAGCTCTGTTCCTCTTATGTTGGATCCGAAGAAGATACTCAATTCATTGATTTATGGATCCAAATACTCCTCTCCCTGACCTAAATCTGACTCCTGGTCAAAGTCACGTGCTGACTGCCTTTATTGCTGAAGAAAAGTGGAAATATGAGAAGGCAAGAAGAGTCAAGAAGGACCAGTACAAGAAAGAGCGCTTTATGAGGAACAATGTTCTGACTTTGTCTCCTGACGATCTTGTTTCTATCCAGAAGGAAATCAAAATCCTCAGTGATGAATTTGACTGATACCATGCTGATTGGCTAGGAGCCAAGGTCAGATTTGTCAACATCGCCAAGAACCTCAAAGCAAGTGTTGCAGCTCCATCGCAACAACAAATTCCTCAGGCTGAAGATTCTGTTCAGCGTGCTGAAGTAAATGCAAGCGCAGCTGAAGAAATTCAGGCTACTGAAGAAACTGCAAGGGCAACTCGCAATGTTGCGCCTGAAGATCAAACCAGGCCAGCTAAAGAATCCACTGAGCCTCAAGAAACTGAGATTGCCAGGGCGACTGCATTAGCCAATGCTGAAGAAACTGCACCAACTTCATCCTCTGCTCCTCTAGCAAAATCTTCAAAGATGAAGAAAACCACACTTCCTTCTGCATCAGAAGTGAAGAAAATAAAGGCTGCAGAAAAGGAAGCCACGAAGAAAAGGAAAGCATCACCCTCTGCAGAATCCTCAGCTCCCAAGAAAGGGAGGACTTTGACGAGTTCTTTCAGTGAACCAATTGATGTTGTTCCCATTTCTGTTGTGCCATCAAAGGAGATAGTTCCTTTTGGTGAGGAATATGTCACTCCAGATGACGAAAATTATGAAGAAGATCATTCTGCTACTTCCTCAGAGCAGATTGATGAAGAAATTGAGATGGAAGCAAATGCTTCAACACCACTGGTATCATCGCCTCAGCCTCAGTTCACAGCTGAAGAGGCTGGCGTAGAAGAAATTGATGAGGATGTGGACATTTGTTCAACCACTCCAGTCCTAAATGATGAATATTGGGAAACTCTTCACCCAAATTCAACAATTGCCACACCTCTTCAACAAATTCCTCAGTCCCCTGTGCAAACTGAAGAAATACTCACTGGCTCTGAAGGACGTCAAACTTCTCTCCAGTCCATCCCTGAAGATATGGAGACCCAGACTGCTGCTGATGAAGTTGCCGCTTCAATTCCTTAGTTTGCTGCACCAGAAGTTGTGCCTCAAGAGTTGTGAGGCCTATTATTGCAAATCTTCAGCCCAAGGCTCAAAATCCTCATTCTGGCAAAAAGAGGCCGAAATTCGACAATGCCAATTTCTTCGCTGAGCGTCATTTCTTCACTGATGCAAATCCTTATGACTCAGCAAGATTAAGGCACAAGAGGTTTTGGACTGCAAGTCAGATGCCTATCTATGCCTCAGTTCTTTTTGGAAAGGACAAAGTCTTCCAACGTCGTCAAATTCCTCATGTGGATATGGAGTCCATTCCGTGCTTTCAACCAGTTCTGAATGTTCTTCACGAAGCTGGACTCCTCACTTTCTGTGCAGACATATGTGATTGGAATGAAGAGCTAATTCTTCAGTTCTACGCAACTCTGCACCTCACTGGAAATGTCACTGATGTCAATTCATGGGTTCTGGACTGGATGGCGGAAAACACTCACTACAAAGCTCCAACAACTGAATTGCTTCATTCCCTTCCAGTTAGTCCTCTCGTAGAAGGTGCAATGCTTATTTATGAGGAACCTGAACTTCCAAATCATCTCATGCAAGTGTTGATGAAGCCTTTGCGTCCAGGCCAAGCTCCAAGAACCATTTTCCTCATGAAGGATTTGCTCTATGTGCACAGGACAGTATACCGCATTCTGACCAAAACCCTTAGTCCTATCAAAGGCCACAATTCCGAAGAAGAAGAAGTTGTTGGCATCATGAAGAATCTGTTGTTCAACCTCATTCATGGGATTCCCATAAACTATCACGATTTCTTCATGAGGACTTTGGCAATGTTGCTCTTTCGCCGTTTGAATTGAAGCCCTATGCTCCTTGGATTATGAGGTTCATCAGAACTAGGTCTTCAATTCCATACAAGGCTGATTTTCAGAATCACTTCAGCTTTTTGCCTCCTATTGAAGTCCTCAAAAGGACCATTTCCTCAGCTGATGAAAAAGGCAAAGCTGCTATTATTGATGAAGACACTTGTCCATTGGATGGCCAATTTCGTAAGGCTGCATCTTACTCGACCAATGATGACTCTGCAACCCAGGACTCTGCTGCTAAAGCCACCGAGCAAAATCCTCAAGCCACTGCCCCGCGTGTGATGACTGATCGCGAGCTTCTTCTAAGTCTTCACCAGAAAGTTGATCGCAACCACAAGTGGGTCAGGCGTCAATTTGGCTCAATTCTTTAGAATATGACTGTCACTCAAAACACTGTGAAGAAGAATCATTACTATGTGCATGAAATCTTCGACCGCACTTGGGCCATACTTTCAAATCTCTATATTGCTGAAGATCTCAAGAAGATGGAATTTCAGCAGGACTTTGACTGGTCTCATCCTCCTTCGAAGAAATTCAAGAAGGTCAAATTTCCTTAGCTGGTCACAAGTTCATATTCTTCATCGCGTGAGACAGATGAAGCTGAGGATCTCGACAACACTATAGCAGGCCCTACTCCAACAAACGACCCCGACAACGCTGGTGCTCCTCCACCAACCTCAAGCTGATATTCTTCAGGGGCGTTAGTCCTCAATTTTGTCCCTTTTGGTCATTTGATGACAAAGGGGGAGAAATTTGAGTTAGTCTTCAAGTGGGTCTCTATATCAGGGATGTTTTTGTTTAAGTTACAACTCTCGTTCTTCTGAAGTGTTTCTCAGTAACTTAAGTCCGATGGTGGTCTGACTCTTTTGAACTACTTTCTGCATGCTTATTTCCTCAAGTTACTTAATGCACGCATGCTGAATTTCATCAGACACCATTTTCCATCATGCATTTCAAATTCTTCATACTATATGTTAAATGTGTGGATGGATTAAAAGATATAGGGGGAGATCTCAATGATTCTATCCTACCATGTGCATTTGCAGTCCAAAGAAAATTCCTCAAATATGCACATCTTCAGGGGGAGTTCTTCTATACTCCCTCCATTTACTTATACAAGGCCACTATGGAATATACGTTTTGCATCTATACCAGGCCACCAACAGTAATCGAGGTAAGAATTAATGACATTTCCTCGTACTAGCAACATGTTTACTACTTGCATGCTTGCAGTCATAATGACACTAGCTACTTCCTCCACCCAGTTTTCTTACATGCATGTTGCGTATTAATAATCGCAGTAAATGAGAAGAAAAGCAAGCTTGCAAAGTATGCATTAAATTTTACTTTGGTACCTGTATTATGAGTTTGTGGCCTTGTATATAAAAATGGAGCGAGTATCTTGCAATCAAATTCCTCAAAATCAGTATTTACACTTCATATGTTTATCCCCGTTGAAAACTTAACCTATTTGTCATCAATCACCAAAAAGGGGGAGATTGTAAGTGCATCTAGTGCCCCTTAGTGATTTTGGTGTATTAAAGACTTATAGGTTAAGGGACTAATGTGTTTTTGAGTGTACACATGTCTCATAAGTCTGTGAGGAGTTTGATATATCTGATGAATGTCGACCCCGCAAAATGAATGTCTTCAACTGAAGACTTTGTGCTTTTCTTGAAGACTTTGAAAATGAGGAAATTGGTGTGACCTTGAAGATATTGATGCGACGACTATGAAGCATGAAGACTTTTGTTTTCGTAGTTTCATTTCCTTCTTTTGAGTCATAGGAAACACCGTACTGTTAAAGGGGGTCGAGGTAATACTAAGGAAAAGTTTCCAAGTGATGCTCATCTCAAAGCCTACACATACCCAATCCTTCGAGTGAAGCCTTTTGAAATCTCTTGCAGTTCAGTCAAGTTCTTAAGTGACAGAGACAAAGTTCTTCTGGTCTATGAGGAATTTGTTCTGACTGAGGAGTTAGGATTTCGGCAGTGCAAATTGCCTACAATGAGGAACATGATAGCCATGAGGACTTTCACGGATCGAACTTTCGACCGTTGCTGTGCTTCGTGCCACCTGTCCAGATATCTTATCCATCAAACGGTCATATCATTAGGGGCATTTATGTCTTATCATGTCGGGTTGCTCCCTGGCTATATGTAGCCGCCCCCTTCAACCACTAGCTGGTTGGCTGCTCCGAGAGATAGATTGACACTTGTCATTTAGAGCATCCCATCCTAAGAGGACTTTGAGAGAAAATCATCAGTGAGGAAACACCCAAAACCCCAACACCTAAAACCCAAAGTGATTGAGCATCACTAAAGAGATTGTTCCTGTGTGGAATCGACACTTTTTACCTTTGAAGACTGTGCATCTTCCAGACGGTCAGGCGTCATGGTCTAGAGCATCCAAGAGGAATTGTGGATCGTCGAGTGACCGAGTCTGTGAAGGTTTGGAAGTCACCTTGAAGACTTACCACTAGTGGTTGGGCGAGGTATGTGTCACCTTAGCTCAAGGAGAAACCGGTAAGGACTGTGTGTCCTGGGACTGTGTGTCCTTTGGTTTAAATACCAAGCCGCTCCAACCAGACGTACAACTGTCACAACAGTTGGAACTGGTCTACCAAATCACTGTCTTCACCGGGATACTGGTTCTATTTTCTCAACCCTTTCATTTCCTCGCTTACTTGTTGTTGAACTTGATCGTTACCTTTTGAAGACTTTGACTGAAGACTTTCTCAATTTCCTCAACCCTATTTCTTCAGTCACCTTGTATTTTGCCTGCTTATCCTGTTTACACGCTACTTGTGCTCTGTGTATGTTTCATTTCATCATGATGACTATGCTACTGCCTTGTTATGCATGCACCTGAGTACTTTATCCGCTGCTTGTATTTCGTCACTTAGCAAATTCCTCAATTAGTAATTCTTCAGTGACGAATTTGTAAAAATCGCCTATTCACCCCCCTCTAGTCGATATAATGCACTTTCAATTGGTATCAATGCCAGGTTCTCCCTTGTTCTGTGTGATTTTGGTTTAACCACCTGGACTTTTAGTTATGTCGACTGCAGGCATGATCAAGGTCTCGGCTGGGTGTCCTACCTTCAATGGGACGGACTATCCCTACTGGAAGAACAAGATGCGCATGCATCTTGAGGCAATTGACAACGATCTCTGGTACGTTGTGGAAAATGGCGTTCCCTCCATCACTCCCTCCGTGAACGCTGCTGATGTGAAGAGATTCAAGCAACTCAACTCTCAAGCGAAGAATATCATATGTGGCCATTTGAGCAAAGGCCAGTACGGCAGAGTGAGTGCTTTGGAGACTGCAAAGCTTATCTGGGATAGGCTGTCCAAGATCAACGAATGAATCTCAACCCAACGTGATTCTCGAGTTGACGTTCTTCGCAATCTCTTCAACCGATTCAAAAGATTTGACAACGAAAATGTCCAGCAAACCTTCGATTGCCTCACTGATATCTCCAATGAGCTCCAAGCTCTTGGTGCCACTGACATCACCGACCACAAGGTGGTGAAGAAATTGCTGAGATGTCTTGATTTCTCATTTGATACACTGGCACTGATGATTCAAGAACGTGGAGACTACAAGTCACTGGATCCTACTGATATACTCGAGAGGCTAAATACTCATGAGTTCCGACAAGCTGAGAAGAGAGACCTCTACAGGCCAAGCTATGGAAGATCACGTGCACTGAAGGCCAAGGCAATTTCCTCATCTAAAGGGGAAGACTCTGACAGTAGCCTTGGCGATCCTGAAGTAGTAACTCAGGAGCTAGCAATGTGTTAGCGGACTGCTAGATTTTCAATTGCCTCAGGGGCATCTGTAACTTCCTCAGCTCAACCACAATCCTCAAGTGGCCCATCTCTACTGAAGGTCAAGTCCACTGCTGGACGTGGAAAGAGGCAAAGTCCTCACAACAAACAAGTGGCTTTCCAAGTTCCATCTGATGATGATGAACGTGCTGAAATCATCAGAGATAGACAAGAAAGGGCTGCAGGAGCCAAAGGCAGCTCTATTCCTCTTATGTTGGATCCGAAGAAGATCCTCGATTTCATTGATGTATGGATCCAAATACTCCTCTCCCTGACCTAAATCTGACTCCTGGTCAAAGTCACATGCTGACTACCTTTATTGCTGAAGAAAAGTGGAAATATGAGAAGGCAAGAAGAGTCAAGAAGGACCAGTACAAGAAAGAGCGCTTTATGAGGAACAATGTTCTGACTTTGTCTCCTGACGATCTTGTTTCTATCCAGAAGGAAATCAAAATCCTCAGTGATGAATTTGACCGATACCATGCTGATTGGCTAGGAGCCAAGGTCAGATTTGTCAACATCGCCAAGAACCTCAAAGCAAGTGTTGCAGCTCCATCGCAACAACAAATTCCTTAGGCTAAAGATTCTATTCAGCGTGCTGAAGTAAATGCAAGCACAGCTGAAGAAATTCAGGCTACTGAAGAAACTGCAAGGGCAACTCGCAATGTTGCGCCTGAAGATCAAACCAGGCTAGCTGAAGAATCCACTCAGCCAGAAGAAACTGAGATTACCAGGGCGACTGCATCAGACTGATTCTCGAGTTGACGTTCTTCGCAATCTCTTCAACCGCTTCGAAAGATTTGACAACAAAAATGTCCAGCAAACCTTCGACTGCCTCACTGATATCTCCAATGAGCTCCAAGCTCTTGGTGCCACTGACATCACCGACCACAAGGTGGTGAATAAATTGCTGAGATGTCTTGATTCCTCATTCGATACACTGGCATTGATGATTCAAGAACGTGGAGACTACAAGTCACTGGATCCTTCTGATATACTCGAGAGGCTAAATACTCATGAGTTCCGACAAGCTGAGAAGAGAGACCTCTACGGGCCAAGCTATGGAAGATCACGTGCACTGAAGGCCAAGGCAATTTCCTCATCTAAAGGGAAAGACTCTGACAGTAGCCTTGGTGATCCTGAAGTAGTAAGTCAGGAGCTAGCAATGCTCGTGAGAAAATTCTAGAAGTTCTCAAGACAAGGCCGCTTTGGAAAATCTTCAAGAGGTGATGACATGAGATCAGATTCTTCATCCTGCGGTTACAAGAAAAGGACTTGCCACAAATGCAAGAAGCCTGGTCACTACATAGTTGATTGTCCTCAAGGGCTGAAGGAATCATAGAAGAAGAAGTACAAGGATGATAGTTCAGATGACTCTAAGAAAAAGAAGAAATCTTCAAAATCCTCATCTTTAAAGTCTACCAAGTCTTCATCTCACAAGAAGAGCAGTTCCAGAAAGGCTCGGGCATTTATCGGCAAGGAAATGGATTCTGAAGCTGAACTGAAAAAATGAGGAAGAGGAGGAATCTGAGGAGTCAGACTCTAGTGTGGCGAGCCTAGCTCTCGCTACTGCGTTCGTCAGCAAGTCCATCTTCAACTGTGAGGAAAATGACGACTCCAACACTGCTGACCATCACTCTTCGTTGAATCCGCTTGTCCCTTCAACGCATACGCCAGTGAGAGGTCGCGTCCGCTCTTCCCGGGCATGAATGCGGCACCGATTCTCTAGAGTGGCGCTGACCGTTTCGGGCGGGAAGCACGCGCGGGCGATGGAGGGGCCTTGGGAGGGCCAGGGTGGTCAGGAGCGGGCGTGGCAGCTATCCCGACCGGACGCCCGAAAACGAGAGGATGCATCGACTCTCGCGGCTTCATAGTACTACACACCATCTCTCCGTAGGTCGATGTGTCGCTCTCTCTAACACACACACACGCTGTTAAAAAATACACACACACACACAGGTTCATAGAATAGGAATATCGTGGGAGTGGGAAGCCATAGGAAGTGAGATAAATGGAGTACGTACAAGAAGAGAAGAGGTACACGCACGTCCGTCGAAGACACAGTCCCTGCCTCACACTATAGCCCAGCCGACAACAGCGCGACGGCCGGATCTGTGCCTCTCTCATCCCGGCGCCGGCGGTCAACCGCTATACCTGCGGTCGCAGGATTTGACACACATGGTTGCCGGATTTAGAGCATTCCGGCCACCTGCGACTGCGCCTTGCCATGGATTGTCTGGGTACCAGGTCGCACAACAGTGGCAATGCCTCCAAGTCGCCTGTGCAGGTACTGAATCCACCTCTAGCCGCTCGGATCTATCTCGTCGGCGGATCGCCTGAAAAGACACGGCCGGCCACCGTCCAGGCTCGGCCCTGGCCTAGCGCCTAGTCGGTTCACCGTTGCCGCTCATAAAGTGCGATGGCTGCCCGCGGCAGGTCCTACACCGCGTTTCGACCACGCCAGAACATCCCGGATGGGTGTTCATCAAGTGCAAAAAAGATAAGGTGCCTAGTACTTCTTTTTATTCGGCTGTGGTCCCTTAGTCGGCGCATGTTCGACAACTTATACTCAAACTTGTGTGTAGGATTGATGCAAGTTTTGGTTTTGGGAAGAATAACATCGATCTATTGATAGCATGAAATTTGGTAGATGCTCAAGCACTCCTTGCTAGAATAGAGGCTAGAGATGAGACTAGAGATGATATTAGATGTGAAGCAACATTCAGTTCTTTAGAATCAAAGAAGAAAGAAGTGTGCAAGCTCAAGAAGCCATAGATCAACAATGAAGACATAGAGAAGATATTAATAAAATTAGTGGGAGCAGTTATGGAAATTGGATATCTTTTAAAATGTCTGATTGTGGTTCTTGTTTTTTTTGGGTCTTGCTCTCCTGGCAAAGAATTGGTGAATGTACTTCCCTATATCAAAATGTCGTTGATGAAAAGAAATGTGCTAGAAAATAAATATGTCCAGACGACCGGTGGCCGTATTAATTACGTTGGTTCTGAATTTTTGCCACTAGTTAATTATGTTGGCAAAATTTGATTATAGATACTCCGTAAAGAAATATAAAGCGTTTAGACCACATAAAAAAAGAAGCCAATAATATTTATATTTTGTTGGCATGTATTAGCAGTTTACTACTTCCTCCTTTCCGGTTTATTGGGCTCATCTCATTTTCTTTGTTTTACCATATTATACAGTCTTATTTTCACTTCTTTCCACCACATGTTCACATTCCAAGGTGCATTAAATTGATGCATGCAAAGATTAAAAGAAACCAACCAGTGCATGTAACCATTCCTACTCATTTAGTGGTCATCCATGAATATGTTGTAATTAATGCAGATTAAAGTTTGAGTAATTTTGTAAACTACGAGACGGAGTACATTTCTCCACTCATCATCTGCCTTGGTTGATGAGATTTCAAATTTAATCCCTATAAACCAGAAAGGAGGGAGTAGTTACAAAATTTGGTCAAACGTTGACAAAAAAATATATGACATGGCGTAAAAACCTGGACGGAGGTAGTAGTACGAGAAACTGTGGCACACTGACTTAGGCCGAATACAAGTGCCCAAAATTATTGGAAGAGAGCAAAGTGTACATACAAAGTAATTAAAATTGAATTTCTCAAAAATATTTAAAATTGGAGGATGGTGCAGCCCACCTTTCCGATATTTTGACCGTGTGTGGTTCAGTTGTTGTTCACTTCGGAGGGTCGTGTACCACACATGAACGATAGTAAGTGTGACCGGGAGGCGTGCAGTGTTAATTGCAAGTTGACTCCTTCGAGCGTTAAATTTTCTTCACGTATTAGCATTGCCCTAGTATTTTTCTTTAGTACATTAAATAAAGAGTTCTGTTTTGTGCACAATTTAAAACGATTTTTATGGAGAGAAAAAGAAAACCACTCCAACTCTATACATTGCAGCCTCGACGCTTGTTTTCTAGGGTTTGCTCTCTTCACACTCTCTCTCCACTATATATATACACGGTGGAGCCTCAGCGCTTGTAGTTGCTCTCTTCACACTCTCTCACCATCTCCAGATCTAAACAAGACTACGTTGGCCTCTCGCTCTCTCTATCTCCCCTCACTGCTGGTCAAAGAGCCGGCAGGATCCCGTCCGCCGGGGAAGGGAAGGAGGCTTAACGCTGTCGCCGTCGGCGAGGGAGGGAATCCACTACCGGCGCCACTGTTATCTTTCACCCAGTGGCGGTGCGGGAGGGCCTCCGACCCCTTCTTCCTTGCTGCCGTACATAGTGTGGGCAGATCGGCCTCCGGCCGCCCACTGAGCCACACCCCGAGAACCTTAAGGTATAATTTACTTAATGCACATGCATTGCTCTAGCTGCATGTGGATTTTTTTTCACTTCTGCACTCGAATCTAGGTGTTGGATCAAACTGGAAAGTAGTGGGGAAAGTTGTATATCATGAATCTAGGACGTGGTTCAAAGAGAAAAGGAAGGGGGGAAAGTAGTATAGATTGGCTATCCAACACCTATGTTGGTCGAAAAGGGAAAACAATGACAAACACAGTACGCACATCTGTAACAAACTGATCTTTATGTGAGTGGGAGACAAGGCTATTGGGTTTGAGCAGGACTAGATTTGCTGCCCTCACATAAGGAAAGGTGTCTAAAGATAACAAAACTGGGACCAACACAAATATGCTCCTTGGTTGTTTGTTGCAACAGACTGTGCATCACCCCTTTATACATCGGTAGACGCACATGGTGCTGGTGCATCCACTGTCCCGTACAACTCTTTAGCTGTTGTTAATCTAATAATGCCGCTGAAAAATTGAAGCAATGCCACAGTAAAAAGAATTACATGTTTAACAAATTTTATTGTTAATATAATCTCTCTGTTAATATGAATCAATGCCACTATTTGAGAAATGCTACTGTCTTGCTTTCTTTCCTATTTAGATAAGTTAGATGCTTCTTTTTGTGCGCTTCTGTGTCATCCACCGTTATTGACTAGTAATTGTTTCCTTTGCACCTCTGTGTAAACAGGGTTATCTAGTTCACCTCGTTGCTATTGCGACCTTTTGTTACACTACACAAAACACTTTTGTTTTCAGAGTGTTTTGTGCAATTCAACCAAAATGTCACACTGACAATGTTGCTTGATTGCTTGATCTTAGTGGAACTGCACAAGAGGAGATTTGACTTCCTATCCGTGTTGGCAAATTTGTTTTAGATCTTCTTCTTGTGAGTTTTTTGAATTCTGCGTCATGAGAGGTCAGTGCTGGCCTTCTTCCACATGATTGTGCAATGTGCTTTCATATGTTGTGCTACTTATATGGTAATGTTGCTTGATTTTAGTGAACTGCACAAAAGGAGACCAGACTTCCAATCTGTATGTGCACCGTAATATCCCATTGAGGTAAGATAACGATATTTCGCAACTGTTGGCCTGTATTTTGCTACTGTCATCAGAAAAGTAATGTTGTTGTTTAGTGCTATACTTGTGCTCCCTAATTGACATGCCAAATCTTACATTGAAGGCAAAGCTTGTCTATTATTGAACCAAGTGATGAAGGGGACGAACAAGCAGAAGAAGAACAAAAATCAGCTCCCGGGGCTGTAATGAAGCGCTGGAACTGTGATGACACAAGTAATGATATAGTTTTGCATCTTAATTTATTGCTATGGCTGGAACGAGCAATTGTTTTGCCACTGTGATTTGATGCCACTCTTAATGTAATATGTAATTATCTCTACTTGTGCAAACAGGGATCTTGTTTGAAGATAACATATATTTTAGTGGAACTGCACAAGAAGATGTTGGAAACATTAAACTAATCGAGGAGTTTATAGTAAGCATGGCAACCACAGTAGATAATAACGGATGGTTCCAGAGAAGTGCTTCATCTGTATGCTCTACACAATAAGCCTCCTAACAAAGGTTGGTACCGACCCACGGATTTCATCCATAGGATTGAGCTTTGTCATCTCTATTGGTGTTGTGCTACTGTTTAGATACTGTCATGAGAAAGTGGTATTGTTTCGCATGTTAATCTAAGGCTGCTAATAAATTGAGGCACCGGTTTGCCACCGTTATAGCCACTGATCAAATTAAGTAATAATACAGTTCAAGTTGAGCTGATGTCTTTGGTATCATATCATTTCCTGCTCCAGCCTGCCTACTAGAATCGCCAGTGCTTGAAAGGAAAAGTGAAGGAAAAACATAGGAATTGGAAAGTTTCCTATGGTACTACTATTCATGCATTTGGTTCAAAGGAATGGAGCAAAGGAAAACTATAGGATTTGTTCCTTTAGTGTCTCCTTGAAAGAAAAACCGTAGGAATTTTAATATCCACTTGTCCTCCTTTTCAAATTCCTATTCATGAATCACAAGACTAAGAGATAGTAGCATAATAGCATTATAACCGTACATTTTCTTGTGGTTTGACTTAATCTCACCATGCTTCTTTGCATCCTGTGATCTTCCAATTCTTGTGAACCAAACACCCAGATTGGCAGAAATCTTGTGTTTTTAAATTCTCTGTTTTGCACGTGCATTCCTATCCTATTCCTGTGTATTTCCTATCCCTGCATTGTTAGAATCCTCAAATTCAAACAAGCCCTTACACAATTACTTCTGTTACAGATATGTGTCAAAGAAAACCTTGTGTGATTTGTCCCGCTCCTGCTGCGCTGTGTTCCACCCCAGCTCAGCTGCTCCAACGATGGAAGGGTTCACCACAGCAGGGATCCGCCCTTCAGACTGTCTTTCGGTGCCTCAGATCTTCTTCCCCGCCGCCGGCAGCCATGACAACTGCATTACCATCATCAACTGAGCAGATGACCTTGAGGACTACACGGGTCCGCAAGAGAGGTCGCACTCTTTCGTGTCTGCTTATGTTATGCATCGCTTAATATGATGACATGCTACTTTATCGTCCTGTTCACCTATTAGACTCCGAGTCAGGTCCAAACTAATGCTCAAACTTGAGTTTTTAAATGGTTGTGGGGTACATATTGGGGCAGCAATCAATACTATCTGCCTACTATCTGGTTAATCTCGGGTGTCTACTATGAGTTTCATGTTGGGTGGAAACAAACATTAAAGGAGCCATTATCTGTATTTTTTAACTAAAGCTATTATCTGCCTGCTATCATTGGTTTTGGGTCTATCCACAGTTTGCTACCATCACTCTGGATTTGTGCATGCACTCCTTACATAATCTCACTATGTTTTATTCCTATGCATGTCAGTTATTATACACAATGGAACTGAACATGTAGAGCAAAAGAGACGAGCCTTTGCATGGCAATAAAATTTCATGCAGACGTCGCTCCATGGTGGGCGCAAAGGCAGCCCCCCTCCACCCATTTTGGATTGTAATCAAGAGGAAGATAACTGTTCTAATGGGGATTCAGAAGGAGAAGACCACTCCTATTTACCCCCTGATGTCTTCGCTCTAACTTGGCATGCTGATGTTGGTAATATCATGCATATGGTGCCTTGCATTGCTTACTTTATACATCAAATATGTCATCTGCTTAGTTTAGACATGCTTTGTGTGAATGCCATCTGTTTAGTTTCTTTATCGTATATGTGAATCATGCAATGCCATGTTGTTTAGCCAGGCATCATATATGTGAATTTTGCAATGCCACCCTGGTTAGCTAGTTATCTTATATGTGAATTATATCATGCCATCTTTTTTTTATTACGTATTAAATTTGTCAACAATTTTAGTACATTTAATTACTATTCCTGTGCATCAGCCATTCGACACGGTCATGGAAAAATCTGGAGTGGAAACAAGGTCTTCAGAGTAGACAATGCTATCTGAGGAAGCGCATGTCTTGCTGGTTACGGATAGCTCCTCAGAGGAGGATTCAGAGACAGATGACCAGTCCTATTTCCCCCCCGAGGTGCGTGCTGTAACTTGGCAGGGTTATATTGCTCATATCGTGCATATGGTGTCTTTCATTGGCATGTCATTTGCTTAGTTTAGACATGCTTTGTGTGAATGCCACCTGTTTAGTGTCTAATTACCATGTATGTGAATTTTGCAATGCCATCTTGTTGAAAGACATTATATATGTGAATTATGCAATGCTATCTTGTTGCAAGGCATTATGTATGTGAATTATGCAATGCCATGCTGTTTAGCCAAGCGTCATATATGTGAATTATATCATGCCGTCCTTTTTTTGTATTACTCATTGCATTTGTCGACAATGTTTGTATATTCAACTGCTCTTCCTGTGCATTAGCCATTTGAATTGGTGATGGAGAAATCCGGAGTGAAAACAAGGTCTTCAGAGCAGACAATGATACCTGCTGAAGCAGATATCTTGCTGGTTACAGATAGCTCCTCAGAGGAGGATTCAGAGGCAGATAACCAGTCCAATTATCCCCCTGAGGTGTATGCTCAAACTTGGCAGGGTTATATTACTCATATCATGCATATGTTGTCTTGCAATGCTTAGTTTTTACATCGTATACACAATATTGAATGCCATCTCCTTAGTTGACACATCATATATGCGATTGCCCTCTGCTCACTTGCTTAGTATATAAATCATATATTTGAATTATATCATGCCATGATGTTTACATAGACAACATGTATCTAAATTATGGCATGCCACCCCATTTTCTAAAGACATAGTATAGTTATATCATCTCATCCTGTTTATATAGTCATCATATTTTGAATTATGTCATTCTATCCGTGAATTATATAATGCCATCATGTTCCATCGACGGCATGTTTGTGAATTATGGCATGCCAACCACTTTAATAGACACATCGTATAGTTATATCATGTCATCCTGTTTACATAGTCATAATATTTTGAAGTATGTCATTCTATCCTGTTTAGTTAGCCATCATACATGTGAAATTGTGTCATGCTATCCTATTTAATTAGCCATCATATATGTGAAATTATGTCATGCTATTCTGTTTGGTTAGACAACATAAATGTGAATTATTTCGTGCCCTGTTTTCTTCCCTACTATCCATTGCACCTATCTATCTTACAATGTCTGTACATTCAATTACTTTTCTTGTTTATCAGCCATTTGAATTGGAGGGGGTGATGGCAGTATCTGTGGGAGTAAAAACACGGTCTTCAGAAAAGATCGTGCTACCTGTCGATGTAGATAGAACCACGGTTGTACTTGCCCAAGAACCAGCCCCACCACACATAACCCAGACTCACGTAGATTGTACCCCTACCCAGTTGGACAGAGAACCAGCTACACCCCTTCTAACCCCAATCCTAGCAGATAGTAACCCAGTTCCAGTTGACACATCACCGTCTCCACCACAGAGCACCCAAACACGAGCAGTTAGTAAGGCAACTGCAGTGCCCAAAGCATGAGGACCACCACTCCGAACCCCAAGTCAATGCTTAAAGCAGAAGAAGATTTGTTCTCAGGTCAGGTTCCGTAGCTATGGTTCATACTCCTTTGCTCTTGCATCACTGTATTTACTCATACCAACTAATTTCAAATTTGAAGGATGCAATTGAAACTCCAATGGCGCAACAGGTATGTTTTAAACCTGTTTCTTTAACGTGTTTGCTGTTGTACCTTGCTCTATGTTGATTTCAGTTTCAATTGAATAAACAGTTATGTTCTCATGCCATGCACATTACAAGTGTTGTTATTGTTGTGTAGTTTCCCACACTTATATTCTGTCTATGCTGCTTTGTCTTAAATAGATATGATTTGAACTGTCTCTATCTTGATTTGGCATCATACACTAGAATGATATAGACCATACAGTGACCATACTACATAGATATATGTTTGTTTCATGCTGTTATCCTGTCCACCTTACTACTGAACTGGTTTACCAAAATGAGTTTCATATACAACATGGTAAACCTGTGATGTGTCTGTTTGTTTCTCTTTTAGAATGCGGACAAAATATTGGAGAAGAGTACCCCGTTATGCAATGGTAAAGGAAGTAATGCAGATAAGGTTCAAGATAGTGAGACATCCCTGTTGGTCTCCAAGAAAGCTGATAAAAACTATATTGAAGACACTGAGACAACCCCAAAAGTCATGTCTTGATGTAGTGTTCGAGTTACTGGCCACTACTGCTGGCACCAGCTCTTCGAACTCGCTGCCTGAATCAGTTCGGCTTCTTGAGTCTCAACTTCAAGTTGAAAGACATCGATCAGATGTTCTGTGACAGGAAGCCAAAGGACTGAGAAAGTCCCTGCAGAATTCAGATGCATACTTTCTGGTGCAACAACAAGCGCTGGAGGATTTAAGCGCCAAACAAGAGAAAGTTAATAAGCTTGCTAAGAATCTTGCCAGCATTATGGGTACCCAGGATATTGTTTCTTGAGCTCTTTTGAAGTGGTTTCAGTTCTGGACTTGTTTTGCTGCGGAGTTTATTTGCACTGGTCGCCAACTTTGACAACCAGTGTATGTGATATGTTGCTTTGTTCCCTATATTTGCACTGGTGGCGAACCTTGATGCCCAGTGGATGTAATATGTGTAATAGCCGTGATAGCCTAGTGTAAGTTGCTTGCTTATTTATTTCCTTGTTATCTTGTTTATTTGTTTGCTTGTAGTCAGTGCAGTTCTTTTTCCGCGGTTTGCTAGTGGCTGCAATAACCTATTTTTTAAAACTAGGCCACAATAACCATGGGCTACATATTTACGTCAGTGACCATGGGCCTCCTACGGGCCGTTGAAACAATGGGCCTTCTACGGGCCGTAGAAACAATGGGCCTTCTACGGGGCGTAGCATCAATGGGCCTTCTACGGGCCGTATGATCGATTGGCCAAACATGGGCCAATAACGGACCGCATTATGGGCCGTAAACGGGCTAGAGTTGGAATCGTCCATTCATGGGCCAACCATAACGGGCCATCGTTAATCGGCCGTATTTGATGACGCTATGAAAACGGCCCAACGGATTAACGGGCCACAAACGGGTCGACTGTAACCACGGGCTGAATTTGGCCCACAAGCAGAAAAGGCCAATAACGGGCCGTAAGTAACCGAATGCTGGAAATGAGCCCAAGAACAAATGGGCCGTGAGAAGGCCAAAAGATAACAAGGGCTGGAAATGGCCCAATGGAATAATGGGCCGTTAATGGGTATAAAGCGATACACTGTTCATTACGGGCCAGTTTCACCACGGGCCGTTAATGGGCCAAGAGTTACAAAGGGCCTCATATGGGCCGAAAGACGTCATGGGCCATACATGGGCTGGAAGTTACAACGGGCTGGAATCATATTGGACGGCCCAGATGACGCTACTGGGCCTAATTCGGATAGGCCGTAGCGGGCCATTTCTTAGCGGGCTGTAAATGGGCTATACGCGAACAGGCCGTTAACAGGCTTTCTGTGGGCGGGCCCGCTACCTTTTGACCAAGTCAAACGGGGCTAGCCTTTTCACCGGAATGGGCCTCTGTTGGGCCTTGCCACATCTCGACGTATCATAGGCGCCTTCGGTTTAATGAGTGGATGACATCTGTCCCAATGGTGAGCCGACACATGGTTCCTCTGGCCATTGAGAATTTTACACGTGGAAAATCCCCATTGGTCCGTGCTATTAACGGGTTATCGGATCCAAACCGGAACCCAATAGCTTAACGGTGACCCGTTACGGTGGATGCCGTGTGTCAGTTACCCTTGACGAAAGCAATTCTATGACGCGCGATTTATCGTCATGGAAGTGGACACTTCCATGATGATAATTTTGGTAATGTCATGGAACAGTTCTACGACAGCACATGTATGACTATCTTGATTCTGTCATAAAATCGTCATGGTTGTACATGCATGACAGAAAACGTGACCTACTATGAAAAACACGTATCATCACGGAAATGTATTTTTTTTGTAGTGAGCAGCTCGAGCAATATTTGTTTTTTGAGGTGTGAGCAGAGTTTTTCTTGAGCGATGTTTTTGTTGTTGTTCAGAGGAGCAGGGTATCAACTGGGCGGGCTGTGGCCCGTCTAGCCCAGACTATTGTTTTATGTCGACCAAATATCCAGCCCAGATATTAATTTTTCAAGGTGAAAATGGCTAGCCCAGCTATTCTTTTTTTTTGAGAAATACCCAGCCCAAGTCAACTTGTTATTCTCCGCCCCGCTGGGCTGCAAATCTTTCCTAGGAGGGATGCATTAGGCTTAACAAGAAAATGGGCTTTAAGAAATAATAAATGGGATGTAATTAAGAAAACTGGGATATAACTATAAAAACGCACCAAACAGGTAATTAGTTTTAAAATATTATTTTTGGATTTTGAAATTTTTTATTTCGTTACTTGTTGCGCGCATAATATTTCATTGGATTTTTACCTAATACAAATTTATTTTTAAATTATATTTAATCTGACTCGAAATTTTGGGATAAAAATATTTTGGATCCCATCAAAATGTGGGAAATTTTGTTGAATTCTGTTTTGAGCGGTTGGTTGAAATAATTAATCATTGTCCTGGCTAGAAAATGGGCTGTAATTTTAATAAATTGTAAATGGGTTGTAGTAAATTCCATTAGAATTCAAAAATGGGATGTACATTATTACAAATCGTAAATGGGCTATATGTTCTCTGCCACACATGTGATGCTCACTTGTGGGCCTACTAAGTTAACGCGTACGCAAGGCTTTGTCAACTTATAGTCAACACACAATTCTAGCAGCAGTGGCCATTGGATGTCCATCCAACGGATGTCGTGCTTCTTCAATCTCGGATATTCTTGCTTCAGCCGCCCAAACCACCGCCGGCGGTACCGCCTGCTACCGCCTCCTATGGCCCGCTGTGCTTCCACGCAGGACGCACCGACCCACCCTAGTCCCATCATCGTCCAGGCCATTCCTCTACTCACCAACACCTCCTATTATTCTCCGGTGACGGCAGCTGATATGTCTCCAACATATCTAAAATTTATGAAGTATTCATGCTGTTATACTATCATTCTTGGATGTTTTACAATCATTTTATAGCTACTTTATATCATTTTTTGGGACTAACCTATTGAAATTGTGCCTAGTGCCAGTTGCTGCTTTTTGCTTGTTTTTTACATCGCAGGAAATCCATTTTGGAGAATTTTTCATCAAATGGAGTCTAAACGCAGCAAAATTTTTTGGAGAATTTTGGGTCTAACCTACTTTATATCAAATGGAGTCCAAACGCAGCGAAATTTTTTGGAGAATTTTTTTGGACCAGAAGACCCAGGATGGGCTAAAACGTACTAGAGGGGAGGCCCGAGGTGGGCACAACCCACCTGGGCGCGCCCAGGGGGGTTGTGCCCCCCTCGGTGACCTTCCGCACCGCCTCTTCGCCCTATAAATAGCCAAATATTCCTAAAACCCTCGGGATAACCCTAGATCAGAAGTTCCACCGCCGCAAGCCTCTGTAGCCATGAAAAACCAATCTAGACCCTGTTTCAGCACCCTGCCGGAGGGGGAAATCATCATCGATGGCCATCTTCATCATCCCGACGGCCACCATTGAGGAGGGAGTAGTCCACCCTCGGGGCTGAGGGTTTGTACCAGTAGCTATGTGTTTAATCTCTCTCTCTCATGTTCTTGAGATGTCATGATCTTGATGTATCTCGGTCTTTGTTAATATAGTTGGATCATATGGTGTTTTCCCCTCTCTATCTTGTTGTGATGAATTGAGTTTTCCCTTTGAGATTTCATTTTATTGGATTGAATACTTTTATGGATTTGAGAGCACTTGATGTATGTCTTGCTATGAATACCCGTGGTGACAATGGGGTATCGTATTGATTCACTTGATATGTGTTTTGGCACTCAACTCGCGGATTCCCGAGGTGACATTGGGGTAATCTATGCATAGGGGTTGATGCACGTTTTCATCCTACTTTCTCCGGTAGAAATCTTGGGGCACTCTTTGAGGTTCTTTGGGTTGAATTGAGTATTATGAATCTGAAATTGTTTGATGCGTATCGTATAATTAACTCATGGATACTTGTGGTGACATTGGAGTATCTAGGTTACATTAGAGTTGGTTGATGCGTATCATATGGTGTTATTTTAGTACGAACTCTTGGATAGATCGAACGGAAAGAATAACTTTGCATTATTTTAGTACAAACTCTTGAATAGATCAAACGGAAAGAATAACTTTAAGTTGGTTTCGTACCCTACAAACAATTTCTTCTTATGTTCTCTGCTAGATAAGAACTTTGGAGTGATTCTTCATCACACATTGAGGGATGGTTAAATGATCCAATTAGATTAGCATTGTTGAGAGATTGCACTAGCGAAAGTACGGACCCTAGGACTCATTTTTAAGCATTGCAATACCGTTTGTGCTCCATTTTATCAATTTCTACCTTGCTATTTTTTATTGTTCCTATTACAAAATCAATATCTACTATCATTACAATGCTTTTATTACCATCTCTTCATCGAACTAGTGCACCTATACAAATTACCATTGTATTTGGTGTGTTGGGGACACAAGAGACTTTTTATTATTTGGTTGCAGGGTTGTTTGAGAGAGACCATCTTCATCCTACGCCTCCCACGGATTGATAAACCTTAGGTCATCCACTTGAGGGAAATTTGCTACTATCCTACAAAACTCTGTGCTTGGAGGCCCAACACGAGTCTACAAGAACAAGTTGTGTAGTAGACATCAAGCTCTTTTCTCATGCCGTTGTCGGGGAGGTTAGGTAAGCGGCACTCACAACCCGTCAACGAAGCTCTTTTCTAGCGCCGTTGCCTGGGAGGTGAGTGGTTTAAGGTATATCTTTAGATCTTGCAATCGAATCTTTTAGGTTCTTGTTTTATCACTAGTTTGGTTTATAAAAAGAAAACTACAAAAAAATGGAATTGAGGTTGCATCATATTGTTCATCTTTATAATCTCTTTCGTGAAAATGACGGAAAGGAAAATTGTGCTCAATTGATAGAAGAAGAATTCTATAAAATGTTTGACAAAAAATCTTTGAATGATGGGCATGATTGCAATGTTATTAGTATGAATTCTTTGAATATCCATGATGCTAATGATATGAAAAGCTATAAGCTTGGGGATGCTATGTTTGATGAAGATGATACTTTTAGACCCCCAAGTTTTGATGAGAATATTTACTATGATGAAAGCATGCCTCCTATTTATGATGATTATGGTGATGACATGTATGCTATATTGAATAATGATAACCATGAAACTTGTCATCATGATTTTAATTTTCAATCACATGATAGTTATTTTGTTGAGTTTGCTCCCACTACTATTCATGAGAATAAATTTGCTTATGTGGAGAGTAATAAAAAATTTATGCATGTGGATCATGAAAAGAATGCTTTATGTGATAGCTATATTGTTGAATTCATTCATGATGCTACTGAAAATTATTATGAGAGGGGAATATATGCTTCTACATATTGCAATAATATCAAGTTTCCTCTCTATGTGTTGAAAATCTTGAAGTTTTTCTTGTTTTGCCTTCCTATGCTAGTTTATTCTTGTTCCCATAAGTTGTTTTCTCACAAAATCCCTATACATAGGAAGTGGGTTAGACTTAAATGTGCTTGCCATGTGATTCATGATGCGCTCTTTATGTCTCAATTCTTATCTTTTATGCGAGCATCATTGAAATCATCATGCCTAGCTAAAAGGCATTAAAGAAAAGCGCTTGTTGGGAGACAACCCAACACTTTTACCTACTGTTTTTGTGTGTTCACATGATTAGGCTACTGTAGTGATCTTTTTTTATAGTTTTTGTTTCAATAAAATGCCAAGTAAAGCCTTTGGGATAGTGTGGATGATAGTTGACTTGATTCTATGCAAAAAACAGAAACTTTTGCGTCCAGTGCAGAAATTCTTGTTTTTAACTGGAACTTGGAAACATTCTGAATTTTTTACAGTTGATTGGTATACAAATTGTCTACGTTTTCCTAATTTTTCAGAATTTCTGGGGTTACATAAGTACGACCTTAATTCAGATTTTTACGTACTGTTCTGTTTTTGACAAATTCTGTTTTCAATGCATAATTTGCTTGTTTTCTAGTTTCTATGGCTAATATTGCTTAATATAAATTTTGGAAATTGTATATTAAAGTAGGCATTGTGTGAGAACAATTATTAAACTTGTATTTGACAATACCAAAGTGAATGATTTGTCTTTATCATACTAACCCATCTCACGAAGTTCCGTTAAGTTTTGTGTGATTGAAGTTTTCAAGTTTTGGGTGAGATATCGATATGAGGAGAATAAGGAGTGACAAGAACCTAATCTTGGGGATTCCCAAAGTACCCCCGAGGCAATATTCAAGGAAGATCCAAGCAACTAAGCTTGGGGATGCCCCGGAAGGCATCCCCTCTTTCGTCTTCATCATTATTGGTAACCTCACTTGGAGATATATTTTCATTCATCACATGATATGAGTTTTGCTTGGAGAGTCATTTTATTTTATTAGGATTTGCTTTCTGTTACTTAGAATAATGTTTTGCATCTCTTACTTAAATAAAAGTGGCAAGGATAGCCTTCACCATGCTTATTTTGCAAATATATGAGTTGCTGTTTCAAAACAGAAAATTTATCACTGTTGCAATAATTCTGCAGAAAAGTCAGAATGTGATAAAATGTTTAAACCTTTTGCACAATAAGCTCTGATAAATTTTCTACAGTGTGGTAAATTTTCAGAATTTTTGGAGTTAGGTAAGTATGAGTACAATTGCACTCTTTACAAACTTTCCTGTTTAGACAGATTGCTGTTATGTTCGCATTGTTTGCATATGTTTGCTTGTTTAATGATTCTATTTGAGGATTGGAGTATTAAATATGCAGAGGAATTTAGTATGCAATGTTGAATAATAATTTTAGTTATTTGCTACAGTATAGAATGACAAGGTTTTTGCATTGATTTATACTAACTTATCTCACGAGTTCTTGTTGAGTTTTGTGTGGATGAAGTTTTTAAGATTTAGGGAAACCGTGATATAAAAGGAATTAAGGAGACACAAAAGCTCAAGCTTGGGGATGCCCAAGGCATCCCAAGTTAATAATCCAAGAAGTCTCAAGCATCTAAGCTTGGGGATGCCCCAGTAGGCATCCCACCTTTCTTCATGAACAACTATCGGTTAGTATCGGTTGAGCCTAAGTTTTTGCTTCTTCACATGAGTTGTGCTTTTCTTAGAATGTAATTTCATTTTGCTTTGCTTGTTGTTTCAATAAAATAATTAGATCTGAAGATTTTAAATAAGAGAGAGTCCTCAAACAGCCACCCATTTACTTAACTACTCGCTTGATCTTCACTTATATCTTTTTGGAGTAGTTTGTCATTTACTTTTGTGCTTCACTTATATCCTATGAGTCAATTGTTAAATGAATTGAATATCATGAAGGTGGAATTATATGTTCATATCATGCCTAGTGGTAGCTTCACATTGGGTTTAGAAAGTGAAATCTTTTGAAGCTTGACAATCATAATATTGGTCATACAAGCAATTCATGAATGATTAGTATAAGGAAGAGAATTGTAACATCCCAAATTTTCAATTTGGAATGTTATACATAGATCATTCACTGCATATCATATTTTATTGCATTTCGTTTTGCGATCCTCGAAAATTCTAAGCAACTCAAGGACCCACGGAGAGAGTTGGGGATTTCACCGTTTTCATATTTGAATTTTCTCAAATATTGAAACAAGGATCAATTTGGTTTAACTATTTTTCTCTCCGAAAATATTTCATATTAAAAATATATGAGAGGAGATAATATGACTTCTCCAAAATAAGTGGAATATTGGAGGAAAAATATTAAAATCAAATAAATATTTTTTTTGGATTTTTATTGCAATTTTATTTGAATTTAGAAAAATATGCATTTTTCAAAATTGCATTAGAGTCCCAAATAAATGTTTACCTTGTCCGGGAGATTTTTAGAGGACGGGGAAAATTTATTTCAGGAATTTTGGAGTCCGTTTAGTATTTCTTTTATTTGTTTTTCTGCGCGGAATTATTTAAAAAAAAAAAACTCCGCCGGACCGAACTGGGCCGAAGCCCAGCCGGCCCAGCAGGCCGCCGCCGCCTTCGTCCTCGTCCCCGAGCCGGACTCCTCCAGGGAGTCCGAGCCGACGCCGCCTCCGCCCCGTCGCCCCTTCCCCAAGCCGCCACCCCTCCCCCTCTTTAAAAGCCGACCCGGGGCCCCCCCTGGAGCCCCAAGCCGCCGCCGCCGCCTGCCCTCGCAGCAGCAGCCGCAGCCCGCGCCGCTCGCCGCGCCGCCGCCGCCGCCGCCCCGCCTCCCGAGCGCCCCGCTGCCGCTGCAGCCTCGCCGCCGCACGCCGCTCGCGCCGCACCCCGCCGTCCCGCCGGAGCGTCGCCGGAGGTAGTAGCCGCTGCCGCCGTTCGTTTTTTTTTTCGGTTAACCGTTCGTTTTTTTTTGGTAAACCCTAGATCTAGATTCATTTTTTTTTAAATTCCGGTTTATTCTTTTTAGATCGGTTTTCCGTCGGTTTAGTTATTTAGCGAACGCCCGTTCGTACGTTCGTTTTAACGAACGGTTTTCACCGTTTAACCGCAGACAGCGAACGTTCGTTCGTTAGCCTGTTCGATAGTTTTTCTTTTTCTCGGGTTTTTCCGCGATTATTTTCGATCGCGATTCCTGATCCGATTTTCGTTTTAGTATAACTTTTCGCTCGTTTGTCGGAATCAGGCGATTCAAGCGCCTAGATCTTCGTCTCGAAGCCCTCTTTCTGTTTAACCAACTTAAACAAGTTTTTGCTACTGTAAAATTTGACTTTAGTCCAGATTAGCAATCAAAGCTTGTTTCTTTCGCAGTTTGAGTTTCGTTGCTTTGTTTTATTTGATTCTTTTTGCAAACCAGAGTTCTTCAGTTGAACTTTCTGGTTAGATCTTCTTATCTGGGTTTTACCCATGCATCTTCGCTTGATTGCTTATGTATGCTATTGGTTGTTTGCGATAGAATTCCCGGAGTGCGAAGCGTGCTACTACGAGTCTCTAGGATTTGCAGATCGTCAGCAAGGCAAGTAACACATTGATCATACTTCTTTGTTACCCAGTTTTTATGCATTAGTTTCGACCCTCAAATATTGCATGACTAGGATGTGATTAACTTGTGGGTACTGGGAAGTAGATGATGAGGTAGAACCTATTGCCCTTTTAATAACAAACCCTTGGGAGTTACTTCTACGCTATGCTTATGTTGCCATGCTATGCTCGTAGACATGGATTGGGTTTGAGTGTATCCATGACAGATGTGAGATTTTTAATTAATGGTTCAACTTAAGGTGGCAACTTTAATACACATCTGGGTGGATTGCTTGTTTGGGCACCTGGGGATATACCAGTGTTGTCCTAGAAGATCCCGGGGATATACCGTGTGATCCTCCTACGGTCCGCCACCCAGGCTCAAAGGGATCATAAGATTATTCATGCTAGAAACTTCCGTGTGCAGCCACAAGCTATTATGGGCTCTAGCATAGTTGAGTATGTTACATGACCTCTTTCAGTGGTAGGCTAGCAGATGTAGGGGAAAGTAGGTGTAACTGTCTACCCAGAGTAAAGAGTAAATGTTTCTGAAAGACTGTGTCTCGGTCATCCGTTTCTCAAACACCATGTAGTGCGAGAAATCCAACGGAGGAGATCGAGTCTTGTGGGGAAAAGTGCACAAACCTCTGCAGAGTGTACAAACTAATCATGATTAGCCGTGTCCCCGGTTATGGACATCTTGAGTATCTGGTTCTTGGATCATCATATTGAATCCCATCACTCTAAATTAATTTGTTGGGATTAATGATTACTTTTAATTGGGATTGAGAGGGGGTTTTACCTTCTCAATGTTCAACAACCACCATGATAGTTAAATAAAATATATTCCTTTGTTGTAGGGAAAAATTGGCTTTTCGCAAAACAGTATAACCCTAGAGCTTTTCCACCAGCCAAATATGCATGTAGTATTAGCATTTATTCTGTTCATTGCTCTACTGTGTTATATTGCCAGCATATTCCATGTGCTCACCCGTTTCGGGCTGCAACGTATCATGTTGCAGACTTTTCAGACGAAGAGTAAGGTGTGCTAGGTCGTTGTCGTGCACTCAGCTATGCCGTTGGAGTTGATGGACTCACCTTATCTCCCAAGCCTTCCGCTGTTATCTTATTTAGATGGCCTTAAGCCATATTTATTGTATCCAGTTCTCTTTTGAGACATTCGATTTAATAAGTGTGTGATTGCTACTCTGTTATAAATCCTTCAAGTACTGTGTGTGTCAGCATTACCGATCCAGGGATGACACTTGAACGCAGAGATTCGATCCATTCGGGTCGGGTCGCTACAAAGATGGTATCAGAGCACACGCTGACTGTAGGACACGACCACTAAGAAAAGCCATAGGTCACTCTTCTCTACTCATTTCTGACTTCTCTCCATCTTCTATTCTCTAGGATGGCGGACTCAAGGAACAAGTTTACACAACCGGATGAAGACACACCTTTTGGATGACACTTGAAGGAAGTCACTAGGTACCTGAACATCGGAATACCAAGCTTCACCGGGACCTACACCACCACTGTACCAGAAGAGGAGCGTTGGATGATTCGAGTTCAAGTTCCAGGAAGGACGTTCACGCCAGTTACCGAGTCCATAGAGTTTTCCCTTGATGCACCAACCTGGAGTCTAGGAAAGAGCATGGCAGCCCACATCGCCATGGGACGCATCGGCGAAGTGTATCACAAGGATCTTAAGGACACAATCTACCAGTTATGTGGGCGCCGAGATGAGCAATGGGAGATGATCAGCACCCGGAGGGACAGGTCCATTGCAGCTTTCATCCAGGAGTTAAACCAGCACATTCGTTGACAGGAGAACCAGATATGTGCAAGCATGATAGATTTGAAGAAGGTGAACCAGTGAACCCTCGTACTCCCCTCCGCGTGGGCATCCACCTGCCTTGTCTTCCCTGGCTCCGCGTTGTCCCCTTCCTAGGCCTCACCGTCGTCCACCGCCTGGGTGTTGTCCGCGTGGCGTGATCAACGTGGTCAACGAACGACATGCATCGGAAGAGGACTGTACGCGGTGAGGCTGACAGATGGACCCACCAGCTACATCTTCGCACGCATGGAAGTGCCTCCTTATTACGCGCAAAAAAATGAATCTACCCCCTGACAGCTCGGACCCACCATCTATATCTTCGCACGGAAGGAAGTGCGTCCTTATCCTCCCTGATAGGTGGGACCCACCCAGTCGAAGTGTACGTAGCGTTGTTTGTCAGGTCGCGAACGTGTATGTACATACTGGTCGATCGGTCTATCTTCAATGATGAACCGCGGCCGAGCAAGCTGTGGCACGTGTAGTAGTAGAGCCCCCGACGTAGTAGTTCAGGTAGTCCCTTCTAAACCGTGTACACGTACGTACAACCACATGCCAAGAAATATGGCTGCATACGTACATACGGGCGGGGTCTCGGACGCCTACTCACGCATACGTCCGGCTAGGGCACGTGTACATGGAGAGGCAACGGACGGCAGCAATGGCATCCTATTCATCGGAAGCCAACTGGCTGGGTCGAAACGGAGAAACTGCGTCGTGTTCATCGGGAGGCAACGGAATGCGTCGTGTTCATCGGGAGCCAACCGGCTTGGACGGAACAGCCGAAACAAGGTTTGGCATACCGCAGAACAGAGGAAACGGCCTTCTGTTTGACCGCGTACGATCGAAACGGGGTCCTGTTCATCGGGAAGGGTCTGGCGTACCGCAAAACGGTGGAAACGGACTTCTGTTCAAGTGCCTACGGTCGAAACGGGGTCCTATTGATCGGGAGGGGTGTGGCGTACCGCAAAACGGAGGAAACGGACTTCTGTTGGATGCCTACGGTCGAAACAAGGTCTTGTTCATCCGCCGTCTACTGCCTCGCTCCAGTCTCCACGGGCTACTGTTCATTTACCGTCGACTTCCTCCAGCCTCCACCTGCTACTGTTCATCCACCGCGTCTTCCTCCAACCTCCACCAGCTACTGTTCATCCATGGGCTACTGTTCATCCATCCTGCACCGGCTACTGTTCAACCAACCCTTCACGGGGTCATGTTCATCGACCCCAACCGGCTCCCGTGTGGCGGCCTCCTCGGGGTCCTGTTCATCCAACGGCAAGGGCCTACTACCACGGGGGTCATGTTCATCCAACCCCCACCGGGAACTGTTCATCCAACCCCCAATAACGGTCACTGTTCATCAAGAGGCAGGTTCGATCGGCTTCAATTAGCAGTAGTAGCGACGGAATCACTCGGGTTCAGTGAACAGCCAAGGGATAGATCGCTCGGGTTCAGTAACGTAGCTAGTGCAATTGCTCGAGTTCAGTAAGGTAACGCCTCCCTCGGGTTCAGTTAGAGCCAACGCCTCGCACACACGCGCCTACGTACGAGAGAAACACGCAAACCACAGTGGATCGCTCGGCCCCGACCACCCACCGTAACCGGGAACTACCCAAAATTTTCCTCGCCCTCGATTCTACCATGATTCTTTCTGTCACGGACGGCCCAAAGAATGTCATGCAGGTGCGTCTCTGGCCCGCCCAGGTCGAAAAGCCCATTTTATATCATGATTTTTTGTCATAGAAGTAGGTGCCCACCACATCTATGATGATACATTTTTTTGTCACAATTATCGTCATAGAAGTGTCATAACCATGACAAAATAAAATTCGTTCGGGCCAAAATGTCACGGATATGTCTTTTTTTGTAGAGTCTACTGACCCTAATTCCAACTCTATAAATTCCTATTTTTGGACAAAAAAATAGGAGAGGAAGTTTCATCGCGTTCCACGATACGGAGCCGCCGCCACCTCTTGTTCTTCATCGGGAGGCCAGATCTGGAGCCTGTTCGGGGCTCCGGAGAGGGGAATCTTCGGTCTTCGTCAGCACCAACCCTCCTTCATCACCAATTCCATGATGCTCCCCACTGGGAGTGAGTAATTCTTTCCTAGGCTCGCTGGTCGGTGAGGGGTTGGATGAGATTCATCATGTAATCGAGTTAGTTTTGTTAGGGCTTGATCCCTAGTATCCACTATGTTTTGAGATTGATGTTGCTATGACTTTGCTATGCTTAATGCTTGTCACTAGGGCCTGAGTGCCATGATTTCAGATCTGAACCATTTATGTTTTCACCATTATATCTATGTTCTAGATCTGATGTTGCTAGTCATATGCACCTGCTACGTGTTATGATCCGTAAACCCCAGGGTGACAGTAATTGGGATACTTTCCGGTGATGACCGTAGTTTGAGGAGTTCATGTATTCACTATGTGTTATTGCTTTGTTCCAGTTCTCTATTAAAAGGAGGCCTTAATATCCCTTAGTTTCCTTATGGACCCACTACCACGGGAGGGTAGGACAAAAGATGTCATGCAAGTTCTTTTCCATAAGCACGTATGACTATTTGTGGAATACATGCCTACATTATATTTATGAACTGGAGCTAGTTCTCTGTCGCCCTAGGTTATGACTGTTATATGATGAATATCATCCAACAAATTCACCGATCCAATGCCTACGAGTTTTCCACTTATTGTTCTTGCTAAGTTACTATTGCTGTTGTTACTGTTATACTTGCTACAAAACCATTGCTATCACTTTTACCATAACTAATATTGTTACCACTGCTACCAAACTATCATATTACTATGCTACTGCTCACTTTGCTACAGATATTTAATCTCTAGGTGTGGTTGAATTGACAACTCAACTGCTAATACTTGCAAATATTCTTTGGCTCCCCTTGTGTCGAATCAATAAATTTGGGTTGAATACTCTACCCTCGAAAACTGCTGCGATCCCTTATACTTGTGGGTTATCAAGACCTTTTTCTGGCACCGTTGCCGGGGAGCATAGCTATATTTGTTAAGTCACTTGGGATTTATATCTATTTATCACTATGAAGAATCTGAAAGACACAAGAACCAAGATCGTTCCGTCTAAGATGAGGGGAGGTAAGGAACTGCCATCTAGCTTTGCACTTGATTCATCTTCTGTTTTGAATAGACTTGCAACACCACCAGATGCTATTAATCCTGATATGTCGCAAGTTATTGATGATGCTACTTCTGCTATGAATGATGCTAGTACCTTGCTTGATGATAATATGCCACTAGGTGAATTTCTTGATGAACAAATTGCTAGAGCTAAAGAGAATGAAATTACTGAAACTAATGAGATTACTGAAACTGATGAGGTCTTTGAAACTGAAAATCATGAAACACCTATTAGAGCTAGATCTCCTAGAATTGAAATGCCTGAGATACCTGAGGGTTGTGTTATGGATGGAGAAGTAGCTAGATAATTTCTTGCTTGCAAGGATAGAGATGATCTTAAGAAATTATTATGCAAGTTGAAAGAAAAATCTTTGAATGCTAGAATGCAATATGGTTCTAAGTTTGCTACTTCACCTATCTTTATTACGGATAAGGATTATGAATTCTCTGTCGACCCAGAGTTAATTACTCTGGTTGAATCTGATCATTTCCATGGCTATGAAACTGAAACTGTAGTGGCGCATCTTACTAAATTAAATGATATGGCCACCCTATTTTCTCAAGTTATTTACTTTCTCATTAAAGGGTGATGCTAAGATATGGTACTATACTCTTGCTCCTGGTTGTGTGCGTAGTCCCCAGGATATGATTTATTACTTCTCTAAAAAATATTTTCCTGCTCATAAGAAACAATCTGCCTTACAGGAAATATTTAACTTTGTGCAAATTGAAGAAGAGAGTCTCCCACAAGATTGGGGGAGGCTTCTCCAATTAATTAATGCTTTTCCTGATCATCCTCTTGAGAAAAATGAAATACTTGGTATCTTCTATAACGGACTAACCGATGCTTCTAGGGACTTCCTAGATAGCTGTGCTAGTTGTGTTTTCAGGGAATGAACTGTTGAACAAGCTAAGGAATTGTTGAATAATATACTAAAGAATTATGATGATTGGGCACTTCCTGAACCACCTCCTAAACCCACTCCGAAGAAGAGGGGTATCTTATTTCTCAGTCCTGAAGATATGCAAGAGGCAAAGAAATGTATGAAGGAAAAAGGTATTAAAGCTGAGGATGTTAAGAATTTACCGCCTATTGAGGAAATACATGACCTTGACACACCACCACCACTGGTGGTAGAGGTAAACTCTTTAATGAAATTTGATGAAGGTGATATCCCTTATAATAAACATCCTAGTCAATGCTTACATGAATTTGACAATTACATTAGGAAACAAGATCACTTCAATGCAAATGTTATGAAACAGTTGAAACAAAATTCTGATATGATTGCTCGCTTGAGTGACTTGTTATTTAGAATCACTAATGATGTTAGAGGTGTAGGAAAACATGCCTCTATGGTTCAAACCCAGTTAGAACAAGTTGCTAAATCTCAGAGTGAATTGCTAAATGAAATGAATAATAATATGAATGATTATGCTGTTAGAGTAGCAACTAGAGGAGGCAAAATGACTCAGGAACCACTTTATCCCGAGGGACACCCTAAAAGAATTGAACAAGACTCTCAAAGAATTAATACTGATGCACCTAGTCCTTCCAAAAAGAAAAAGAAAAATAATAGGACTGTGCGTACCTCTAGTGAACCTAAGATAGAAAAACCTTCTGAAGATAACAGTGATGTTTCTATTTCTGATGCTGAAACTCAATCTGGTAAAGAAAGAGAGCCATGGGTTCAGAAACCCATGCCCTTTCCACCTAAACCTTCTAAGAAGAAGGATGATGAAGAATTTGAACGCTTTGCTAAAATGCTTAGCCAGTCCTTTTGCGTACTCACTTGACTGAAATTTTAAAGATGCCCCCTTACGCAAAATACATGAAAGACATTATCACTAATAAAAGAAAAATACCTGAAGCTGAAATCTCGACCATGCTTGCTAATTACTCTTTTAAGGATGGAGTACCTAAAAAATTTGGAGATCCGGGAATACCAACTATACCTTGCTCCATCAAAAGAAATTATGTCAAAACTGCTTTGTGTGATTTAGGAGCTGGTGTTAGTGTTATTCCTTTCTCTTTATATAAAAGAAACTATTTGAATAAACTGACACCTACTAAAATATCCTTCAAATAGCTGACAAATTCTTGATGACCCACAAGTATATGGGATCTATCGTAGTCCTTTTCATAAGTAAGAGTGTCGAACCCAACGAGGAGCAGAAGGAAATGACAAGCGGTTTTCAGCAAGGTATTCTCTGCAAGCACTGAAATTATCGGTAACAGATAGTTGTGTGATAAGATAATTCGTAACGGGTAACAAGTAACAAAAGTAACTAAGGTGCAGCAAGGTGGCCCAATCCTTTTTGTAGTAAAGGACACGCCTGGACGATCTCTTATATAAAGCAAAGCCCTCACGAGGACACATGGGAATTGTTGTCAAGCTAGTTTTCATCATGCTCATATGATTCGCGTTCGTTACTTTGATAATTTGATATGTGGGTGGACCGGTGCTTGGGTGATGCCCTTCCTTGGACAAGCCTCCCACTTATGATTAACCCCTCTCGCAAGCATTCGCAACTATGAAAGAAGAATTAAGATAAATCTAACCATAGCATGAAACATATGGATCCAAATCTGCCTGATACGTGTCCAACGTATCTATAATTTTTGATTGTTCCTTGCTATTATATTATCCATCTTGGATGTTTTATATGCATTTATATGCTATTTTATATGATTTTTGGGACTAACCTATTAACCTAGAGCCCAGTGCCAATTTCTGTTTTTTCCTTGTTTTTGAGTTTCGCAGAAAAGGAATACCAAACAAAGTCCAAATGAGCTGAAAATTTACGGTGATTTCTTACGGACCAGAAGAAGCCCCCGAAGCAAAAGAGTTGGGCCAGAAGAGCCACGAGGCCTCCACATGGGTGGAGGGCGCCCCCCCCAGGGCGCGCCCTCCGGTCTTGTGGGCTCCGCGTGGACCCCCCCTGACTTGTTCTCGACGCCAAAAATTCCTATAAATATAGAAACCCCCAGAAATAAACCTAGATCGGAAGTTCTGCCGCCGCAAGCCTCTGTAGCCACCAAAAACCAATCGGGAGCCCGTTGGCACCCTGCCGGAGGGGGAAATCATCACCGGTGGCCATCTTCATCATCCCGGCGGTCTCCATGACGAGGAGGGAGTAGTTCACCCTCGGGGCTAAGGGTATGTACTAGTAGCAATGTGTTTGATCTCTCTCTCTCTCTCGTGTTCTTGATTTGGCACGATCTTGATGTATCGCGAGCTTTGTTATTATAGTCGGATCATATGGTGTTTCTTCCCCCTCTACTTTCTTGTGATGAATTGAGTCTTGCTCTTTGAGGTTTTGTTATGTTGGATTGAGTATTGGATTTGAGAACACTTGATGTATGTCTTGCGATGGGATATCTGTGGTGACAATGGGATGTTCTATTGATTCACTTGATGTATGTTTTGGCACTCAACTCGCGTATTCCCAAGGTGACATTGGGGTAATCTATGCATAGGGGTTGATGCACGTTTTCGTCCTAAGTTCTCCGATAGAAACTTTGGAGTGATTCTTTGTTGCACATTGAGGGATTGTTATATGATCTAATTATGTTATCATTGTTGAGAGAACTTGCACTAGTGAAAGTATGAACCATAGGCCTTGTTTCTAAGCATTGCAATACCGTTTTTGCTCACTTTTGTTACTAGTTACCTTGCTGTTTTTATATTTTCAGATTACAAAAACCTATATCTAGTATCCATATTGCACTTGTATCACCATCTCTTCGCCGAACTAGTGCACCTATACAATTTACCATTGTATTGGGTGTGTTGGGGACACAAGAGACTCTTTGTTATTTGGTTGCAGGGTTGTTTGAGAGAGACCATCTTCATCCTACACCTCCCATGGATTGATAAACCTTAGGTCATCCACTTGAGGGAAATTTGCTACTGTCCTACAAAACTCTGCACTTGGAGGCCCAACAACGTCTACAAGGATAATGTTGCGTAGTAGACATCAAGCTCTTTTCTGGCGCCATTGCCTGGGAGGCTAGGTAAGCGGCACTCACATCCCGTCAACGAAGCTCTTTTCTGGCGCCGTTGCTGGGGAGGTGAGTTCTTGAAGGTATATCTTTAGATCTTGCAATCGAATCTTTTAGTTTCTTGTTTTATCACTAGTTTAGTTTATAAAAGAAAACTACAAAAAAAATGGAATTGAGGTTGCCTCATATGCTTCATCTTTATAATGTCTTTCGTGAAAATGATGGAAAGGAAAATTGTGCCCAAGTGTTAGAAGAAGAAGTATATAAAATGTTTGGCACTAAATTTTTGAATGATGAGCATGATTGCAATGTTGTTAGTATGAATTCCTTGAATATCCATGATGCTAATGGTATGCAAAGCTACAAGCTTGGGGATGCTATGTTTGATGAAGATGATATTTTTAGTCCCCCAAGTTTTGATGAGAATATTTATTATGATGATAGCATGCCTCCTATTTATGATGATTATATTGATGAAAGTGGGTTTGGAAGAGTGTCAACTTTAGGAAGTAGTGATCCCACTATTTTGAAGGGTTTTGAATCTGATTATAATGATAAAAGTGGATTTGGAGAGGTCATGACTTTATTTAGTAATGATTCCACTATTTTGGAAGAGGTATCAATTGACTATGATGAGAACAAAGTGGCTACTTATGATGATTATTGTGAGGATACTTATGTCATAAAAAGTAGTGATAATTATTGTCATAATTTTGAATATCCTTTTACTGAACATTACTCTTTTAATGTGGAAACAATTTATAGTATTCAAGTTTCATATGATGCTCCCACTACTATTCATGAGAAGAAATTTGCTTATGTGGAGAGTAATAAAAATTCTATGCTTATGCATCATGAAAAGAGTGCTTTATGTGATGGTTATATTGTTGAATTCATTCATGATGCTACTGAAAATTACTATGTGGGAGGAGTATATGCTTGTAGGAATTGCAATAATATCAAGTTTCCTCTCTATGTGCTTAAAATCTTGAAGTTTTGCTTGTTTTACCTTCCTATGCTAATTGATTCTTGTTCCCATAAATTGATTGCTCACAAAATCCCTATGCATAGTAAGTTGGTTAGACTTAAATGTGCTAGTCATATTCTTCATGATGCTCTCTTTGTGTTTCAATTCTTATCTTTTATGTGAGCATCATTGAAATCATCATGCCTTGCTAGAAAGGCATTAAAGAAAAACGCTTGTTGGGAGACAACCCAACATTTACCCCTACTGTTTTTGTGTGTTCACATGATTAATCTACTGTAGTAATCATGTTTTATAGCTTTTGTTTCAATAAAGTGCCAAGTAAAGCCTTTGGGATAGTGTGGATGATAGTTGACTTGATTCTGTGCAAAAACAGAAACTTTTGCGCCCAGTCCAGGAATTTCTAAAATTCACTGGAACGTGCTTTTGATTTGAATTTTTTACACAAGATTGATATACAAATTTTCTACGTTTTCCTAATTTTTAAGAATGTTTGGAGTTACAGAGGTATGGAAAGTTTCCAGATTACTACAGACTGTTCTGTTTTTGACAGATTCTGTTTTCATTGTGTTGTTTGCTTATTTTGATGAATCTATGGGTAGTATCGGAGGGTATGAACCATGGAGAAGTTGGAATACATTAGATATAACACTATTATGAATTTATAATGAGTTCACAATAGTACCTAAGTGGTGATTTATTTTCTTATACTAACGGAGCTCATAAGATTTTATGTTGAGTTTTGTGTTGTGAAGTTTTCAAGTTTTGGGTGAAGTTTCGATGGACTACGGAATATGGAGTGGCAAGAGCCTAAGCTTGGGTATGCCCAAGGCACCCCAAGGTAATATTCAAGGACAGCCAAGAGCCTAAGATTGGGGATGCACCGGATGGCATCCCCTCTTTCGTCTTCGTTCACCGGTAAATTTACTTGAGGCTATATTTTTATTCACACCATGATATGTGTTTTACTTGGAGTGTCATTTTATTTTATTTTAAATTTGCTTGTTGTTATTTAGAATAATTTTTTGTATCTTTTATTTCAATAAAAGTGTCAAGGATATCCTTCACCATGCTCAATTTACAAGTATATGAGTTGCTGTTTCAAAACAGAATGTTTATCACTATTGCAAAAATTCCCTAGAAAAGTCAGAATGTGATAAAAGCTTGAAATTTTGACACAACGTGCAATGATAAATTATATACAGTTTGGTAAATTTTCAGAATTTTTTGAGTTAAATAAGTATGGATTCTCCTTAGTCCTTTACAAACTGTCCTGTTTAGACAGATTGCTGTTATGTTTGCATTGTTAGCATATGTTTGCTTGTTTAATGAGTGTATTTGAGGATAGGAGTATTAAATATGCAGATGCATTTAGTATGAAATATCAAATAATAATTTTAGTGATTTTCTACAGTAAAGAATGATAAGGTTATGCGTTGATTTATACTAACTTATCTCACGAGTTCTTGTTGAGTTTTGTGTGGATGAAGTCTTTAAGATTTAGGAAACCATGATATGAGAGGAATTAAGGAGACAAAAGAGCTCAAGCTTGGGGATGCCCAAGGCATCCCTAATTAATATTTCAAGAAGTCTCAAGCATCTAAGCTTGGGGATGCCCCGGTTCGCATCCCACCTTTCTTCTTCAACAATGATAGATCAGTTTCGGTTGAGCCTAAGTTTTTGCTTCTTCACTTGATATGTGCTATACTTGGAATGTCATTTTATTTTGTTTTTCTTGCTGTTTGAATAAAATATTAAGATCTTAAATTATTTTATGAGAGAGAGTCTTCACATAGCAACATAATTATTTGACCACTCATTGATCTTCATTTATATCTTTTTGGAGTAGTTTGTCAGTTGCTCTAGTGCTTCACTTATATCTTTTTAGAGCACGGCAGTGGTTTTATTATGAAGAAATTGATGAACTCTCATGCTTCACTTATATTATTTTGAGAGTCTTAAACAACATGGTAATTTGCTTAGGTTATGAATTAAATCCTAATATGATGGGCATCCAAGAGGGATATAATAAAAACTTTCATATAAAGTGCATTGAATACTATGAGAAGTTTGATTCCTTATGATTGTTTTGAGATATACAGATGGTGATATTAGGGTCATGCTAGTGAGTAATTGTGAATTTGAGAAATACTTGTGTTAAGGTTTGTGAGTCCCGTAGCATGCACGTATGGTGAACCGTTATGTAACGAAGTTGGAGCATGAGATATTTTTTGATTGTCTTCCTTATGAGTGGCGGTCGGGGACGAGCGATGGTCTTTTCCTACCAATCTATCCCCCTAGGAGAATGCGCGTAGTACTTTGTTTTGATGACTAATAGATTTTTGCAATAAGTATGTGAGTTCTTTATGAATAATGTTGAGTCCATGGATTTTACGCACTCTCACCCTTCCACCATTGCTAGCCTCTCTAGTACCGCGCAACTTTCGCCGGTACCATACACCAACTATATACCTTCCTCAAAACAGCCACCATACCTACCTATTATGGCATTTCCATAGCCATTCTGAGATATATTGTCGTGCAACTTTCCACCGTTCCATTTATTATGACACGCTCCATCATTGTCATATTGCTTTGCATGATCATGTAGTTGACATAGTATTTGTGGCAAAGCCACCGTTCATAATTCTTTCATACATGTCACTCTTGAGTCATTGCACATCCCGGTACACCGCCGGAGGCATTCATATAGAGTCATATTTTGTTCTAGTATCGAGTTGTAATTTTTGAGTTGTAAGTAAATAAAAGTGTGATGATCTTCATTATTAGAGCATTGCCCCATGTGAGAAAAAATAAAAAGGCAAAAAAAAGCCAATAAAAAAAAGAAGAAAAAAAAAGAGAAAACAAAAAAAGGAGAAAAAAAGAGAAAAAAATGAGAGAAAATAGAGAAGGGGCAATGTTACTATCCTTTTTCCACACTTGTGCTTCAAAGTAGCACCATGATCTTCATGATAGAGAGTCTCCTATTTTGTCACTTTCATATACTAGTGGGAATTTTTCATTATAGAACTTGGCTTGTATATTCCAATGATGAGCTTCCTCAAATGTCCTAGGTCTTCATGAGCAAGCAAGTTGGATGCACACCCACTTAGTTTTCTTTTTAAGCTTTCATACACTTATAGCTCTAGTGCATCCGTTGCATTGCAATCCCTACTCACTCACATTGATATCTATTGATGGGCATCTCCATAGCCCGTTGATACGCCTAGTTGATGTGAGACTATCTCTCTCTTTTTGTCTTCTCCACAACCACCTTCTATTCCACCTGTAGTGCTATATCCATGGCTCACGCTCATGTATTGCGTGAAAGTTGAAAAGGTTTGAGAACACCAAAAGTATGAAACAATTGCTTGGCTTGTCATCGGGGTTGTGCATGATTTGAATATTTTGTGTGATGAAGATGGAGCATAGCCAGACTCTATGATTTTGTAGGGATAGCCTGCTTTGGCCATGTTATTTTGAGAAGACATGATTGCTTTATTAGTATGCTTGAAGTATTATCGTTTTTATGTCAATATTAAACTTTTGTTTTGAATCTTATGGATCTGGACATTCATGCCACAATAAAGAAAATTACATTGATAAATATGTTAGGTAGCATTCCACATCAAAAATTCTGTTTTTATCATTTACCTACTCGAGGACGAGCAGGAATTAAGCTTGGGGATGCTTGATACGTCTCCAACATATCTATAATTTTTATTGTTCCATGCTATTATATTATCCATCTTGGATGTTTTATATGCATTTATATGCTATTTTATATGATTTTTGGGATTAACCTATTAACCTAGAGCCCAGTGCCAGTTTATGTTTTTTTCCTTGTTTTTGAGTTTCGCAGAAAAGGAAACGGAGTCCAAATGAGCTGATAATTTACGGTGATTTTTTATGGACCAGAAGAAGCCCCCGAAGCAAAAGAGTTGGGCCAGAAGAGCCACGAGGCCTCCACAAGGGTGGAGGGCGCCCCCCCTAGGGCGCGCCCTCTGGTCTTATGGGCTCCTCATGGACCCCCCTGACTTGTTCTCGACGCCAAAATATCCTATAAATATAGAAACCCCCATAAATAAACCTAGATCGGAAGTTCCGCCAACGCAAGCCTTTGTAGCCACCAAAAACCAATCGGGAGCCCGTTCCGGCACCCTACCGGAGGGGGAAATCATCATCGGTGGCCATCTTCATCATCCCGGCGGTCTCCATGACGAGGAGGGACTAGTTCACCCTTGGGGCTGAGGGTATGTACCAGTAGCTATGTGTTTGATCTCTCTCTCTCTCTCTCTCTCTCGCGTGTTCTTGATTTGGCACGATCTTGATGTATCGCGAGCTTTGTTATTATAGTCGGATCATATGGTGTTTCTTCCCCCTCTACTTTCTTGTGATGAATTGAGTCTTGCTCTTTGAGGTTTCGTTATGTTGGATTGAGTATTGGATTTGAGAACACTTGATGTATGTCTTGCGATGGGATATCTATGGTGACAATGGGATGTTTTATTGATTCACTTGATGTATGTTTTGGCACTCAACTCGCAGATTCCCGAGGTGACATTGGGGTAATCGATGCACAGGGGTTGATGCACGTTTTCGTCCTACGTTCTTTGATAGAAACTTTGGAGTGATTCTTTGTTACACGTTGAGGGATTGTTATATGATCTAATTATGTTATCATTGTTGAGAGAACTTGCACTAGTGAAAGTATGAACCCTAGGCCTTGTTTCTAAGCATTGCAATACTGTTTTTGCTCACTTTTGTTACTAGCTACCTTGCTGTTTTTATATTTTCAGATTACAAAAACCTATATCTACTATCCATATTGCACTTGTATCACCATCTCTTCGCCGAACTAGTGCACCTATACAATTTACCATTGTATTGGGTGTGTTGGGGACACAAGAGACTCTTTGTTATTTGGTTGCAGGGTTGTTTGAGAGAGACCATCTTCATCCTACGCCTCCCATGGATTGATAAACCTTAGGTCACCCACTTGAGGGAAATTTGCTACTGTCCTACAAAACTCTGCACTTGGAGGCCCAACAACGTCTACAAGGATAAAGTTGCGTAGTAGACATCACAGCCCCTTACGAAGCAACGCATAAACTAGAGTTTAAGCTTCTGTCACTCTAGCAACCCATCATCTCCTTATTACTTCCCAATGCCTTCCCCTAGGACAAAATCATGGTGAAGTGTCATGTAGTTGACGTTCACATAACACCACTAGAGGAAAGATAACATACATCTCATCAAAATATAGAACGAATACCAAATTCACATGATTACTTATAACAAGACTTCTCCCATGTCCTCAGGAACAAACGTAACTACTCACAAAGCATATTCATATTCATAATCAGAGGAGTATTAATTATCATTAAGGATCTGAACATATGATCTTCCACCAGATAAACCAACTAGCATCAACTACAAGGAGTAATCAACACTACCGGCAACCCACAGGTACCAATCTGAGGTTTTGAGACAAAGATTGGATATAAGAGATGAACTAGGGTTTGAGAGGAGATGGTGCTGGTGAAGATGTTGATGGAGATTGACCCCCTCTCGATGAGAGGATCGTTGGTGATGACTATGGCTTCGATTTCCCCCTCCCAAAGGGAAGTTTCCTCGGCAGAACAGCTCCGCCGGAGCCCTAGATTGGTTATGCCCAAGTTCCGCCTCGAGACGGCGGCGCTTCGTCCCAAAAGCTTCCTCCTAATTTTTTCCAGGTCAAAACACACCATATAGCAGAAGATGGGCATCGGGGGCCTGCCAGGTGGCCCACAAGGCAGGGGGCGCGCCCAGGGGTGTAGGGCGCACCCTCCACCCTTGTGGATGGCTGGTGGCCCCCCTCTGGTGCTTTCTTCACCCAATATTTTTTATTAATCCCAAAATGACTCTCCGTGAAGTTTCAGGACTTTTGGAGTTGTGCAGAATAGGTCTCTAATATTTGCTCCTTTTCCAGCCCAGAATTCCAGCTGCCGGCATTCTCCCTCTTCATGTAAACCTTGTAAAATGAGAGAAAAGGCATAAGTATTGTGCCATAATGTGTAATAATCCCATAATGCAATAAATATCAACATAAAAGCATGATGCAAAATGGATGTATCAACTCCCCCAAGCTTAGACCTCACTTGTCCTCAAGCGAAAGCCAAAATCAAAAAATATGTCCACATGTTTAGAGATAGAGGTGTCGATAAAATAAAATACGGACATGAGGGCATCATGATCATCTTTAGAACAGCAACATATATTGTCATATAATTTCTGATGGCAAAGAACAATTCATTCACAAGGTAAAGTATGAATCAAGATCTTCATTGAAAACCAACAAACTATGATCTCAGTCATTGAAGCAATTGCAATTTATCATAACATCGGAAAGAGTCAATTTAAGAGCTTTTCAGCAAGTCCACATACTCAACTATCATCTAGTCTTTCACAATTGCTAACACTCACGCGATACTTATGGGTTAAAAGCTTCAATCGGACACAGAGAAAGATAGGGGCTTATAGTTTCGCCACCCAACCTTTTACCTCAAGGGTAATGTCAACAATAATACTTTATGATAACCAATATCCAAGTGGGTATATATATCTGGATCTCTCCAACACATAGTGCTTGCTAAAAGGAAAAGTGTAAAAAGGAAAGGTCAAGATCACCATGACTCTTGTATAAGGGTAGAAGATAAAAGTAAAAGATAGGCCCTTTGCAGAGGGAAGCAGAGGTTGTCATGCGCTTTTATGGTTGGATGTACAAAATCTTAATGCAAAAGAACGTCACTTTATATTGTCGCTTGTGATAAAGAACTTTATTATGCAGTCCGTCACTTTTATTTCTTCCATATCACAAGTTCGTATAAAGCTTATTTTCTTCACACTAATAGATCATACATATTTAGAGAGCAATTTTTATTGCTTGCACCGTTGACAACTTACTTGAAGGATCTTACTCAATCCATAGGTAGGTATGGTGGACTCTCATGGCAAAACTAGGTTTAGGGATGTTTGGATGCACAAGTAGTATCTCTACTTGGTGCAAAGGATTTGGCTAGCATAAGAGAGAAAAGCAAGCTCATGTCGGAGGATCCATGACAATATAACTTTTATTCGGATATAAGAAAACATAACCCATTATGTTGTCTTCCTTGTCCAACATCAACTTTTTAGCATGTCATATTTTAATGAGTGCTCACAATCACAAAAGATGTCCAAGATAGTATATTTGTATGTGAAACCTCTCTTTCTTTATTACTTCCAATTAATTGCAACAATGACCAAAACTATGTTTGTCAACTCCGAACAAATTTGATTCATCATACTCTTTATATGTGAAGCCATTACTCTCCATAAGATCAATATATGATCTCTATTTCCTTTTTATTTCCTTCTCTTATTTTTATTCCCTCAAGATCATAGCAAGAATGCAAAGCCCTCAACTCAAAACTACTCTTTATTATATATAGCTCACGGACTCGATTACAAAGAGGGAACATAAAGCAAAACTCAAAGCTAGATCATACTAAAACTTTATTCTACTTGATCAAGATATAACCAAAAGGATCGAACTAAGAAAAACGATAGAAGTAAAGGTGTGATGGTGATATGATACCGGGGCACCTCCCCCAAGCTTGGCAGTTGCCAAGGGGAGTGCCCATTCCCATGTATTTATGTTTCTTTCTTCGGAGGTGGTGATGATGGAGTTGTTGATGAAGTAGGCTTGTCATCATCTTCCAAGGCATAGGCTCACCATCATAGAAAGGTGAATGAGTCTCCGGGATCCTCAAATCCGCAGCCAAACTCATCATCTTAAATCTGTATTCATACTCACAGTTTTGGTTTTGCAGGTCATAGATCTGGGCTTGGAGATGCTCGATTTTCTCATGAAGCTTGAAGATGGCCTCTCCGATGTTCTTGGCATCCAGCTTGTGATTGTTGGTGAACTTCGCGATCATCATGTGATTGGCGTTGAGTCCATGTTCCACCATCCCTCGGCACTTGAAAACTTGCTGCTCCATTTCTTCGAGTCTTGCCTCCATGCTTCCGGTCTTCTTCGGCCCCTCAACATGGCGGATGTGCAGCACCCCCTCACGCATCTCAATGGCTTGAGGGTGCCGTAGTACCTCCGCAAGGTAAGGGTTGATGACCTTCTCGAAAAACTTGTCCTTGGGAGCGCTTGGAGACGTCATGGTGATCTAGATCTGTCAGAAAAATAGCTCAAAACAAGAACAGAAGATTTTGTCGTGGTACGGTGGTTAAAACCTTCGGGAAATTATATAATGAATTTTTACCGGCCAAAAGAAGTATTTTGCAAGAAAACGGAGTCCGCAGGGCACACAAGGTGGCCACAAGGCAGGAGGCGCGCCTAGGGGGGTAGGGCGCGCCCTCCACCCTTGTGGTCTCCTCGTGCAACTTTCAGACTACTTTTAATTTTCCTAATTTTTTATATATTCCAAAACGGAGAAAAATTATCATTGGAAACATTTGGAGTCGGTTTACTTATCACACCACATACCTATTCCTTTTTGGAGTCTAAAACATTCTGGAAAGTATCCCTTATGTACTCCTCCGGTGTTACGGTGTCAATTATATTGGTCTCAACATTTATGGGATTACCTAAGATATAATGTTTGATTCTTTGACCGTTTACCACCTTCGGATTTGTGCCTTCGGCGTTGTTGATTTTTATGGCACCGGAATGATAGACCTCCTCGATAATGTAAGAATCTTCCCATTTAGAGAGAAGCTTTCCTACAAAAAATCTTAAACGAGAGTTGTATAGCAAAACATGATCACCTACATTAAACTCACGCTTTTGTATCCTTTTGTCATGCCATCTTTTAACTTTCTCTTTAAACAACTTGGCATTCTCATAGGCTTGGGTTCTCCATTCATCAAGTGAGCTTATGTCAAATAACCTCTTCTCACCGGCAAGTTTGAAATCATAGTTGAGCTCTTTGATTGCCCAATAAGCTTTGTGTTCTAGTTCAAGAGGTAAGTGACAAGCCTTTCCATAAACCATTTTATATGGAGACATACCCATTGGGTTTTTATAATCAGTTCTATAAGCCCATAATGCATCATCAAGTTTCTTAGACCAATTCTTTCTAGATCTATTAATAGTCTTTTGCAAAATCAATTTAATCTCTCTATTGCTCAATTCTACTTGACCGCTAGACTGAGGATGATATGGAGATGCAATTATATGATTAACATCATATTTATCAAGCATTTTACGGAAAGCACCATGAATAAAATGTGAACCACCACCAGTCATCAAATATCTAGGGACTCCAAACCTTGGAAAAATAACTTCTTTAAGCATCTTAATAGAGGTGTTATGATCAGCACTACAAGTTGGAATAGCTTCTACCCACTTAGTAATGTAATCAACAGCAACTAAAAAATGTGTATACCCATTAGAGGCAGGAAAAGGTCCCATATAATCAAATCCCCAAACATCGAATGGTTCAATAACAAGTGAATAATTCATAGGCATTTCCTAACATCTACTAATATTACCAATTCTTTGACATTCATCACAAGACAAGACAAATTTACGAGCATCCTTGAAGAGAGTAGGCCAATAAAACCGGATTGTAATACCTTGTGTGTAGTTCTATCTCTAGTGTGGTGTCCTCCGTAAGACTCGGAGTGGCACTTGCGTAGGATCTGTTCCTGTTCATGCTCAGGTACACAACATCTAATAACACCATCTACTCCTTCTTTATAAAGGTGTGGGTCATCCCAAAAGTAATGTCTTAAATCATAGAAAAACTTTTTCTTTTGCTGGTATGTGAAACTAGGTGGTATAAATTTAGCAACAATGTAATTAGCATAATCAGCATACCACGGAGTATTACGAGAAGCATTTATGATAGCTAATTGTTCATCAGGAAAGCTATCATCAATAGGCAGTGGGTCATCAAGAACATTTTCTAACCTAGACAAGTTGTCTGCAACGGGGTTCTCAGCTCCCTTTCTATCAATAATATGCAAATCAAATTCTTGTAGCAAGAGAACCCATCTAATAAGTCTAGGTTTAGCATCTTTCTTTTCCAGAAGATATTTAATAGCAGCATGATCAGTGTGAACAGTTACTTTGGAATCAACAATATAAGATCTGAACTTATCACAAGCAAAGACAACTGCTAAAAATTCTTTTTCAGTAGTAGCATAATTTCTCTGAGCACTGTCTAGAGTGTTACTAGCATAATGAATAACATTCAATTTCTTATAAACTATTTGCCCTAGAACAGCACCAACAGCATAATCACTAGCATCACACATAATTTCAAACGGTAAGTTCCAATCAGGTGGTTGAACAATAGGTGCAGAAATCAAGGCTTTCTTAATTATTTCAAATGCTTCTACACAATCATCATAAAAAACAAAAGGAACATCTTTTTGCAAGAGATTGGTGAGAGGCCTAGAAATTTTAGAGAAGTCTTTAATAAACCTCCTATAGAAACCAGCATGGCCAAGGAAACTTCTTATACCTTTGCTATCTTTAGGACACATCATCTTTTCAATAGCATCTACTTTAGCTTTATCAACTTCAATACCTCTTTCAGAAATTTTATGCCCCAAGACAATACCTTCATTAACCATAAAGTGACACTTCTCCCAATTCAAGACAAGATTAGTTTCTTCACATCTCTGCAAAACTCGATCAAGGTTGCTTAAGCAATCATCAAAAGAAGTTCCGTAAACGGAGAAATCATCCATGAAAACCTCAACAATCTTTTCACAAAAATCAGAGAATATAGCAGTCATACATCTTTGAAAGGTAGCAGGTGCATTGCATAAACCAAAAGGCATACGTCTATAAGCAAAGGTACTGAAAGGGCAAGTAAAAGTGGTGTTTTCCTGATCATCTTTTGACACAGGTATTTGAGAAAAACTAGAATAACCATCTAGAAAGCAAAAATGTGTATGTTTGGATTGTCTTTCTAGCATTTGATCAATAAAAGGTAGAGGGTAATGATGTTTTCTAGTAGCTTTGTTTAATTTGCAAAAATGAATTACCATTCTATACCCTGTAACAATTCTTTGTGGAATCAATTCATTCTTATCATTAGGAACAACAGTAATACCTCCCTTCTTAGGGACACAATGAACGGGACTTACCCATCTACTATCAGCAATAGGATAAATTATACCTGCCTCCAGAAGCTTTAGTATTTCATTTCTTACCACTTCTTTCATCTTCGGATTTAACCGTCGTTGGTGATCAACAACTGGTTTAGCATCATGCTCCAAATTAATTTTGTGCTGACATAGAGTGGGACTAATGCCCTTAAGATCATCAAGAGTATATCCAATAGCAGCACGGTGCTTCTTCAGAGTTGTCAATAATTTCTTTTCTTCATGCCCTGAAAGGTTCGCACTAATAATAACAGGATCTATCTTCTTTTCATCAAGATAAGCATATCTCAAAGTATCAGGTAATTGTTTAAGCTCAAACACAGGATCTCCCTTGCATGGAGGAGGATCCCCAAGGAATTCAACAGGCAAGTTGTGTTTCAAAACAGGCCCTTGATTAAAGAATATTTCATCTATTTCCCTTCTTTCATTCATAAACATATCATTTTCATGGTCTAGCAAATATTGTTCTAAGGGATCAGTAGGAGGCACGGCAATAGAAGCAAGACCAATAATCTTATCCTTACTAGGCAATTCTTTATCATGGGGTTGCCTACGAAATTTAGAGAAATTAAAATCATGAGACATATCCCCTAAACCAACAGTAACAATATCTTTCTCGCAATCTATCTTAGCATTAACGGTATTCAAGAAAGGTCTACCAAATATAATGGGACAAAAGTCATCTTGTGGGGAAGCAAGAACAAGAAAATCAGTAGGGTATTTTATTTTCCCACACAAGACTTCAACATCTCTAACAATCCCAATTGGTGATATAGTATCTCTATTGGCAAGCTTAATAGTAACATCAATATCCTCTATCTCAGCAGGTGCAATATCATTCATAATTTCTTTATATAAAGTAAAAGGAATTGCACTCACACTAGCACCCACATCACATAAGCCATGATAACAATGATCTCCTATTTTAACAGAAACAACAGGCATGCCAACAACAGGTCTATGTTTATCTTTAATATCGGGTTTAGCAATTCTAGCAGCTTCATCATAGAAATAAATAACATGCCCATCAATATTATCAACCAAGAGATCTTTAACCATAGCAATGCTAGGTTCAACTTTAATTTGTTCAGGGGGTGTAGGTGTTCTAGTATAACTCTTATGAACCATAGTTGAAGCTTTAGCATGATCCTTTATTCTAACAGGAAAAGGTGGTTTCTCAATATAAGCAGTAGGAACAATAGGATCAACATTATAAGTAATAGTTTCTTATTTAAATTTAATAGGTTCAACTACTTTAGCTTCAATGGGAGGATGATATTTAAACCACTTCTCCTTAGGGAGATCAACATGAGTAGCAAATGATTCACAGAAAGAAGCTACTATCTCAGAGTCAAGTCCATATTTAGTGCTAAAATCATGAAAAGCATCGGTATCCATAAAAGATTTAACACAATCAAACTTAAGGTTTATACCTAACTCCTTACCTTCGTTGAGTTCCCAATCTTCAGAGTTGTGTTTAATTCTTTCCAATAAATCCCATTTGAATTCAATATCCTTATTCATAAAAGAACCAGTACAAGAAGTATCGAGCATGGATCGATCATTATGAGAAAGCCGAGCATAAAAATTTTGAATAATAATTTCTCTTGAGAGCTCATGATTGGGGCATGAATATAACATTGACTTAAGCCTCCCCAAGCTTGAGCGATACTCTCTCCTTCACGAGGCCAAAAATATAAATATAATTCCGATCACGATGAACCAGATGCATAGGATAAAACTTCTGATGAAATTCCAATTTCAATCAATTGTAGTTCCAAGTCCCAATATTATCGCATAGCCTATACCATGTCAATGCCTTCTCCTTCAAAGATAAAGGGAAGACCTTCTTCTTGACTTCATCCTTGGTCAAACCTGCAAGCTTAAATAATCCACAAACTTCATCCACATAGATTAGACGCATATCAGGATGTTGTGTTCCATCTCATGAATAAGGATTAGCTAGCAGTTTCTCTGTCATACCCGAAGGAATTTCATAATAAATATTTTCAGTAGGTGCAGTAGGTTGAGGGGCAACTCTTTGCTCTTCCGTTCGGGGTGAACATACCCCGAACAAACCCCTCAAAGGATTATTTTCCATAGTAACAAGTAACAGTAAATTTCAGCACACTATATAAATGTTTCCTTACCAAAGGCGCTTCACTCCCCGGCAACGGTGCCAGAAAAGAGTCTTGATGACCCACAAGTATAGGGGATCTATCATAGTCCTTTCGATAAGTAAGAGTGTCGAACCCAACGAGGAGCAGAAGGAAATGACAAGCGATTTTCAGCAAGGTATTCTCTGCAAGCACTGAAATTATCGGTAACAGATAGTTCTGTGATAAGATAATTCCTAACGGGTAACAAGTAACAAAAGTAACTAAGGTGCAGCAAGGTGGCCCAACCCTTTTTGTAGCAAAGGACAAGCCTGGACGAACTCTTATATAAAGCAAAGTGCTCCCGAGGACACATGGGAATTGTTGTCAAGCCAGTTTTCATCATGCTCATATGATTCGCGTTCGTTACTTTGATAATTTGATATGTGGGTGGACCGGTGCTTGGGTGCTGACCTTCCTTGGACAAGCCTCCCACTTATGATCAACCCCTTTCGCAAGCATCCACAACTACGAAAGAAGAATTAAGATAAATCTAACCATAGCATGAAACATAGGGATCCAAATCAGCCCCTTACGAAGCAACGCATAAACTAGGGTTTAAGCTTCTATCACTCTAGCAACCCATCATCTACTTATTACTTCCCAATGCCTTCCCCTAGGCCCAAATCATGGTGAAGTGTCATGTAGTCGACGTTCACATAACACCACTAGAGAAAGACAACATACATCTCATCAAAATATCGAACGAATACCAAATTCACATGATTGCTTATAACAAGACTTCTCCCATGTCCTCAGGAACAAACGTAACTACTCACAAAGCATATTCATATTCATAATCAGAGGAGTATTAATTATCATTAAGGATCTGAACATATGATCTTCCACCGGATAAACCAACTAGCATCAACTACAAGGAGTAATCAACACTACTAGCAACCCACAGGTACCAATCTGAGGTTTTGAGACAAAGATAGGATACAAGAGATGAACTAGGGTTTGAGAGGAGATGGTGCTGGTGAAGATGTTGATGGAGATTGACCCCCTCTCGATGAGAGGATCGTTGGTGATGACGATGGCTTCGATTTCCCCCTCCCGGAGGAAAGTTTCCTCGTCAGAACAGCTCCGCCGGAGCCCTAGATTGGTTCTGCCCAAGTTTCGCCTCGAGACGTCGGCGCTTCCTCCCGAAAGATTCCTCCTGATTTTTTCCAGGTCAAAACACACCATCTAGCAGAAGATGGGCATCGGGGGCTTGCCAGGTGGCCCACAAGGCAGGGGGCGCGCCCAGGGGGTAGGGCGCGCCGTCCACCCTTGTGGATGGCTGGTGGCCCCCCTCTGGTGCTTTCTTCGCCCAATATTTTTTATTAATTCCAAAATGACTCTCCGTGAAGTTTCAGGACTTTTGGAGTTGTGCAGAATAGGTCTCTAGTATTTGCTCCTTTTCCAGCCCAGAATTCCAGCTGCCGGCATTCTCCCTCTTCATGTAAACCTTGTAAAATAAGAGAGAAAAGGCATAAGTATTATGCCATAATGTGTAATAACAGCCCATAATGCAATAAATATCAACATAAAAGCATGATGCAAAATGGACATATCACAAATCTACTGCCATACCTATCGGTATTTGTGAGGATGTGCCCGTTGTTGTTGCAAATGTTACTATCTTAATAGAAATTGTTATTCTTGAGATGCCCGAGGACGACAATAAATCGATTATCCTTGGTAGACCCTTTTTGAATACTGCAGGGGCCGTTACTGATTGCAATAAAAGCAAGGTCACTTTTCATATCAATGGAAATGAGCATACGGTGCATTTTCCGAAGAAACAATTGTAAGTCAATGGTATTAATGTTATTGAAAAATCTCTGACACTTACTATTGGAAGTTTTCAACTCCCTCTACCTACTGCCAAAAATAAATATGAAATACTTATTGTTGGGGATATGCATATTCTCGTTGAGGTAACTTAGTGTTTTACGAAAGTTCTTCGGTTTCATGCTAATCGAAAGTGGTTGTTAATAAGACTTGATCAACTTTATTAACGGATCATTTTTTTAGAGGTATGAAGTTGATGAATTTAATAAGCATAACCTTCTGTCCCTACCTTTTGTTTTCTGTTTTTCTTACTTAAATAAAATAAAATGCCATGTTTATCTTGTTTTCTGGATTTTCCGTGCAATAAAAAAGTGCCCAAAAATAAAAGTTATCTGAATGCCCTGAAATTTTAACATGATTTTTTTCTAATTATTTATGAATTTCTCGCACAAATAACATCAGAGGGGGTGCCCCTGGTGCCCACAAGACACCAGGGCGTGCCAGCCACCCCAGGCGCACCTTGGTGGGTGGTGGGCCCCATGTGGCCCCTCTCACTTATCCCTTTAGCCCATGCCATCTCCTACCTCCATGAAAAAACACCATTGCTCTCTCTCTCGTGTTCTTGCTCTCAGACCCGTGGATTTCGATCTCTTTGCTCGAAGCTCCATTTCCAAAACTGTTTTTGGGGATTGCTACTTGGTATGTGACTCCTCCATTGCTCCAATTAGTGTTTGCTTTAGTGGTTTATATTTTGAATAATTAGCTACTCTTGGTGCTGCTGTAAATGGGCTTGCATGTTGAATTCTTGGAGTTCCAAGTAGTTTAAATGCTTGAAATAGCCTCTAGACATCCATATGAGTAGTTGCTATCAATCTTGTGAAGTTTTGTTACAAAAATTTTGTGGACTAAAATTTTCAGAATTTTATTCATAGGAATAAGATGAGTATCTTTGGGAAGTTTTCCTCCAAAAATAATGCTAAGGGAGTCATTGGGGAATCATCAGACAATGACCTCAACACTCCAAGAACGGTGGAGGTACGGCCGTGTGAATGGCCGCACAATGCCTTCATGGAGGAGGCCAGGTTTCACCAAGATTTTGCCCAATTCGTTGCAAATGTCGGGCTGACCGCCTTCCTCGCAGATGAGTGTGACCAACATACCCTCCTCACGAACTCCTTTGTGGAAAACTTTTATTTTCTGAATAGGAACAACCCTCCTGAGGTGTGGTTCAATTTATATTCCGAAACTCGTCAGATACCGCTCACTAAATTTTGTGACATATGTTTGATTCCCTCTGACGGGGAATTAAGAGAGCCTAGACCGGCAGAGTTTGAGGACTTTCTTCTCAATTTGACAGTGGGTGATGAGAGGGGCATGTCGAAAGCCACCACCACTAGTCTGCAGTTTCCTTCTGTGCATTACTTTGCGTTATTCAACGCGAAGTGTTTGACTGCTAGGGAGAAGGATGGTGCACTCAGTGCTCCCGACCTCGCCATTTTACGCCGTGCACTACACGATGATCACACCTTCAGCCTAGGGGCTATTATTGCACGCCGTTTGTACCTTAACGGGACTAAGGGCAAGATACATGGTGGTATTTATGCCACTCGCTTAGCAAGTCACTTTAATGTTCAGATACGCCAGCATGATTATCCTCTACCCCGAGTTCATCTAGATCACCAGGCGATGGAAGATCACCAGTTTATTGACACTGCTAATTCTTTTCATAACATTCATTACAACTTAGTATTCAGCGAGGTTACCCGTGATATTATCCTATTGCCTGCGCCTGCTTTGTTTGATTCTATTGCCAGGAACGGATACAGGGTCATGACAGCAGGCATTGTCGCCTACAGGAACGCCCAGGCAGTGGCAGAGGAGGAGCCCCAGGAGTGGAACGCTCAGGTGCCTCCACCTCAGCACTTTGACATTGGACCGGATGGCTACTACGGATGGTGATTACCAAGCTAGGCCAAAAGCCTAAGCTTGGGGGAGTACGTATTTCCACCGACATTACATTCATGTTCACACATTTCATTCCAGTTGTCGGTGTCCACACTTTTTCATTGTATTATCCATGCTAGATTTATTTTCTTGATTTCTTCTTGTGTGTTTTAAAAAAACTTTGAGAAAATCCAAAAAATATTTCTTGTTTTGGACTCTAATTTGCATGATTTGGATGAAACTAACCCGGACAGACGTTGTTTTCAGCAGAACTACCATGGTGCTGTTTTTGTGCAGAAATCGAAGTTCTTGGAATTGGACGAAACTTTTTGGAGAATTATTTTAGAATAAATAAAAAATACTGGAACCGAGAGCCACCGGAGGGGGTGCCCTGGCTGCCCACAAGACACCAGGGCGCGCCACCCCCCCTGGCGCGCCCTGGTGGGTGGTGGGGCCCTCGGGACTCCGCTGACACCAATTCCAACTCTGTAAATTCCTATTTTTGAAGAAAAAATAGGAGAGGAAGTTTCATCGAGTTTCACGATACGGAGCCGCCGCCACCTCCTTTTCTTCATCGGGAGGCCAGATCTGGAGCCCGTTTGGGGCTCCGGAGAGGGAAATCCTCGGTCTTCCTCATCACCAACCCTCCTTCATCACCAATTCCATGGTGCTCACCACCGGGAGTGAGTAATTCCTTCGTAGGCTCGCTGGTCGGTAAGGGGCTGGATGAGATTCATCATGTAATCGAGTTAGTTTTGTTAGGGCTTGATCCCAAGTATCCACTATGTTTTGAGATTGATGTTGCTATGACTTTGCTATGCTTAATGCTTGTCACTAGGGCCTGAGTGCCATGATTTCAGATCTGAACCATTTATGTTTTCACCATTATACCTATGTTCTAGATCTGATCTTGCTAGTCATATGCACCTGCTACGTGTTATGATCCATAAACCCCAGGGTGACAGTAATTGGGATACTTTCTGGTGATGATCTTAGTTTGAGTAGTTCATGTATTCACTACGTGTTAACGCATTGTTCCGGTTCTCTATTAAAAGGAGGCCTTAATATCCCTTAGTTTCCTTATGGACCCCGCTGCCACGGGAGGGCAGGACAAAACATGTCATACAAGTTCTTTTCCATAAGCACGTATGACTATTTACGAAATACATGCCTACATTATATTTATGAACTGGAGCTAATTCTGTGTCGCCCTAGGTTATGACTGTTATATGATGAATATCATCCAACGAATTCACCAATCCAATGCCTACGAGTTTTCCACATATTGTTCTTCTAAGTTACTACTGCTGCTGTTGCTGTTACACTTGCTACAAAACCATTGCTATCACTGTTACCGTTACTACTACTGTTACCACTGCTATCAAACTATCATATTACTGTGCTACTGATCACTTTGCTACAGATATTTAATCTCCAGGTGTTGTTGAATTGACAACTCAACTGCTAATACTTGCAAATATTCTTGGGCTCCCCTTGTTTCGAATCGATAAATTTGGGTTGAATACTCTACCCTCGAAAACTGTTGTGATCCCCTATACTTGTGGGTTATCATCCATCACTGTTGCTCCAGCTGCTGAAGAGTTGAGAGCCGGCGTCGTCCCTGCCATGAAGATGGCGGCTCCGCTCGGCGGCTTGTAGGGGTCCAGAATAATGTTGCCATCAGAACAGCCCCCAAGCCCGCCATCCTGAAGCTGGTAAATCGACTCCATCTACCCGGTTGAGGACTCATCGCTAGAGTAGACGAGAGTCTCTCCTCCAGACGCGGAGTTTTCCGCGAGCTCCACGCTTTGTGTGAAGCCCACGAAGACGTGCTTCCGGCCGGCTTGGATCCAGGCGGGTTGCATGCGCCGGGCCGGCTCGACGAGGTCGGTGCAGATGTCCGACTTGGTCTCAGATCCACCAATCTTGCCGATGAAGACGTGGATTCCACCGAAGAGGACCCGGTACCCGTACTCTATTGAGTCAGCCTCGGGACCCCAGCCGACATCATCGATGTAGAGCTTGCCGCGGTGACTCCTCGTCATCCTGCCGATGGCGTATCCCTCGATCCCTGGGAAAGAGCCCTTCAAGAACTCAAAACCACCGTGCACTGGCCCCACGGTGGGCGCCAACTATTGTGGTTTTGTCACAACAGATGTCCTAGTGTGAGGACTTAGTCGTGAGGCCATCGCAACTAGGAGGTTAACTTGTCGGGGTTGATCGGGAACGAGAGACATGAGTTTACCCAGGTTTGGCCCCTCACGATCGAGGTAATAGCCTACTTACTGCTTGTTTTCTTATTGCATTGGAGATCAATACAAGGGAGCGGATTCGCTTGACCTAGCTATTGATCGATCGTAACTTACCTGTATCTACCCCTGAGACCCGCCTTTATATAAAGGTCGAGATCCAGGGTTTACAAGAGTCCGGGTCATACTATGACCCATGACTTAGTACATTTACAACTAGTCTCCTACGTATCGAAACTATTGGCGGCTTAGACTTCAGGACTGCGAGCTGCCGTCTTCAGAGGCTGGGCATGAGCCGGCCCACTTTGTGAGCCGCCCAACCGTTCTTGCTCCCGGGCGCCTCGGCCCACGTGGATCCTTGTTCTTATGCCACCACTTTGATAACCCGGCCCACTCATGGCGGGTTATATCAAGGGGTTATATCCCCAACACATCACCTCTTTTGTCTACAATCCATCGGTAAATTACTTGAGGCTATATTTTTATTAACTACATGATATGAGTTTTGCTTGGAGCGTCATGTATTATACGAGTCTTTCCTTTATTTGCTTTTTTTGTTTGCAACAATCATCCTTGCTGGACACATCTTTTTGAGAGGGACACACATTATTCGTGAACTTATTAGAATACTCTTTGAGCTTCACTTATATCTTTTGAGCTAGGCAGTTGCTCTAGTGCTTCACTTATATCTTTTAGAGCACGGTGGTGGTTATATTTTAAAGAAATTGATGAACTCTCATGCTTCACTTATATTATTTTGATAGTCTTACAAATAGTATGGAAATTTTCTTAGGTTAAGAACTTAGTCCTAATATGATGGGTATTCAAGAGGGATATAATAAAAACTTTCATGAAGATCATTGAATATATGAGAAGTTTGATTCCTTGCATTTGTTTTGAGATATAAATATGGTGATATTAGAGTCTTGCTAGTTAGTAATTGTGGTTTAGTAAGAATATTGGTGTTAAGGTTTGTGATTCCAAAAGCATGCACATATGGTCTCCTGTTATGCTATGAAATTGGAGCATGATTTATTATTGATTGTCTTCCTTATGTGTGGCGGTCGAGGACGAGCGATGGTCTTTTCCTACCAATCAATCCCCCTAGGGGCATGCGTAGTAGTACTTTGCTTCGAGGGCTAATAAACTTTTGCAATAAGTATGTGAGTTCTTTATGACTAATGTGAGTCCATGGATTATACACACTCTTACCTTTCCGCATTTTGCTAGCCTCTTCGGTACCATGCATTGCCCTTCTCACCTTGAGTTGTGGTGCAAACTTTGCTGGTGAATCCAAACCCCGTGATATGATACGCACTATCACACATAAGCCTCCTTATATCTTCCTCAAAACAGCCACCATACCTACCTATTATGGCATTTCCATAGCCATTCCGAGATATATTGCCATGCAACTTCCATCATTTCATTTTATTATGACACATATCATCATTGTCATATTGCTTTGCATGATCATATATTTGGCATAGTATTTGTGGCTTCGCCACCGTTCATATTTTTTATACATGCTATGCTAGATCATTGCACATCCTGGTACACCGCCGGAGGCATTCATATAGAGTCATATTTCTATTCTAGTATTGAGTTGTAATTAAATAGAAGTGTGATGATCATATTCATTATTAGAGTATTGTATTATGTGAGGAATATAAAAAATAGGCCAAATGAGCCCAAGAAAAAAAGAGGCCAAAGTGCCCAACAAAAAAAGAAAAAAGAAAAAAAAATGAGAGAAAAAGAGAGAAGGGGCAATGTTACTATCCTTTTCCACACTTGTGCTTCAAAGTAGCACTAAAAAGAGAGAAGAGAGTCTCCTATTTTGTCACTTTCATATATTACTAGTGGGAATTTTTCATTATAGAACTTGGCTTGTATATTCCAATGATGGGCTTCCTCAAATGCCCGAGGTCTTCATGAGCAAGCAAGTTTGATGCACACCCACTTAGTTTTCTTTTGAGCTTTCATACACCTATAGCTCTAGTGCATCTGTTGCATGGCAATCCCTACTCCTTGCATTGATATCAATTGATGGGCTCCTCCATTGCCCGTTGATTAGCCTTGTCAATGTGAGACTTTCTTATTTTTTGTCTTCTCCACACAACCTCCAACATACTATATTCCACCAATAGTGCTATATCCATGGCTCACGCTCTTGTATTGGGTGAGAGTTGAAAAGCTGAAGCGCGTTAAAAAGTATGAACCAACTGCTCGGCTTGTCATTGGGGTTGTGCATGATAAATACTTTGGGTTAAGAAGATGGAGGATGACAAGACTATATGGTTTTGTAGGGATAACTTTCTTTAGCCATGATATTTTGAAAAGACATGATTGCTTTTTAGTACGCTTGAAGTATTATTATTTTTATGTCAATACTAAACATTTGTTTGAAATCTTATGGACTTGAATATTCATACAACAGAAAGAAAAATTATATGATAAACATGTTACATAGCATTCCACATCAAAAATTCTGTTTTTTCTCATTTACCTACTCGAGGACGAGTAGGAATTAAGCCTGGGGATGCTTGGTATGTCTCTAATGTATCTATAATTTTTTATTGTTCCATGCTATTATATTATAAATGTTGAATGTTTTATATGCATTATTATGCTATTTTAGATCATTTTTTGGACTAACCTATTAACCTAGTGCCCAGTGTCAGTTGCTGTTTTTCCCTTGTTTTTGCCTTTATAGAAAATCAATACCAAACGGAGTCCAAATGGAATGAATTTTTTTGATGATTTTTCTTGGACCACGAGACACCCTGGAGGCTTCGGGAGGAGGCCAGAAGGGCTACGAGGCAGTGACAGGCATAGGGGGGGCGCCCCAGGGTGGGGGCGCGCCCTCCAAGCTTGTGCCCCCCGTAGCTCTTCTAACCCTAGTTCTTCTTCTATAAATACCCAAATATTGCCTGAAGACCAGAGGGCACACCAAAAATACTTTCCGCCACCGCAAGCTTCTGTCCTCGTGAGATCTCATCTGGGGACCTTTTCCGGTACTCCACCGGAGGGGGATTCGATCACGGAGGGCTTCTACATCAACCTTGCTGCCCTTCCGATGATGTGTGAGTAGTTTACCACAGACCTTGGGTCCATAACTAGTAGCTAGATGGCTTCTTCTCTCTCTTTGATCTTCAATACAATGTTCTCCTAGATGTTCTTGGAGATCTATTCGATGTAATCTTCTTTTGCGGTGCGTTTATTGAGATCAAATGAATTGTGGGTTTATGTTCAGATTATCTATGAATATTATTTGAGTCTTCTCTGAAATCTTTTATGCATGATTTATATAGCTTTGTATTTCTCTCCGATCTATTGATTTGGTTTGGCCAACTAGATTGATTTTTCTTGCAATGGGAGAGGTGCTTTGTAATGGGTTCAATCTTGTGGTGCTCAATCCTAGTGACAAAAGGGGACATGACACGTATTTGTATTGTTGCCATTAAGTATAAAAAGATGGGGTTTGTTCATATTGATTGGATCGATCCCTCTACATCATGTCATCTTGCTTAAGGCGTTACTCCGTTCTTGTTAACTTAATACACTAGATGCATGCTGGATAGTGGTCGATGTGTGGGGTCATAGTAGTAGAAGCAGGCAGGAGTCAGTCTACTTGTCTCGGACGTGATGCTTATATACATGATCATTGCCTTAGATATCTTCATAACTATTCACTTTTCTATCAATTGCTCAATAGTAAAAAAATTACCCACCGTATGCTTTCTTTCCAGAGAGAAGCCTCTAGTGAAAACTATGGCCCCTGGGTCTATCTTTTATCATATTATTTTCAGATCTATAAAATCAAAAACACAAAAATACCTTGTGATACATCTCCAATGTATCTATAATTTTTAATTGTTCCATGTTGTTATATTATCAATCTTGAATGTTTTATATTCATTTACTAGCAAATTTATATAATTTTTTGGGACTAACCTATTGACATAGTGCCCAGTGCCAGTTGTTGTTTTCTGCTTGTTTTTTACTTTGCATAATATCAATATCAACAAAGTCCAAATGCCATGAAACTTTTTGGAGATTTTTTTCTGGACAGAAGACACCCAGGGAGTCAAAGAAGTGCACGGGAGGAGGCCCATGGGGCCCACTAGGCACCAGGGTGCGCCAGGAGGCCTAGGCGCGCCCTGGTGGGTAGTGGAGCCCAAAAACCCTAGGGAGACGACGAAACACAATTCCAGCCGCCGCAAGTTCCAGAACCACGAGATCCAATCTAGAGGCCATTCCCGACACTCTGCCGGAGGCATCAACGATCATGGAGGGGTTCTTCATCATCACCCTTGCCCCTCCGATGATGCGTGAGTAGTATACCACAGACCTACGGGTCCGTATGTAGTAGCTGATGACCCACAAGTATAGGGGATCAATCTGTCATGGGAATCCATGGCCACCTATGGGGCCATGAGCCCCTTTTTGGTTCGGTGGGGGGATGGGCACATTGCACAAAGAGCGAAGAAGCATCGCGCAGCACAGTAGAGATCACACGGGCAGTCTTTACCCAGGTTCGGGCCACCGTGAGGCGTAAAACCCTACTCCTGCTTTGGTGGATTGATGGTGGATAATGGTGGTGGGAGTAGCACACTCGCCCGGCAAGGTCGCTCTGGGGGTGAGAGTGGCTATGCGCGTATGAATATGCGAGGGTCCAACCCTTTCTACGGTCGCCGTGGGCCTCCTTTTATAGATTAAGGGGTCTTTGCGTACTGATTAGATAGCTAACAGTGCTATCATACCTAACTCTGCAGGCTGACAAAGCGCATTAAATGCACCGCTCAGTGTCACATCACAGCTCGCCCGGCAGGTCCTGCCGGGCTGTTTTGCCAGCTTCGCGCCTGCTCGTTTGACACGTCTCAGGACGGGTGTCATATGGAGGTGTTTGCTGTAGGAAGTGGCTGCCATGTGGCAAAAAGCAGCCACTTAGTCACCTTCGAGCTCGACACCGCTTTGATTAATGACTTGTGTCACTTGTGAGGTGGAGCGGTGGAGTGGCTTGCCTCCGCCAGCCCCGGCAAGCCTGCCGGGACGATCTGGGATCTTGCTTCCGGGTCAAAAGCCAACCCTGTCGGGCTCGCCTGCCCGGCAAGGTAGGTCCTTCCCTTAGCGATGCCTTGTTCCTCTGGCTCACCTTGGCCTTCTCGAGTTGCACTTGGATCCTTTAAAGGAATTGATCCTCCTTGTTTGGTCTGATCTTGGTCTTGTAATCTTGTCTCTAGCCTGTGCACAGTCCGTGCAATGGACCCAGGGTCTGTTGCACCAACGGGAGCCCCCGGGCCTGGCACGAACTCGCCACTGGGCGTCGTCGGGGTAAGCCCTAACCAGTGCACAGGCAGAAATGCAAGGGCAGCTCCGCCCTTTGAGATCTTCTTTGCTTCTTCATTAACCTGAGCTTGGGTCAGTTTCCGGTTTTCCCGCGCGTTGTGCAACGCCAACTGTGGTGGGGCCATTCTTGTAATGGCCCGTGAATGACTTTAACGCACGGGCGGATAACTGCCAATTCACTCTTCCCACCGCGCCCTTATCCTTAGCCACGTATGCCGCATGCATTGAGTGGGGTATGTAATGGAGGCGCGTGGTGTGGGAGAGCTTCAAGGCAGGGGCCCGATCTTCTTGCATTGGTGGAGGAGGGCGGCGGTTACTCGCCGGGGAATCAGCCCCCAGCCCCAGCTCACCTATAAAAGTTGGAGTGGGGGAGGAGTGGAGGCATTCATCCACATTCCTCTCCTCCTCCGCCTTCTGCTTCTTTTGGGTATGCTGGAAGGAAGAGCCCGGGGCCAGGCCCCGGGCCCTAGCTTGGTGTTTCGCATGAGCCCCATGGGGGTGCTCAGGCGGAGCGGCGGTAGCACCGGAGGTGGCGACTCTGGTGTGCTCGTCGCCGGGTCGCCCGTGGCTTCAACTTTAGTGAGAGGCGACGCAAACGACACCGTGCCGAGGCCCATAATGGGCAGAAGGTGTGGTAGTCGATTGTGGCCTATCCACCCTTTTCCTGCGGCGTTGGAGGGAGGTTGCAGAGATGGTTCACCATTGGTGAGGGCGGACCCTATCTCCCCATACTCCGCCCGTCTGGTGCATGGGAGAGCCTCTAGTCCTTGTGCATGCTTCCTTAACGGGTGGGGTCTTCATATCGCCGGGCCGTCGGGGACGTCCATCATCTCTATGGGGACTCCTGGGGCGCGCGGCGTTTGTATCGATGGGCGTGGCGGGAGCTTTGGGCGATGGTGGTGCAGAAGGTGGCGGCAACCCACGATGCGTCAAGAATGGGGGCGACCGTTCCGACGAGTCGTGTTTGCCGGTGACTCCATCTGGGTTCCCGGCAGTGCCACCGCCCACGCTTGCCCTCCGGTTTCTTCCTCTTAGCCCGACGATGGTGTTCTCCTGATCCACGGGAGGCGTCGAATCCCAGCCAGGCCCGCCTTCCGCCTTCTCCGTTCCTTCCTGCGATTTCCTGAAGGAGATGGACAAGGGAAAAGGCAACACGGGGCACTTATCTTTTTTTAATCTTAAACCTATAGGCACTTGGCAAATTTTAGTTCAAATAATGTAATCTCTCATATCCATGTTTATGTTCTGTGAGATTTGTACTTGTTGATCAGCATATTAATGAAAAAGTAAGCTTTGCCGGGCACTCGTGCATGTACGATATCCATGCAGAGGTGAAAACGCCTCCATACTTTCATGTAAACAAGTAGATCCCGGTAAGCTACCTTGCCGGCACCCCATAGGACTGCTGCCGTGAGGCTGAGCCTGCCGGGCGCAGAACCCATTGGGAGAGACCATCCCCCCGTCAACCCCTTTCAGCCAAAGGCCACTACGACCATTCTGACCGAAGCAGTGTTCGTGTCAGTAGATGGGAGTACCTTTGTTTCCGAGGCGGCGAGGTTTTCATATGCACAAGTGCTACTCACGGAACATGTATGGATAAGAGACGGAACTTATCTGTTTGGCTTGCCGGAGACCACAGTGCTGGCTTGTCTTCGCATCCTCTTCCTAGGACTAAGTCCATGGCAGGAGCCTGCAGTTTATGCAAATGAAGATGATGCCAGATGCAATCTATCTACATGATCATGCAACCTATCTACATGAATCATGCGATGCTTATGATATGCTTATGCATGCATGCAACTTGTCGGGGGCCCCCAGCGCTTCATTTATTTCTCTGTTGCTCAGGGTCTGCGCCTGGCTTTGTACCAGGGGTTACATGTAGCCGAGGCAAGGCCTGTACAAAAGGGTGGCTGCCGGGCAGGGCCCGACAGCCGTGCCTTACGGGTAGAACTTGCGGAGATGCTTAATATTCCATGAGTTTTGCAATTGAATGCCATCTCTGGTCTCCAGACGGACTGCACCAGGTCTGGTGACTCGTACTACCCGGTAAGGGCCTTCCCACTTTGGCGACAGCTTGTTTGTCCCCTTGGTGGACTGAACGCGCCTAAGGACAAGGCCGCCTTCCTCAAAACATCGGGCATGAACCCTGCGGCTATGATAGCTACGTAGGGCTTGCTGATAGCGTGCAGCACGCGTAGCAGCCCGGAGACGGTTCTCCTCGAGAAGCACGGCGTTGTCACGCATGTGCTGTTCCTGCGCTACTTCATCGTAGGCAAGCCCTCGAGGTGAACCGTAAATGAGTTCCGTGGGGATAAATGCTTCTGCCCCATAGACTAGGGAGAAGGGAGTCTGCCCAGTAGCTCAGTTTGGTGTCGTTCTGAGGGACCAAAGAACCACCGGCAGCTCATCGATCCATCGCCTGCCGTGCTTCCGCGGCTTATCAAACATTCTTGTCTTGAGTCCTCGCAGCACTTCAGCATTCGCCCTCTCAGCTTGTCCATTGCTTCTGGGATGTGCAACAAAGGCAAATAACATCTTGCTTCCGAGGGCATGAACATATTGCATGAAGGCGCGGCTCGTGAACTGGGTGCCGTTGTCGGTGATGATCCGGGCAGGGACCCCGAAGCGGCACACCAATCCTTTCAAGAACTTGATAGCTGACTGAGCAGTCACCTTTCTTACGGCATCTACTTTCGGCCACTTTGTAAACTTGTCGATTGCAACAAACAAGAATTCAAAGCCCCCGGCAGCTCGGGGGAAAGGGCCGAGGATATCGAGCCCCCAGATCGAAAATGGCCATGACAAAGGGATTGTCTGGAGTGCTTGGGCAGGCAGATGGATATTTTTGGAATGGAACTGACAGGCTCCACACTTGGTGACGAGCTCAACCGCATCTTGGAGGGCTGTGGGCCAATAGAATCCTTGCCGGAATGCTTTCCCAACCAAAGCCCTTGATCCAATGTGGGAGCCGCACATGCCTTTGTGTATCTCTGCCAGCAGTTCCTTTCCTCCTATCCGGTAAATGCACTTCAATTTCACACCGTTGGGCCTTCTTTTGTATAGTGTGTCATCGACAAACTGATACATACAGGCCCTCCGGGCTACTCTTTCAGCTTCTTCTTGCTCTTCGGGAAGTTCTCCGGTTTGGAGGAAATGGACTATGTGCCTTGCCCAAGTTGGAGCCTGAGGCTCGGCAATGAGGACTAGCGGCACCTCCTCATTCATGGGGGCGCATCCCTCGACTGCGGGGACCAGTGGCCCGATAGGAGGGTGCAGCCCAGCAATCAAAGGGGAGTTGTTTCCAGCAGGGTCCCTACCAGGAGCCCCGAAAGGCTCTACCGGGAGAGGCTTACCGGAGTCCAATTTCCTCCTCTTTCGGGCCATTGTTGTCGGGGATACAGAGGGCTGAGTAAGATGGAGAACCAAAGTTCCTGGTTCCACAGGAAGCTTCTGCGCAGCGCACTTTGACAGGTGATCAGCAATGCTGTTTTCCGCACGGGGTACGTGCTTTGTTTGCAACCCGTCAAAGCGCTCCTCCAATCTTCTCACTTCCTCGACGTATGCCTCCATCAATGGGCTTTGGTAATCCTTGTTGACTTGTCTCACCACCAGTTGTGAATCTCCTCGAATGATCAGCTTCTTGATTCCCAATTCTGTGGCAAACCTGAGCCAGGCAAGAAACCCTTCATATTTTGCTATATTGTTGGTCGCCTCCTCCCGGGGAAAGTGCATCTGGACGACGTACCTCAGGTGCTCTCCAGTGGGAGCCACGAGAAGCACGCCAGCCCCTGCACCTTGTAGGGAGAAGGCAGCATCGAAATACATGATCCATTCTTAGGGCGCTTCCTTACCGGGGATAACTGTTTCCAGTACTTCTTCATCAGGGGTTGGCGTCCATTCTGCAATAAACTCTGCCAATGCCATGCTCTGGATTGTTGATGTGATTTCAAACTTCAGGCCAAAGCTGGACAACTCCAATGACCACTCCACTATCCTGCCGGTGGCCTCTGGGTTTTGAAGTATCCTTTGCAATGGGAAGCGGGTGACAATCGTGATCTCATGGGCTTGGAAGTAGTGGCGCAGTTTCCTTGAGGCCATGACAAGGCCAAAGATCAATTTTTGCACACCAGAATACCTGGATCTAGCCCCCTGCAACAGGGAGCTGACGAAGTATACTGGGTGCTGCACCACCTTCTTCCTTGCCGTGTCCTTGGGGTTGCTTCCGCTGTCGTGCTCCTCTTTGTCCTGATTCGTATCTGGCCTTGCCGGGCCGCTCTCTTCCTCTTCACCGGGTGGGACACTTGCTGAGGTGGCTGCTTCTTCTACTTCACGCTGCGCTACTAGGGCCGCACTAACCACTTGATTAGTTGCTACCAGATATAGCAGCAACGGCTCTTGTGGTTTGGGTGCGACCGAAGTAGGCACAGAAGACAAGTAGGCCTTCAAATCCTGCAGCGCGCTCGGCAGACTTGGAGATGAATCTGCTAAGCGCGGCAATGCATCCTGTCAAACGCCTCACATCCTTACCTGTCTTGGGTGCCTGTATCTGCTCAATGGCCTTGATCTTATCGGGGTTGGCCTCTATCCCATGGTGGGACACAAAGAAACCAAGTAGCTTGCCGGAGGGAACGCCAAACACGCACTTCTCCGGATTCAGTTTCAAGTTGATCTTCCGCAGATTAGCAAATGTCTCTTCTAAATCCTGGATGAGAGTTGATCTGTCCTTGGTCTTGACCACAATATCATCCATATAGGCTTCAATGTTCCTGTGCAACTGTGATTCAAAGCCAATCTGGACTGCTCTTGCAAAAGTGGACCCGACACTCTTTAACCGAAAAGGCATGCGCACAAAGCAGTATGTGCCGCATGGGGTGATGAATGAGGTCTTTTCTTCATCTTCCTTGGACATAAAAATCTGATGGTATCCAGAGTATGCATCCAGAAAAGAGAGCAACTCACATCCTGAAGTAGAATCCATGATCTGCTCGATGCGCGGCAAGGGAAATGGGTCCATTGGGCATGCCTTGTTTAGATCCGTGAAATCTATGCAAAGCCTCCATTTTCCATTAGCCTTGCGCACAACCACTGGGTTTGCTAACCATGTTGGATGCAGTACTCCTCTGACCAAACCAGCTGCTTCAAGTTTCTTGATTTCCTCGGCAATAAACTGTTGCCGCTCCAAGGCCTGCTTCGGAACCTTCTGCTTGACGGGCCGGGCATGTGGGCAGACAGCAAGGTGGTGCTCGATTACCTCCCTGGGAACACCGGAGATATCAGATGGTTGCTAGGCAAACACATCGATATTCGCCCGTAGGAAGGCAACGAGCGCGCTTTCCTATTTGTCATCAAGGGTGGTGCTGATCGTGAAAGTACCATCAGCGCCAGCCAGCCCTGCCGTGACCTTTTTCACTTGGGGTGGAGCAGCCTTGGATCTCTTGCTGTTGGAACTCTCTGGCATGTCATCAACGGGTGTAGCACATTCCGCAAAGGTACGCTTCCCGGATTCCTTGCCAGTGCCTCTGCTATGCTTTCCCTTGGCGGGAACTGTGGCTTCCGCGGCCTCTGCCGCGACCGCATCCCGATACATCTTATCCACGCAAATAATTGTGTCTTTCTTGTCTGACGGAACGGAAATGACACCCATCGGCCCTGGCATCTTCAAGGTGTTGTAGGCATTGTGGGATGCTGCCATGAATTTGGCCAGGGCCGGGCGCCCAAGGATCCCGTTGTACGGCAGGGAGAGGTCAACCACATCAAACACAACTTTCTCAGTCCTGTAGTTCAACTCTCCTCCAAATGTCACTGGTAACATAACCTTTCCCTTAGGACGGCTCCTGCCGGGATTGACTCCTTGAAACGTGCCTGTGGCCTTAAGTTCTTCCTCTGCTATCTGGAGTTTGCTGATAACCTTTGGGGAAATCAGATTCAACCCGACCCGCCGTCAACCGGCATCTTTGTGACCTTGAGGTTGCGAATTGTTGGTGAGACCAACAACGGCAAGCACCCTACCGCAGTAATGCGGTCGGGGTGGTCATCTTCATCAAAGATGATGGGCGTGCGTGACCACTTGAGCGGCTTCCGAGAATCTGCCGCTGGCTCCACGGCATTGACTTCACGAGCCCACTGTTTAAGTTGGCGGTGAGAGGAGTGCAAAGATGCACCCGCGTCAATGGACAAGGAGTCAGTGGCCTTCTGGAATTCCTGCTCGCTGGTTTCCTCTTCATTCCCTCCATCACTCTCATTACTGCAATCCTCCTTCTCTCGGCCTTTGGCGGGTTTCCCTTGGTTCCGAGGAGCCTTGCCGGGGCGATTTACTTCACCGCCCCGGCCCTTCCCGCCAGTGCCATTCTGACCTTTTTCCTTATCACGCTTCTCATACTCAGCCTTCTGCCTCTTGACGAGCTGCTCAACCTGATGACACTCCTGGAGATCATGGCCCTTTGTCCGATGAATCTTATAGTACGGCCCATCACTTTTCCCAGCTTTCTCGGCAGCCGCCGCCTCCCGGCAGTCAGCACATGCGGTAGCCTCCTTGCCGGGGGCTTCAGCCTTGGCCTTCTTGCCGGTACTAGGCGTGCCTGACCCCTCAACAGTCATCACTGCCTTATCCTTGGGCTTCTTGTTGTGCTTCTTATTCTTCTTCTTCTTACTGATGGTCTCGTCGTCATCTTCTGAGTCGATGTCAACGCAATCTTCCTCTCCTGGAAGTTTCCTCCCCTCCTCCACCCGAGCACATTTATCCACCATAGTGTAGAGCTCATTCACAGTCTTGGGCAACCAAATGTTCATCTTGGAACGTATCCTGCGGTTGCGCATGTTAGATTGGAAGGCAGCTATCACGGCAGCTGGGTGGATATCTGGGATATTTCTGTGGACTCGGCTGAATCTCTGCAAGTACTTCCATAGAGTTTCTCCCTCTTTCTGCTGGAGAAGCTGCAAGTTGCTGGGCCACCCTGGTTCTTGATGGCCGCCCGTGAAGGCACCAATGATCTCGTGGCACAGGTTAGCCCAGGTCAAAATGGAGTTCTCCGGCAGGTGCATCAGCCAAGACCTAACATTTGACTTGAGGGCCAAAGGGAAGTAGTTGGCGAACACCTTCTCATCTCTTCCCCCGGTAGCTTGAACAGCGATGGTGTAGATGCTCAAGAACTCTACCGGGTTTAGTCTCCCATCATACTTCTCGGGTATCTCTGGCTTGAACGTGCGAGTGGACGGCCAACGGACTTGCCGCAGCTCACGGGTGAAGGCAGGGCACCCAACCTCGCAAGGCAGGCACCCGCCATCTCCGACCGTGGGCTCATCGACGTCGGGGCCATCGCACCCATTGGACCGGTGGGGGTTGTCGCAGTGCCGCTCGTCGATGACGCACGCGCCTTCCCTTCTCCTGCCCTCCGGGGCACATTGTCGGCTTTGACGCGCTTGAGGGTCTGACGAGGCCATCGAGACGTCATCGGGTGCTTGGTTTTGCGGCTCCCGGGCGGCTTGCCGTGGTGGGGATTGCACCGTGAGGGTGGCCCCTCCCGCACGACCAGCCGCACGAGCCGTCGTTGCTGCCTGGGAAGGCCGTGGCGGTCCGGCCCGCTGTGATCCTTCCGCCTCGGCCAAACCAATCAGACTTTTGATGGTGGCTCGCCACTCATCCATCTGGTCTGCCGCCGGTGGAAATCTCAACAACAGTTGGGCTCGCGTCATGGCCTCTGAGGCAGTGCTTGGCATAGGTGATGACGATGTAGATCGTAGTGTCGCTCGGCTCCTGACGTTGCCGGTGGCGACCGCGCCGCACCCTTGCTGCTGCGAACCAACCGTTTGGACGGCATGGTGACGCGGCGGAGGCGCCTGAGGGCCAGCGGCTCCGTTGGGCACAGTAGCTAGGTCAGCCCGCCCCGGGGGTGGCGTGTGCCCTGCGGTCGTGCCCGCAGCGGGGGCGGCCGGAGGGTTCCGATTCACCCCAGAACGAGCATCATCACTGTGGATGTGCCCGTTGGCGAGGAGAAGGGGTTTAGGCGGAATGATCCCTCCATCCGTACCTCGTGGAGCATGGCCGTTGGGATGTTGCTGATGCTGTCCTTCCCCGGTACCTCCCGTTCCTGCTTCAGCCGTGGGAGAGGTGGTGACAGCGCCGCCTGCGCCGACCATGTCCCCCGCAGCATCCACACCCTCGCGAGCCCTCGCATTCCCCACGACATCGGCAGTCGCGGGCGGCGGAGCCTTCGAGGTGGACGGGTGATTTGCAGCTCCGGGCTTCCTCTTGGGTGCCATAGTCGATGACGCCGTCGATGATGAAAATGTCGATGAAGATGACGCACAGCGTACGCTCTCGGTTTTGCGCAAGTGATCCCCCTACCTGGCGTGCCAAAGATGTTGTGGCAATCCACGGCCACCTATGGGACCATGAGGCCCTTTTTGGTTCGGCGGGGGGATGGGCACGTTGCACAAAGAGCGGAGAAGCGTCGCGCAGCACGGCAGAGATCACACGGGCCCAGGTTCGGGCTGCCGTGAGGCGTAAAACCCTACTCCTGCTTTGGTGGATTGATGGTGGATAATGGTGGTGGACGTAGCACACTCGCCCGGCAAGGTCGCTCTGGGGGTGAGAGTGGCTACGCGCGTATGAATATGCATGGGTCCAACCCTTTCTACGGTCGCCATGGGCCTTCTTTTATAGATTAAGGGGTCACCACAGTGGCAAATCAGTCTTTGTGTACTGATTAGATAGCTAACAGTGCTATCATACCTAACTCTGCAGGCTGACAGAGTGCATTAAATGCGCCACTCAGTGTCACATCATAGCTCGCCTGGCAGGTCGTGCCTGCTCGTTTGACACGTCTCAGGATGGGTGTCATATGGAGGTGTTTGCTGTAGGAAGTGGCTGCCATGTGGCAAAAAGCAGCCACTTAGTCACCTTGGAGCTCGACACCGCTTTGATTAATGACTTGCGTTGATTGTGAGGTGGAGCGGTGGAGTGGCTTGCCTCTGCCAGCCCTGGCAGGCCTGCCGGGACGATCTGGGAGCTTGCTTCCGGGGCAAAACCCAACCCTGCTGGGCTCGCCTACCCGGCAAGGTAGGTCCTTCCCTTAGCGATGCCTTGTTCCTCTGGCTCACCTTGGCCTTCTCGACTTGCACTTGGATCCTTCAAAGGAATTGATCCTCCTTGTTTGGTCTGATCTTGGTCTTGTAATCTTGTCTCTGGCCTGTGCACAGTCCGTGCAATGGACCCAGGGTCTATTGCACCGACACAATCGTAGTCCTTTTGGTAAGTAAGAGTGTCGAATCCAACGAGGAGCAGAAGGAAATGACAAGCGGTTTTCAGCAAGGTAATTTCTGCAAGCACTGAAATTGTAGGTAATGGATAGTTTGATAGCAAGATAATTTGTAACGAGCAAGTAACGGTAACGGTAACAAAAGTGCAGCAAGGTAGACTAATCCTTTTTATAGCAAAGGACAGGCCGGAACAGTCTCTTATAATAAGCAAAGCATTCTTGAGGCCACACGGAAATTTCATCTAGTCACTTTCATTATGTTGGTTTGATTCGCGTTCGCTACTTTGATAATATGGTATGTGGGTGGACTGGTGCTTGGGTGTTGTTCTTACTTGAATAAGCCTCCCACTTATGATTAACCCCCTCGTAGGCATCCGCAACTATGAAAGAACGATTAAGATAACAATCTAACCATAGCATTAAACATATGGATCCAAATCAGTCCCTTACGGAATAGCGCATAAACTAGGGTTTAAGCTTCTATCACTCTAGCAACCCATCATCTAATAACTACTCCACAATGCATTCCCTTAGGCCCAAAAGATGGTGAAGTATCATGTAGTCGATGTTCACATAACACCACTAAGGGAATCACAACATACATACCATCAAAATATCGAACGAATATCAAATTCATATGATTACTTGCAACTTGACTTTTCCCGTGGCCTCAAGAACAAGGGAAACTGCTCAATAATATTCATGCTCAAGATTAGAGAGATATTAAACAACATAATGGATCTAAACATATAATCTTCCACCAAATAAACCATCTAGCATCAACTACAAGATGTAATCAACACTACTAGTCACCCACAGGTACCAATCTGAAGTTTTGATATAAAGATTGAACACAAGAGATGAACTAGGGTTTGAGATGAGATGGTGTTGTTGAAGATGTTGATGAAGATTGGCTTCCCCAAGATGAGAGGGTTGTTGCTGATGACGATGGCTTCGATTTCCCCCTTCGGGGGGGGGGGGGGGGGGGGTCCCCCAGCAGAATCACTCCGCCGTAAACAAAAAAAAACACAAAAAAAAAAGAAAAAAAACCAAAAGAATAGAGGGCAAAAGTGCTCCTGCCCAAGTTCCGCCTCGAGACGGCGGCGCTCCGTCCCGAAATTCCTCTCCTTATTTTTTTCTCGGTCAAAAGACCTTATGTACCAGAAGATGGGCACCGGAGGTGGGCCAGCCCCCCCCCCCCACTACCCACCAGGGCGCGCCTAGAGGGGGTGGCACACCCTGTTGCCTAGTGGGCACCTGGGTAGCCCCCTCAGGTATTTCTTTATTCTAATATTTTTTATATATTCCAAAATAATTCTCCGTGAAATTCCAGCTCATTTGGTGATGTGCAAAATAGGTATCTCTGACATGGCTTTTTCAGGTCCAGAATTCCAGCTGCCGGCATTCTCCCTCTTTGTGTAAACCTTGCATATTATGAGAGAAAGGCATTAGAATTATTCAACAAAGTATTATAATGAATAAAAACACTACAAATAATAGTAGGAAAACATGATGCAAAATGGACGTATCAACTCCCCCAAGCTTAGACCTCGCTTGTCCTCAAGCGAAAGCCGATATCGAAAATTATGTCCACATGTTTAGAGAGAGAGGTGTTGGTAAAAATAAAATACGGATATAGTAGCATCATGCTTATTATTATAATAGCAATAAACTTTATCATATCACTTCTTATGAGCAAGTAACAATTCATCACAACATCGAAGTATAAAGCATAAACTTTCTGGAAAACTAAAAACTATGTTCTCAGTCAACTTTGCAATTACAATTCATCATATTTTTAGGAAGGGTCTCGTGTCGGAGCCTTTTGGCAAGTCCACATACTCAACCATCATTTAGTCTTCTTTGATTGCTAACATTCAGAGCATATATATGAGCAAAAAGTTTCAACTGGACACATAGAAAGATAAGGGCTTATAGTTTCGCCTCCCAACTTATTCACCTCAAGGGTGATGTCAGCAATAATAATTCATGACCACTCACATCCAACTGGATATATGTGCCTAGATCCTTCCCCACCACATGGTGCTTGCAAAAGAGAAAATAAAAAGGAATAGAGGAGAATACTTTGACTCTTGCATAAAAAGTAAAAGATAGGCCCTTCGCAGAGGGAAGCAGAGGTTGTCATGCACTTTTTGGTTTTGTATGCACAATATCTTAATGCAAAATAATGTCACGTTATATTGCCCCTTATGATAGCAACCTTTATTATGCAGTCCGTCGCTTTTATTACTTTGCCATCACAAGTTCGTACAAGCTTATTTTTCCTTTACACTAAAAGATCAAGCACATTTAGAAGCAATTTTTATTGCCCTTTTTGCATCGATGACAACTTACTTGAAGGATCTTGCTCAATCCGTAGGTAGGTATGGTGGATTCTCAAAACATGAATTTGGGTTCAAGTGTTTTTGGATGCACAAGTAGTATCTCTACTTAGTGCGAATTTTTGGCTAGCAAAGATATTGGGCAAGCACCACATGTTAGAGGATCTATGACAATATAACTTTTATGTGAATATGAACAAACATAAATCATTACGTTGTCTTCCTTGTGCAACGTCAACAATTTGGCATAAGATATTTAATGGGGATTCACAATAATAAAAGATGTCCAAGATGGTATATTTGCATGTGAATCTTCTCTTCCCTTATTAATTCTTTCATGAATTGCATCATTGACCAATGCTATGTTTGTCAATTTTCAATAAATTTTACCACTTATACTTTTCCTTATGTGATGTCATTACTTACCATAAGATTAGCATATGATCTTTTTCGTTATTTCCTTTGTTTTGATTGAAACATAAAAGTAAAGAAGCAAAAACTTAAACTAATCTTTATTATATAACTCTCACTCGATTACATAGATAGATAGATCATGAAACTAGCACTCAAAAATAGATCATACTAAACTTTTATTCAACTAAATCATGAAATAACTAATGATCGAACTAAAAACTAGTGAAGATAATGGAAGTGATGGTGATACAATACCGGGGCATCTCCCCCAAGCTTGGCACAAGCCAAGGGGAGTGCCCATACCCGTGTACTCAAGTCTCCTTCTTTGGTGATGATGATGATGGTGGTGGTGATGCGGTAGTAGCATTCTTCTTTTCCAGCTTACGTTTGAGGATAAAATTTTCCTCCCTCAAGTCATCGTTCTCCTGCTCAAGCTTCAATATCTTTTTGCATAATGCGTGCTTGCTTTCCTGTAGAAAACGGGAAGGAATGAACTAGATTTTAGATTTATTTGCTCTGTTGGGGAGACTTAGCTTCTTTAACTCCACGTGCATGTCCCCGGGTTGAGGTAGTGGAACTTCATCTTCATCTGAACTATCATCCCTTGTTTCCTCAACGTCGGTGTCTTTCTCCTCTTTGGTGGACCATAAGTAGGGATAAATCTCCCAAAAGATCTCTGGATCTGCAACATAGTTGGAGACATATGATACGTCTCCATCGTATCTACTTTTTCAAACTCTTTTGCCATTGTTTTCGACTCTAATTTGCATGATTTGAATGGAACTAACCCGGACTAACGCTATTTTCAGTAGAATTGCCATGGTGTTATTTTTGTGCAGAAATCTAAGTTCTCGGGTTGTCCTGAAAATTTACGCAGAATTTTTGTGGAATATATAAAAAATACTGGTGAAACAATATACCATAGGGGGCCACCCAGAGGCCACAAGCCCTGGGGGGCGCCCACCCCCTGGGGCACGCCCTGCTGGCTTGTGGGCTCCCTGGACCATCTCTGACCCTAACTCCAACTCTAAAAGTACCTATACACGGAGAAAAAAATCAAGGAGAAGGATTCATCGCATTTTATGATACAAAGCCGCCGCCGCCTCCTGTTCTTCATCGGGAGGGCTGATCTGGAGTCCGTTCGGGGCACCGGAGAGGGGAATCCGTCACCATCATCATCATCAATTTCATGATGCTCACCACCGGGAGTGAGTAATTCCTTCGTAGGCTTGCTGGACGGTGATGGGTTGGATGAGATTTATCATGTAACCGAGTTAGTTTTGTTAGGGTTTGATCCCTAGTATCCACTATGTTCTGAGATTGATGTTGCTATGACTTTGCTATGCTTAATGCTTGTCACTAGGGCCCGAGTGCCATGATTTCAGATCTGAACCTATTATGTTTTCATGAATATATATGTGTTCTTGATCCTATCTTGCAAGTTGTAGACACCTATTACGAGTTATGTTCTGCATACCCCAAGGTGACAATAATTGGGATTCTTTCCAGTGATTACCGTAGTTTGAGGAGTTCATGTATTCACTAAGTGCTAATGCTTTCTTCCGGTTCTCTATTAAAAAGAGGCCTTAATATCCCTTAGTTTCCATTACGACCCGCTGCCACGGGAGGGCAGGACAAAAGATGTCATGCAAGTTCTTTTCCATAAGCACGTATGACTATATACGGAATACATGCCTACATTACAATGATGAATTGGAGCTAGTTCTATGTCACCCTAGGTTATAACTGCTACATGATGAATATTATCCAGCACAATTATCATTACCATTCCAATCCTACGAGATTTTCACATATTGATCTTTGCTAAGTTACTTTCGTTACTACTACTGTTACAATCACTACAAAACTACTACTGCTACTTTTGCCACTGTTACCGTTACTTCCATACTACTTTGCTACTAAATACTTTGTTGCAGATATTAAGTCTTTCAGGTGTGGTTGAATTGACAACTCAACTGCTAATACTCGTGAATATTCTTTGGCTCCCCTTGTGTCGAATCAATAAATTTGGGTTGAATACTCTACCCTCGAAAACTATTGCGATCCCCTATACTTGTGGGTTGTCAACATAGCTCTCTCCATCCGAATCTTGAGACGACATATTCTCAGATCTACCAGAAAAACAGAACGAAACAAGAACAGAGGATTTCTCCATGATGCGGTGGTCAAATTTTCCGGGGGGGTATATAAAGATTTTTTATCTTTGGAAACAAGTATACTACAGGAAAATGAAGTCGGCAAGGTGCCCGAGGAGCCCACTACCCACCAGGGCGTGCTACGTGGGGCAGGCGCGCACTGGTGCCTAGTGGGCACCTGGGTTGCCTTCCCGGGTGTTTCATATTTTTTTTCTTCTAATATTCCAAAACTGACAGAAAATATTTTCGCAGATTTTTCGGAGTCCGTTTACTTACCATATCACGTACCTCTTCTTTTTCAGGATTCTGGAGTGTTCTGGAAGGTCTCTTTTATGTGTTTCTCAGGTGTCATGGTTTGTATTATGTTAGTTTCAACATTAATAGGAGTACCTGAAATATAGTGCTTAACTCTTTGTCCATTGACCACCTTCAGGTTAGTGCCTTCGGCATTATTCATCTTGATAGCTCCAGAGCGATAGACTTCTTCGATGATATATGGCCCTTCCCATTTGGAAAGAAGCTTTCCTCCAAAAAATCTAAAACGAGAATTGTACAATAAAACATATTCACCAACTTTGAATTCCCGCTTTTGGATTCTTTTGTCATGCCATCTTTTAACTTTTTCTTTGAATAGTTTGGCATTTTCATAAGCTTGGGTTCTCCATTCATCTAGTGAGCTAATATCAAATAACCTATTTTCACCGGCAAGTTTGAAATCATAGTTGAGCTCTTTAATTGCCCAATATGCTTTATGTTCTAACTCAAGAGGCAAGTGACATGCTTTTCCATAAACCATTTTATATGGAGACATACCCATAGGATTTTTATAAGATGTTATGTAGGCCCAAAGTGCATCATCAAGTTTTTTAGACCAATTCTTTCGGGACCTGTTGACAGTTTTTTGTAATATTAACTTTATTTCTCTGTTGCTAAGTTCAACTTGACCACTAGATTGAGGATGATAGGGTCATGCTATTCTATGGTTGACATCATATTTAGCAAGCAATTTACGGAAAGCACCATGAATAAAGTGTGAACGACCATCAGTCATTAAATATCTAGGGACTCCAAACCTAGGGAAGATAACATCTTTGAGCATTTTAATGGAGGTTTTATGATCAGCACTACTAGTTGGAATAGCTTCTACCCACTTAGTGACATACTCAACAGCAACCAAAATATGTGTATACCCATTAGAGGAAGGAAAAAGGTCCCATATAATCAAAGCCCCAAACATCAAATGGCTCAATAACAAGTGAATAATTCATAGGCGTTTCCTGACGTCTACCAATATTACCAGTTCTTTGACATTCATCACAAGACAAGACAAACTTACGGGCATCCTTGAAAAGAGTAGGCCAATAAAAACTAGATTGTAATACCTTGTGTGCAGTTCTATCTCCTGCATGATGCCCTCCGTAGGCTTCGGAGTGACATTTCTGTAGGATTTGTTCCTGTTCATGCTCAGGTATACAACGTCTAATAATACCATCTACTCCTTCTTTATATAAATGTGGGTCATCCCAAAAGTAATGTCTTAAATCATAGAAGAATTTTTTCTTTTGTTGGTATGTGAAACTAGGTGGTACAAATTTAGCAACAATATAATTAGCATAATCAGCATACCAAGGAGTACTATGAGAAGCATTAATGACAGCTAGTTGTTCATCAGGGAAGCTATCATCAATAGGTAGTGGGTCATCAAGAATATTTTCTAACCTAGACAAGTTATCAGCTACAGGATTCTCAGCACCTTTCCTGTCAGTAATATGCAAATCAAATCCTTGTAGCAAGAGAACCCACCTAATGGAGTCTAGGTTTAGCATCTTTCTTTTCCATAAGATATTTAATAGCAGCATGATCAGTGTGAATAATTACTTTAGAGTCAACATGTAAGATCTGAATTTATCACAAGCAAACACAATTGCTAAAAATTCTTTTTCAGTAGTAGCATAATTTCTTTGGGAACTGTCTAGAGTTTTACTAGCATAATGGATAACATTTAATTTCTTATGAACTTTTTGTCCTACAACAACACCAACAGCATAATCACTAGCATCACACATAATTTCAAAAGGCAAGCTCCAATCAAGTGGTCGAACAATAGGTGTAGAAGTTAAGGCTTTCTTAAGTGTTTCAAAGGCTTCTACGCAATCATCATAAAAAACAAATGGAACATCCTTTTGTAAAAGATTGGTAAGAGGGCTAGAAATTTTATAGAAGTCTTTAATAAACCTCCTATAGAAACCATCATGACCAAGGAAACTATGAATACCTTTTATATCTTTAGGCCATGGAATTTTCTCAATTGCATCAACTTTAGCTTTATCCACCTCAATACTTCGCTCAAAAATTTTATGCCCCAAGACAATACCTCCATTCACCATAAAGTGGCACTTCTCCCAATTCAAGACAAGGTTAGTTTGCTCACATCTTTGTAAAACTCGATCAAGGTTGCTTAAGCAATCATCAAAAGAAGTTCCATAAACGGAAAAATCATCCATCAAAACCTCAAGAATGTTTTCACAGAAGTCAGAGAATATAGCAGTCATACATCTTTGAAAGGTAGCAGGTGCATTACATAAACCAAAAGGCATATGTCTATAAGCATAAGTTCCAAAAGGGCAGGTAAAGGTGGGTTTCTCTTGATCAGGTTGTGAAATAGGTATTTGAGAGAAACCAGAATATCCGTCCAGAAAGCAAAAATGTGTGTGCTTTTATAATCTTTCTAACATTTGATCAATGAAAGGCAAGGGGTAATGATATTTTCTAGTAGCTTTATTTAATTTTCTAAAATCTATTACCATTCTATAGCCAGTCATAATTCTGTGTGGAATGAGTTCATTTTTGTCATTAGGAACAATAGTGATACCTCCTTTTTTAGGGACACAATGAACAGTACTTACCTATCTACTATCATCTATGGGATAGATTATACCTGCTTCCAGAAGCTTTAGTATTTCAGTTCTTACCACTACTTTCATCTTAGGATTCAATTGTCGTTGGTGATCAACAACGGGTTTAGCATCAGTTCCATATTAATCTTGTGCTGACAGAGAGTGGGACTAATGCCCTTAAGATCATCAAGAGTATATCCAATAGCAGCACAGTGCTTCCTCAGAATTTTTAATAATCTTTCTTCTTCATGCTCTGTAAGGTTAGCACTAATAATAACAGGATATATCATCTTTTCATCAAGATAAGCATATTTCAAAGTATCAGGCAATTGCTTTAATTCGAACACAGGATCACCTTTAGGTGGAGGAGGACCTCCTAGAGTTTCAACAGGCAAACTGTGTTTAAGGATAGGTTGTTGTTCAAAGAATATTTTATCTATTTTCTATCTTTCATACAAGTGCATATCATTTTCATGGTCTAACAAATATTGTTCTAGTGGATCAGTAGGAGGCATAGCAATAGAAGCAAGACCAAATATTTCATTCTTACTAGGTAATTCTTTATTACGAGGTTGCCTACGAAACTTAAAGAAATTAAACTCGTGAGACACATCATCAAAATTAACACTGACGGTTTCTTTCTTGCAATCTATCTTAGCATTAACAATATTCAAGAAAGGTCTACCAAAGTTAATGGGACAAAAGTCATCTTGTGGGGAACCAAGAACTAGAAAATCAGTAGGGTATTTTATTTTTCCACACAGGACTTCAACATCTCTAACAATCCCCAGTGGTGTAATAGTATCTCTATTAGCAAGTTTAATAGTAACATCAATATCTTCTATTTCAGCAGGTGCTATATCATTCATAATTTCTTGGTAAAGAGAGAAAGGAATAGCACTGGCACTAGCACTAGCACCCATATCACATAAACCATGATAACAATGATCTCCTATTTTAACTGAGACAACAGGCATGCCAACAACAGCCTTGTTCTTATCTTTAGTATCGGGTTTGGAAATTCTAGCAGCTTCATCATAGAAATAAATAACATGCCCATCAATATTATCGACCAAGAGATCTATAACCATAGCAATACTAGGTTCTACTTTAATTTGTTCAGAGGGTCTAGGTGCTTTAATATTAGTTTTCTTAACCACGGTTGACACCTTAGCATGTTCCTTTATCCTAACAGGGAAAGGTGGTTTTCCAATGTAAGCAGTAGGCACAACTGGATCAACATTGTAAACGATAGTTTCATCCTTAACTGTAACTGTAATTGGCTCCTTAATCTTTTACTTAATTGGGGGATGATATTTAAACCACTTCTCCTTAGGGAGATCAACATGAGCAGCAAATGATTCACAAAAAGAGGCTACTATCTCAGAGTCAAGTCCATATTTAGTGCTAAACTTGTGAAAATCATCGATATTCATAAAAGATTTAACACAATCAAACTCAAGCTTTCACTACTGGAATCAAAGAATTTGCCGTCTGTCTGTTCTTTGCCGTCTGCTAGCTGACGGCAAAGAAGGTCTTTGCCGTCTGCGTACAAAAAGCAGACGGCAACAAACTGGCTCATGGCAAAGATGCAATTTGCTGTCAGCCAAATCTTTGCCATCCGCTAGCGGACAGCAAAGAATCTTTGCCGTCCGCTAGCAGATGGCAAAGAGTTTGGGTGGGGTCCATTTTAGGGCAATGTTGTAACGGCCCACCCCCCAAACTCTTTGCCGTCTGCTAGCGGACGGCAAAGACCGTGCCCCATCCAAACTAACGGCCTCTCTCTCTCTCCCCGGACCCACCCCTCTCTCTCCCCCCTCTCTGCCCCCAATTTGCCCGCAACGCCACCCGCACCGCCGCCCGCGCTCGCACCGCCGCCGCCCCACCACCCCGTCGCCGCACCATCCCGCTGCCCCGCCGCACCACCCCACCACCCCGTCGCCGCACCACCCCACCACCACATCACCGCACCACCCCGTCGTCGCCACCCCGACCCCCACCGCCCCGCGCGCCACCCCACCACCCGCCACTGCGGCCCCGAGCCCCGCCGCCCCATCGCCCCGACGACCAAGCGCCCCGCCGACCCGATGACCCGGCGACCCGCCCCCGCCGCCCCACTCCGGTGAGCCTCTCCCCCCTGTTTTTTCTTTTTTTTTCTACTGTTAGTTAGGTTAGTTACTAGTGTTAGTTAGGTTAGTTAGATTAGTTCTAGGTTAGTTAGGTTAGTTCTAGAAAAAAATTATTAGGAGAAGAATAAGAAGAAGAAGAGGAGGAGGAGGAGGAGAAGAAGAAAAGGGGGAGAAGAAGAAGAAGAAGAAGAAGAGGAGGAGGAGGAGGAGGAGGAGGAGAAGAAGAAGAAGAAGAAGAAGAAGAAGAAGAAGAAGAAGAAGAAGAAGAAGAAGAAGAAGAAGAAGAAGAAGAAGAAGAAGAAGAAGAAGAAGAAGAAGAAGGAGAAGAAGAAGAAGGAAAAGATGAAGAAGAAGATAATGAAAAAGAAGGAAGAAGAAGATGAAAAAAAGAAGTAGAAAAAGTAGAAAAAGAAAGAAAAGAAGGTCGAGGGTCGAGGGTCGAGGATCGCTGAGGGGTCAAAGTTTTTTTCATAGTTTGAAGTGTCAATGCTTTATGTGATGTGATGTCCTAAATTTTCTTGACTCGATCGGTAAAATTTGCTGGCTTTGTGCTATTTCATCTCCTTGGAGTCATCGTGGTAGAAGTTTTTGGTCCGTGATCCCGCCGTTGTTCGACTACTTCCTTTATAGCCGAGGGTGAGCTACAAATCCACCTTCACCTCCTACGCCCTTTTAATCATGTCAGTAGATTTCATTTTCATGCTAAGTCGCGTAACCAAGGCGTCTCCCGTCCGAAAGGGTTGCATCGATAAATATGCATTCAGTTGCATATTTATCACCGTAACTCATTCGGATTGTCTAGCGATTTCCACGGACAGCCCGAGTATGTGTAGATTGGGTACATTCTCCATGCTCTACCCCATTCCGAGACAAAATTTCGGCAGCGCCTCCCTGTTGTTCTCTGGATGCACATTCTCTCGACTTTTTGCCGAGACGTGTATTTGGAGAACAGCGAGGAGGTGCTGCCGAAATTTTGTCTCGGAATGGCGTAGAGCATGGAGAACGTACTCAATCTACACATACTCGGGTGGGATTAGGACCTATCTTTACCTATTAGAGTGTAGGTTGCATGGACGTAATAAAATTGACAAACTAGATTAACTGATGAATATACATGCTGATGGACCTATCTTTACCTATTAGAGTGTAGGTAGGCAAGATGAGTGATCGTGCGTGGATGTACACCGGTCACACTAGTCAGAAAAAGATGACCAATGAATGGTTAACAAAAACCAAGGGGTTTGTGAAATCCGCATTTACAAATGGCCAGAGGAAAACCTGGTGCCCTTGTGTCTGGTGCGGCAATTGGGAAAAGAGGACTCAGGATGAAATGGGCAAACACCTGTAGAAGAGTGGTTTTACGCCCGGTTATACGGTGTGGACATTTCATGGTGAGTCTGCCCAACGTGCCAGAGGGTGAGCTACGAATCCACCTTCACCTCCTATGCTCTTTTAATCATGTCAGTAAATTTCATTTTCATGCTAAGTCGCGTAACCAAGGCGTCTCCCATCCGAAAGGGTTGCAGCGATAAATATGCATTCAGTTGCATATTTATCGCCGTAACTCATTCGGATTGTCCAGCGATTTCCACGGACAGCCCGAGTATGTGTAGATTGGGTACAATCTCCATGCTCTACCCCATTCTGAGACAAAATTTCGGCAGCGCCTCCCTGTTGTTCTCCGGATGCACATTCTCTCGACTTTTTGCTGAGACATGTATTTGGAGAACAGCGAGGAGGTGCTGCCGAATTTTTTTCTCAGAATGGGGTAGAGCATGGAGAATGTACTCAATCTACACATACTCGGGTGGGATTAGGACCTATCTTTACCTATTAGAGTGTAGGTTGCATGGACGTAATAAAATTGACAAACTAGATTAACTAATGAATATACATGCTGATGGACCTATCTTTACCTATTAGAGTGTAGGTAGGCAAGATGAGTGATCGTGCGTGGATGTACACCGGTCACACTAGTTAGAACGAGATGACCAATGAATGGTTAACAAAAACCAAGGGGTTTGTGAAATCCGCATTTGCAAATGGCCAGAGGAAAACCTGGTGCCCCTGTGTCCGGTGCGGCAATTGGGAAAAGGGGACAGAGGATGAAATGGGCAAACACCTGCAGAAGAGTGGTTTTACGCCCGGTTATACGGTGTGTACATTTCATGGTGAGTCTGCCCAACGTGCCAGAGCTGAGGTGATTCGTCGTCGCACCGACGAGCATGGTACCGGGATGCAAGATATGGTGCAAGACTTTGATGATGCTCGGGATTCGGACGATGAGATGGAGGAATCTGCAAAGGCCTTCAATGAAATGTTGGAGTCTTCAAAACGTCCTCTCCACGAGCACACTGAGCTTTGTCAGCTGGATGCCATCTCACAAGTAATGGCTCTGAAGGCTCAATTCAACTTGGGCAGAGAATGCTACGACGCGATGATGACAGTATTTGGACGCTTTCTACCCAAAGGCCATGTAATGCTTGCAAACCTGTACCAGTTGGAAAAAAATCCTCCATGCACTTAAGATGCCCTATGAGAAGATACATGCCTGTGAGAAAGGATGTGCCTTATTTAGGCTTGAGTATGCGGACTTGAAGTATTGTCCCATTTGCAAGTCTTCCAGGTCTGTTGTGGTAGACAACGGTATCGGTGAGAAGACGCAGACCAAAATCCCCGTTAATGTTCTTCGGTATTTGCCAATCATACCAAGACTTCAATGTCTTTTCATGGTCGAAGATACGGCAAGACAGATGACATGCCACAAAATGGGCAAAAGAACCGAACTAGATGCAGATGGGAATTTGAGGATGGTACACACATCAGATGGTTTTGTGTGGAAGCGCTTCGATGCATTACATGAGCAAAAAACGGTAGATCCAAGGCATCCTCGAGTCGCCATCAGCACGGATGGGTTCAGTGTGTTTGGTCTGACAGCAACCCAATACAGTTGTTGGCCCGTATTTGTCATTCCACTCAATCATGCCCCCCCCCCGGACAGATTATGCCAAGAAAGAACATTTTCCTGACGTTGATAATTCCAGGGCCCAACTATCCGGGGAAGAATATGCATGTGTACATGCAGCCGCTCAAGGATGAAATGCAAGATGCTTGGGATAATGGGTTCAATACATACGACGCCGCTAGCAAACAGAACTTCATAATGTGTGTCTGGTACATGTACTCGATGCATGACTTGCCGGCGTATGCGCTATTTGTTGGCTGGTGTGTGCATTGAAGGTTCCCGTGCGCCACATGCAAGGCAGCTCTTGAGTTTCATTGGCTGCAGGCGGGTCGCAAGTTTTCTTGCTTCGACTTGCATAGACAGTTCCTGGATCCTCGCCATAAGTTCAGGAAAGACAAGAAGAAATTCATCAAAGGTAGAGTTGTCAAAAACTCTGCACCACCCGCGTTGACAGGCCAAGAGACCCTAGATCAGTTGAACGCTCTCGAGCCAGATCCAGAGCGTCCAGGGTATTTCAAGGGGTATAATTCGGAACACGCCTGGACTCACAAGACATGCTTGTGGGATCTGCCTTACTTCAAAGACCTCCTTTGCCCACACAACATCGACGTGATGCACACTGAAAAGAATATCGCTGAGGCCCTATTTGGTACATTGTTCGGCATAGAGGGGAAGCCAAAGGATAATACTAATGCTAGAGTCGATCAAGAGGCGCTATGTGATAGACCGTTACAGAACATGCAAGAACCGAAAGGAAAGCAGAACTGGACGAAGCCAAAGGCATGGTTCAATCTTGGAAGGCCAGCTATGAGGGAATTTTTCTTGTGGGTGAAAATGCAGTTGATGTTCCCCGATGGGTATGCAGCGAATCTAAAGAGGGGAGCGAGTCTTGAAAAATTGAAAATATTTGGTCTCTGGCAAAGCAATGAGGTGGCTTTCCCGGTTTCATCTCTTGGTTCAAACAAACGGTAATTTCCATTAGACCATTCTCATTTCTTCGTCTAATTTTCGGCTAATGCAACAATCCTTTTGTATTAAACTTGTAGGCTAATTCAGAGTCTATGGACACTGAATTGAGACAAGTCGCTAATGGTTTTGACTATAAGGTCCGTTCATTTGACAAATATGACATCAACGGGTATCGCTTTCGTACCTACGACAAAGAGCTATCTATGGCCGACTGAAAGTCTACAAATTGGTGTGTCTCTGCTATCGGCGATGGAGGTACCGAGTATTATGGGAGAGTTGATGCAATTTATGAACTTCTATTCTATGGTGAAAACCCACCGAACGTCGTAGTCTTCAAATGTTATTGGTTCCAGCCGAAGGAGACTAGATGGACTCATGAACATATAGGGCTAGTCGAAATCAAACAAAGCACCCATTTAGATGTTCCCGATGTCTATATTACGGCTCAACAGGCGACCCAGGTTTTCTATCTACCGTGGGCCTGCCAAACTGATCCAAATCTGAATGGTTGGGATGTCGTTTATGAAGTGCCGCCACATGTTAGACCACCTCCCCCCAATGAAGAGGATTATGAACCTCACATTAACCCAGACACATATGAAGGTGAATTCTTTCAAGAAACATGTCTTTCCAAAAAACGGTTCAAGAAACGCTCTACTTCACCCCAGAACATTGAAGTAGACAGCGACAGTGAATCCGACTTCACCCCTGAGCCGGAACAAGAAGAGCCTGAACAAGAAGAGGTTACTGCTGTGGATGACTTGTCAATGCTTGACCGATTACATAAAGGTGGCCTTCCACATGTTGATGCCGCTGAACTCGATGAGCACGTCATTCATGATAGTGATGATGATGATGCATTTATTGACCCCGGAGCATTTATTGAACCCGACGATCAAGATTATTATTAGTTCATGTCAGGTATTCAATTTGTATTATATACATATATATATTGTTAGTTCATGTTTGGTATTCAATTTTTTTATGTTGTACTTGATTTATATAGTTACTTGTATGATTGCATGATTTATATAGTTACTTGTATAATTTTATTACTTTGTATGATTGTTTGTTATACATAGTGCCATGGTCTTGATATCCGTCCCCGTCGCCCCTCGCCCGGTTTATGATTCGGATGTGGTATATTCTCTTTTATAACTATTTGTTGCATTTCGCATTTATGAAAATTATGGCCATCAAGTTGAAATAGAGATATTTTTATCTAGGAGGTATGTGAACCAGAAATTGCAACCGACCCTCTTGTCAAGAAGTTAAATTTAGTTGAAAAAGAAAACGAGTATTTGAAAGAAAAAATGAAAAGAATTGAAGAAGAGAAGATGAAATTGGAGTTGTATGTTGCCGATGTCGTCGATGATCACAAGATGAAGATGGATGCAATGCGCTTGAAGATTAGTAAGATTAGAAAATATGCCATTGATAATGAGGCTTGGTATCATTATGCCGTTGGATCAATTGTTACCTTAGTTGCGATCTTGATCTGTAACATCCCCAAAATTCTAAATTTTGGAATGTTATATTAAATAAATAGTTTAGATTGTTTGTTTGATTGTGGTGTGGTTGCTTGTGTGAAATTGAGTGAAATTTGAAACTTTTTGAAAGTTGAATGAGAGGGAATGAAATGACTTTCCCAAACTTTCACCTTGCATTTATGATCTCCATGAATTCAAATTCATTTCATCACCAAAACCCTAGAGTGAAGATGATATGACTTCTTCCATTTAAATAAATGAAAAGGGTTTTGAAAAGATTTGAATTCCATTTGGAAATATTTCAAATTCGGAAACTTTATGCAACTCAATGAGTTTCATGAGAGAAGATAAAATGACTTCCTCAAATGCTAAGAAAGAGAGTTGGAAGTTTCAAAGAATCAAATTGAAAGTCCCTTTGAAAACCCACTTTCAATTTGGAGTTATTTGGTTTTATTCAAATTATTTTTCTCCAAAAATAAAATATATGGAAAATAGGGTAAAATGATTCCCTACAGTAGAAAAATGGAGAGAAATAAATTTGAAATTATTTTGGTATTTTAAAATATTTTTATTTGATTTTTAAATGAACCAATAGCATTATTTGCTTTATTTAAATTTTTGTGAAATTTATTTGCCCTTGAAAAATAGTTCTTTTTTTAGAAAATCATTTTCTGAAAATTTTGATATATAATATGCCTATATAAAATTTTATTTTATTTTTATTATTCAGTTTTATTTTTCTGTTTTTATTTACAAAAAAAGTGCGCGTGCGCCTGGAACTAACTGTCGCCCACGTGCGCAGCATAGTGGCATCAGGCGCCCCATCATTTTTTTTTCTTCTCTCCTACATGGGCCAGGCCAAGCCAGCCATTTTTTTTCACTTTGGCAGAATTTTGTTTAAAAAAAAACTATAGCGTGCGCGCGGCCGGCCCGAGGTGCTTTTTAGCCATGCGATTCCCTTCGTTTTATTTGTTCGTCTACGTTTAGTCCCACATTGCCTAGCCTTTGACCCCTAAACCTCTTTTCCACCTATAAATATAGACCCATAGAGCCTCCAAAAATCATCCGATTCGGGTTAAATCAATATATTTTGGTTTGAGTAGATTCACTAAAGAAAAATATATTTCTTCTCTCCGGCGGGACTTCTGAAAGTTGTCTTCTCTCTCCGAAGTCGTCTTTTTTCTACCTTATAAAGGTATCTTTCTTCGTATTTTTTCATACTCCCGTAGCTTATTATTTCTAGACTAGTACGGTAGAATAATTAGATTACCAATTAGTCTCTGTATTTATACATTAGACCTAGAATTCTTTTAGCCGTAACTATTTTTCTTCCGTAAAACAGCTTGGCCCTGATTTTTCAAATAGCCATAACTTTTTACCCGTTCATCCAAATTAGACGAAACCAACGCCTACATTTTCGTCTTGATTCCACCTATTTAGTGAATCTATCAAATAAACTTTTTGCAACTTTCAAATTTCGAAATTTGTTCAGATTCATACTCAAATTTCTTTCGATCATATCTTTTTATCCGTACCTCCGTTTCCGATGAACCCAACTGCATCGGATTTGTATTGAAGTAATCTTTCCGTTCGCACAATTAGTGTCATCTTTCCAACATATAATTTTTATCTTAGCCAGTTACTCTACTAGTCCACCAAAGAGTTGTTACACAACATTCTAATCAGATTCAATGCTATGTTGAATTACTTGATCCGTTATTTTCAATCTAGTAATTCTTTTTCCTACATTTTCATATTGACTTCCTACATCCAGTAGCATCATTAGTTTCAACTTTTGATCTTTTCAAATTTGAACGATTCAAATTTGAACTCGAAGCTTCACTTGATCATATCTTGTAAACTGTAGCGCTTTTTCAATTGATTCCTTTTTCACCAAAATTAGGATCTGATCTTGCAAAATAATTTGATTTGGTTCTTTTGGAGTTTTTGCAATCCTCCTTTGCATTTTTTTGGGTCTTTGAGTGATTGCTTATGTGTGGATAAAATTGCTTGCTTACGATAGATTGATCAGAGTGTGACGAGTAGAACTACCTGGAATTATGAGTGCGAAGAATCTTCATCAATAGTACAAGGCAAGTTCACACTTTGATCATACTTTTCAATACCCAGTTTTCACTATGCATTAGTTTCACCCTCAAAGATTGCATGAGTAGGATTGGGAACATGTGGCCTTGCTATGTAGTTCATGAGGTAGGAACCTATGATCTTTGAAACACCCCGGGAATATTCGTTGTGTCATATATTGCTTAGCCATGCTCGTAGACGGGGATTGATGTGTGAGAATCATGTAAGTTGTGAGAGATGTTAACTAAGGGAAACTTAAGGTGGCTACATTAATACACATCTGAGTGGATTGGTTGTGGGCACCTGGAGAATCCAGTGTTGTCCTAGGGGATCCCGGAGGACCCGTGTGATCACCCTACGGAATGCCACCCAGGCTCAAAGGGATCATAAGATTATTCATGCTAGAAACTTCCGTGTGCAGCCACATGCCATTATGGGCTCTGGCATAGTTGAGTAAGTTGTGGGAATCCTTTCCATGATGGGCTAGCAGATGTAGGGGAATTGTAGGTGTATCAGCCTATCTATCGGTTAAGGGGACCTCTTCGGAAAGATTGTGTCTCGATCATCCGTTTCTCAAACATCATGCACTGCGAGAAATTCAACGGAGGAGATCGAGTCTTGTGGGGAAAAGTGCGCAAACCTCTGCAGAGTGTACAAACTAATCATGATTAGCCGTGTCCCCGGTTATGGACATCTTGAGTATCTGGTACTTGAATTATTGATTTCATCTCATCACTCTATTTAATGAAATTGTTGGGTTATTAATGATTTGGGAATTTGGGATTGAGTTGGAGGAACCTTCTCAATAACGGCATCAACTTGGTAAAAAAAAGTATTCCTTTGTTGTAGGGAAAAATTGGCTTTATGCAAAATTAAACTTAGAGCCTCCACCAGCCAAATATGCATGTAGTGATAGATATTGTTCATCATTATCCTATGGTGTGAATTTGCCAGTACATTCAATGTACTGACCTACATGGCCGCAACGTCTCATGTTGCAGGAATTCTTACGACGAGTAAGTGATACGTTAGGGTTACGATGTCTACACTCAACTTTGCCGTTGGCGTTGTTGGGAACTCCACAACCTTGTTGTTACTTCCGCTATATGGATTGAGGTAATAGTATTTACGTTACTTTATACATGTGATTTACCTCTGTTATAAATCCTCGAGTACTGTGTGTGTCAGCATACCGATCCAGGGATGACACTTAAGCATAGAGACTTGATCCATTTGGGTCGGGTCGCTACATGATCGCATTTGTTGTGATGAGGGTAAGTTTTCTCTAGTGTTTTGCTTAACAAATGCATACTTAGCTTTATACATGCTTGTTAGCCCTATTATGCCATATACTTAGCTTATTTTCCCCAAAAAAGACATACTTAGCTAATTATCCTCCAAAATGACATAATTAGCTTATTTAGTTCATTTATCACATAATTAGCTTATTCATTTCAAAAATGGCATAATAACCTTAGTTCTCTCATAAATGTCATATACTTAGCTTATTTTCCTCCAAAATGGCATAATTACCTAAGTTAGATAAAAAATGAGCTATACTTACCTAAGTTGGCTCAAAAATGGCATCATCACCTATGTTATCACAACAAAATGACCTAACTTACCTTATTTTCCTATTTTCCTCCAAATTGACATAATAAGCTTAGTTAACTAAAAATGGCATAATTACCTAAGTTAGCTCTAAAAGACACAAATAAGGAATAAGAAGAAGAAAAACAAGGAAGAGGAGAAAAATAAAGAATAGAGAAGAAGAGAATAAAAAGAAGAATAAAAGAAAAGAATGAGATGGAAGGAAAGGTGAAATAGGAGAGAAGATGAAGAAGAAGAAGAAGAAGAAGAAGAGAAGAAAAGAGAGAAAGAAGAAAATATCTTCTTCTTCTTCCTCTTCTTCTTCTTCTAGTCTTCTTTCTCTTCTTCTTTTTCTTCTTCTCGTCTTCTTCTTCTCTTCTTCCCTGTCTTCTTCTTCTTCTTCTTCTAGTCTTCTTCTTCTTCTAACTTTCTTACTCCATTTTTGCAGGTTTGATTCACTACATGGAAGCAGCATTGATGGACGGCTAGTGTTTAGTTCTTGTTTTCATTGGTATTGATGAACAATGTGAAACTATGTATGTATATATGGATGAACTCCGTGAAACTATATATGTATTGGATCTTTTAATACCCTATGTGTTCTGTTGCATTGATGGACTGCTAGATGTTTGATACATGGGCTATGTTTGAGGTTGAAACTATATATATCATATATATCTTTTGAAAATGCAGGGATATAACGGAAAACAGAAAAAAATACAGGCACTTTGCCGTCCGCCACCGACGACAAAGGGGTCTTTGCCGTCTGCCACTGATGGCAAAGAGGCCACGTGGCAGCACCCTGTGCAACCTGGGAGCTGACCCATTTGGTCACTTTGCCGTCCGTGGCAGACGGCAAAGGCTTGGGCAGTTTGCCGTCCGTGGCGGACGGCAAAGAGCGGGAGGGCATGACGCGTCTGCTAATGTCACAAGGCAGACGGCAAAGGGAAGGGCATGTTGGTCGTCAGCTGGCAGACGGCAAAGCCTCCCATTAGCCACCAAACGTGGCTAATGTCTATTCTTTGCCGTCCACATTCTTTGCCATCCGCCACCGACGGCAAAGTGTTCTTTGCCGTCCACTGGCCAAAAATAGACGGCAAACAAGCTATTTACAGTAGCTTTCTTTGCCGGGCATGTTTGCCATCCGTGACTGATGGCAAAGCCCTTTGTCGTTCGCTTTCTGGTCCTGCGGCAAAGAAGCTGATTCCTGTAGTGTTTATACCCGACTCTTTACCTTCGTCGAGTTCCCAATCTTCAGAGTTGCGTTTAATTCTTTCCAAAAGATCCCACCAGAATTCAATAGTCTTCTTCATAAAAGAACCAGCACAAGAACTATCGAGCATGGATTGATCATTACGAGAAAGCCGAGCATAAAAATTCCGTATAACATTTTCTCTCGAGAGCTCATGATTGGGGCATGAATATAACATTGACTTAAGCCTTCCCCAAGCTATAGCGATACTTTTTCCTTCACGAGGCCAAAAATTATATATATAATTCCGATCACGATGAACTAGATGCATAGGATAAAACTTTTGGTGAATTCCAAGTTCAATCGGTTCCAATTCCAAGCTCCAGTATCATCACATGGCCTATACCATGTCAATGCTTTCCCCCCAAAGATAAAGGGAAAACCTTCTTCTTAACTTCATCTCCGGGTAAACCTGTAAGCTGAAATAATCTACAAACTTCATCCACATAGATTAGGTGCATATCAGGATGTAGTGTTCCATCTCCTGTGTAAGGATTAGCTAGCAGTTTCTCTATCATACCCAAAGGAATTTCATAACCAATATTTTCAGTAGGTGTAGTAGGTTGAGGGTCAACTCTTTCTGCTTCTGGTCGAGGTGAAGATACCCCGAACAAACCCCTCAAAGGATTGTTTTCCATAGTAACAAGTAAAAATAAATTTCAGCATGTAATATAATTTTTTCCTTACCGATTTCCACTTAACAAGAGCGCTTCACTCCCCGGCAATGGTGCCAGAAAAGAGTCTTGATGACCCACAAGTATAGGGGATCAATCGTAGTCCTTTTGATAAGTAAGAGTATCGAACCCAATGAGGAGCAGAAGGAAATGACAAGCAGCTTTCAGCAAGGTAATTTCTGCAACCACTGAAATTGTAGGTAACAGATAGTTTGATAGCAAGATAATTTGTAACGAGCAAGTAACGCTAACGGTAAAAAAAGTGCAGCAAGGTAGCCCAATCCTTTTTATAGCAAAGGACAGGCCGGAACGGTCTCTTATAATAAGCAAAACGTTCATGAGGGCACACGGGAATTTCATCTAGTCGCTTTCATCATGTTGGTTTGATTCGCGTTCACTACTTTGATAATATGTGTCGGTGTACTAAGTATTGGGCCATTAGTACCCCGTACTTGTGCACGGGCAGTTGTAGCCATACTCGCGGCAAGGCTTGTTGGGGAACAGCTCAAGGTTGACTTAGGCCATCAGGGGAATTCTCAAGTCAAAGATATGAGGATCAGCAGATAAGAAGAGCTGCAATCCGAAGGCCAACTTCCCCGGCAAGATCTTGCCGGGGTGGCCTGCAACGCCCGGCAAGGTTCGGCGCCCGGCAAGATTTTGTTGTTGTGTCGCCACTCTGGCACAGCAACAAACCCGACATTCTGGGTCCTTCTTTGGACGCGTGGCGACGCGCCGGTGGAGGAGGACTTAAGCGGTGCTGATGGGATGGCCCCTTTTTCCATCCCCAAGAAAGTGAGGACACCTAAACGGACACCTCACGGTGCATTAAATGCGTTCATCATAATCCATCAGGGGTTAGGTATGATGACCCTATAGCTACTTTACACCTCAATGTATGTACATTTTGCCACTGTGGTGACCCCTTTGTAGTATAAAAGGAGGCCCAAGGAAACTGCTACAGGGAGACGATCTTATGGCCCATTCTGCATGTGTAGCTGCTCTTTGAACGTACTGTTCACTGTGAGCGCTCCTGGAGCCTGGGCTCAAGAACACTAATAATAACACAAGGCAGGAGTAGGGTTTTACGCTAATCAGCGGCCCGAACTTGGGTAAAATCGCCCCGCGTCGATCGTTGGTTCTGCTCTTTGCGCATACCTCTCCCCCGCCGAATCGTAAAGGGGTCTCTTAGGATCCCATAGGTGTCGCACGCCAACATCTTTGGCGCGCCAGGTAGGGGAATTGAAGGTTGTGTGAACCTGATCTAGTGGTCGGCGCCTTAGTTTCATCATCATGCCACCCAAGAAGAAGAGCGCTGCGACGGCGCAACCATCCACATCCGTTTTGCATGAGCCTTCGCGTACGAGCGATGGCGTGGGTACAAAAGGAAGAGGACTAGAGCCTCCACGGCGTTCCGGTGATCCAAGCCAGGCGAGCGGCGTTGTTCGCAGTGGCAGCAGCAACCCACACGCCGCTGGATCCAGAGACGGAGCTGTGTTGCCTACGGGTGGCACAACGAATTCCAGAGATTGGAGGACGCCTGCTGGAGCTCCCACGCTGGCGCAAGCGTCATGACCAACCCAGGTCGTGCACGACGAGCGACGTCATGGCGCTGGTGGTTCAGGGCGTCCCCATGAAAAGATTTCTATGCATCGATCCCGAGATGTGCGGGACCAGCATGCACACCGAGCTGCCGGCGGAGGTGGCGCGCGGTCACGTGACCGTGATGGTGCTCCTTCTAACATGGCTAGGAGTCAGAGCACCTCACGTACCTCGCACCTGTCGCCGCCGCGTACGCCAGCGGAAGCCTTGGCACGTGCGCAGCTGCTCCTCGATTCCCCTCCTGCCCGGAGAAGATGGAGGAGTGGCAAGCTACTATCCAGAGCCTTATCGGCTTCGCTAACAAAGATGGGCCGCAAGAGGCAGGGCCCTCACAGCGAAGGTCCATCGATCCGGCGCGAGCCGATGTGGAGAAAACCGGAGGTGGTGCAACCACGGTGCACTCCCCTCCGCGACACCAGCGGCGGCCGATAACCCAGCAGGTCGACCGCCGTGAAGAAGTTTCCAAGGCGTCGTCTGATCCACGGATGCGCCGCGACCAGCGTCAAGTTCTCCAGGAACGAGGCAAGGAGGACGCTCGAACTACCATCGAGCAGCGATGGGAAGCGCGCTATCAATCTGATAAGCGCGCAGGGCCAGCTGTCGATGAGCCTGCGCCAGGGGATGTAGGAGACTTGCCTTACGAGGTAGGGACTCCAGCGTTTACCCGTGAGTTGCGGCAAGTCCAGTGGCTCAATTCCCGAACCTTCAAGCCAGAGGTCCCGGAGAAATATGACGGTAAGACCCATCCCTCGGAGTTCCTGAGCATCTACACCATTGCGGTGCAGGCTGCCGGGGGCCGAGATGACAAGATACTTGCCAACTACTTCCCGTTGGTGCTCAAGCCCAACGTCAGGTCGTGGTTGATGCATCTGCCAGAGAATTCTATTTCTTCTTGGTCAGATCTGTGCCATCAGTTTGTTGGCGCCTTTGTTGGAGGCCACCAAGCTCCTGGCCAAGAGAGTGATTTGCATATCATCCCTCAGAAGGAGGGCGAATCTCTACGCAAGTTTATGCAGAGGTTCAGCCGGCTGCAGTACAATATTCCTGACATTCACCCTGCCGCTGTCATTAGCGCGTTTCATCAGAACGTGTGTAACCGCAGAATGCGGGAAGAGCTGGCGATGAACAAAGTCAGGAGTATTGCCGAGCTTTACGCTTTGGCCGATAAATGCGCTCGAGCTGAAGAGGGGAGGAAACTCCCTGGCGAGGCTGTTGGCGCGGCGGGCGAATCTGAAAATGAAGACGCCACGACCCCGTCAAGGAAAGGCCGGCGGCGGAATAGGAAATGTGAAGGCAAGGCCGTGCTTGCTGTCGAGGAATCCGACAACCCCGGCGCCGCCAAGAAGGCCAAGGTTGGTGACCCCGACAAGGATCTTGCCGGGTGCCCTTCCTGTCAGGCCTTGGCGGCTGCCGACAAGTCGAAAAGCTCCGGCAAGCAGTATTGCAAGATCCATCACTCCAAGGGCCACGATCTCCAAAACTGCCGGCAAGTTGAACAGCTTGCTGAGAAACAGAGGGCCGAGTATGAAAGGCGAGATAAGGAGAAGGCCCATGATGGTGCTGACGGATCCGGCAAGAAGCACGGTGGTCGAGGGGGGCGCCGCAGCAAGGCCAAGCAATAGAGGGAGAGGCCCGCTCGAGGCCGAGACAAAGAAGAAGATGATGATGAAGAAGATGATGAGTCCAGTGAGCAAGAATTCCAGAAAGCTACAGAGGCCATGTGTATCGATGGGGGTGCCTCGCTGCATTCTTCCCACCGTCGACTCAAACAGTGGGTGCGGGAAGTCAATGCAACAGAGCCATCGCCAGATGCATGTAGGCCCCTGAAGTGGTCCAACACGCCTATCATTTTCGACGCCGAGGATTACCCTGATCGCACAACTGTGGTCGGGTGCTTGCCATTGTTGGTCTCACCAACAATTCGCAACCTCAAGGTGACGAAAATGCTAGTTGACGGTGGGGCCGGGCTAAACTTAATCTCACCGGATGTGCTCAAGAGGCTCCAAATTCCTGATGAAGACCTCGAAGAAACGGGCACGTTTCAAGGGGTCAAATCCGGGAAGAACCCAGCCCAAGGGCAAGATTACACTGCCGGTGACATTTGGTAGCGAGCTCAACTATAGGACCGAGAAATGTCGCCAAGATCCCCATGTCATACAATGGGATCCTTGGTCGGCCAGCGCTGGCTAAGTTTATGGCGGCATCACACTACGCATACAATGTTTTGAAGATGCCCGGGCCGTTGAGCGTCATCACTATCCATTCCGATAAGAAGGATGCGCTCATCTGTGCCGACCAACTTTACCGGGAAGCAGTTGCAACACCTACCGTCAAGGCATCTGCTCCTGCCGCTGGAACTCCCGGGAGGAAGAAGAAGAAGACCGGCGAGAATCTTGGCGCGAACTCCGGTAAGCGCGCCTCCTCGGAGTGCTGCGCTTTCGTCGAGGATGCACCAGAGAGTTCCACCGGCAAGAACAAGAGATCCAAGGCTGCTCCACCGGAGACCAAGAAGGTGCCCGTTAGGGAGGATGGAACGGGAGGAACTTTCACCATAAGTTCCATCCTAGATGACAAATAAGAAAGCGCGCTCATTGCCTTCTTGCGGGTGAATGTCGACGTGTTTGCATGGCAACCGTCTGACATCCCCGGTGTTCCCAGGGAGGTAATTGAGCATCACCTTGCTGTCTGTCCTCACGCGCGGCCCGTCAAGCAGAGGGTCAGGAAGCAAGCCTTGGAGCGGCAAGAATTCATTGCCGAGGAAATCAGAAAGCTGGAGGCGGCAGGATTGGTTAGAGGAGTGCTTCATCCAACCTGGTTGGCCAATCCGGTTGTGGTGCGCAAAGCAAATGGGAAATGGAGGCTTTGTATCGATTATACAGATATCAATAAAGCCTGTCCAAAAGATCCCTTTCCCTTGCCGCGCATCAACCAGATTGTGGAATCCACCGCTGGTTGTGATCTCCTGTCCTTCCTTGATGCCTATTCAGGGTATCATCAGATTTTCATGGCGAAAGAAGATGAAGAGAAGACCGCATTTATCACCCCATGTGGTACGTATTGTTTTATACGAATGCCTTTCGGGTTGAAAAGTGCTGGTTCTACATTTGCGCGAGCAGTCCAAATCGGTTTTGAGCCTCAACTCCATAGAAATATGGAGGCATACATGGATGATATAGTGGTCAAAACCAAAGACAAAGCGATGCTCATTCAAGATTTAGAAGAAACATTTGCAAATCTGCGCAAGATCAACTTAAAGCTCAATCCTGAGAAGTGCGTGTTCGGTGTTCCTTCCGAAAAGCTCCTCGGATTCTTTGTATCTTGCCGAGGAATCGAAGCAAACCCCGACAAGATCAAAGCTATTGAGCAGATTGAAGCGCCAAGACACGTCAAGGATGTGCGTCGTCTTGCCGGCTGTGTTGCTGCTCTAAGCAGGTTTATTTCCAAATCTGCAGAGCGCGCCCTGCCCTTTTTCAAAAATTTTAAGAAGGCAGGTCCAATGAAATGGACTCCGGAGGCGGAGGCTGCGCTGCAAGATTTGAAGAAATACCTTTCCTCTCCGCCGACGGTAGCCGCGCCTAAACCACAAGAGCCGTTGCTGGTGTATCTGGCAGCGACAAAGCAAGTGGTTAGTGCTGCGTTAGTGGCATAGAGAGAAGCTGATGAGGAAGCAACACTAGCGGCAGGACCGTCAGGTGACGCGGCAGGATCTTCCCCGGCAAGGATTGATCCCGGCAAGACAAGATCTGTGCAGCCAGAAGAACCATTGTAGAAGAAAAAGGTGGTGCAGCGCCCAGTTTATTTTGTTAGCTCTCTTTTACAAGGAGCTAGGTCAAGATATTCTGGCGTGCACAAGTTGCTTTTCGGCCTTCTTATGGCCTCGAGGAAGCTGCGCCATTATTTTCAAGCACATGAAATCACCGTCGTCACTCGTTTTCCGTTGCAACGGATTTTGCGAAATCCAGAAGCAACTGGCAGGATCGTGGAGTGGGCGTTGGAGTTGTCGAGCTTTGGCCTCAAGTTTGAAAGCACTTCGACAATTCAGAGCAGGGCCTTGGTGGAGTTCATTGAGGAATGGACCCCAACGCCGGATGAAGAGGTTCAAGAAAAAACTCTCCCCGGCAAGGAAATTGACCAGCAATGGGTTATGTACTTTGACGGGGCTTTTTCGCTGCAAGGCGCCGGTGCTGGCGTGCTGCTTGTCGCACCCACCAGAGAGCACCTCAAGTACGTAGTCCAAATGCATTTTCCCCGGGAGAGTTCGACCAACAACACAGCAGAATACGAGGGTTTGCTTGCCGGTCTTAGGATTGCGGCAGACCTTGGTATCAAAAAGCTCGTCATCAGAGGCGATTCACAGCTTGTCGTCAGGCAAGTTAACAAGAGTTATCAGAGTCCATTGATGCAAGCCTACATGGATGAAGTGAGAAAAATGGAAGAGCACTTTGACGGTCTGCAAATGAAGCACGTCCCTCGTGCCGAGAACAGTATTGCTGACGACCTGTCAAAGCGTGCCGCCATCAAGTTGCCTGTGGAACCAGGAACTTTTGTGCTCCAATTGACTCAACCATCCGTGGCGCCATCAATGCGGCAAGAAAAGAGAAGAAAGTTGAACTCTGGTCAGTAATTCCCGGCAGAGCTCCTGGGAACCGCCGGCAAGGAAGTTGCCGGGATCGACGACATGCCTGCAGGGGAACAACAGGCTCCAGCAGGGGCTCAGGCCCTTGCCGTCGAGACAAACGTTCCCCTAGCGGAGGAGATGCCTTTAGTCCTAGCTGTCGAGCCCCAGGCTCCAGCATGGGCGCAGCACATTGTCCATTTCCTTCAAACAGGAGAACTCCCGGAGGAACAGGAAGAAGCAAAAAGATTAGCCCGTCGGTCTGTTATGTACAAGTTCGTCGATGACGTCCTGTACAGAAAGAGACCAAACTGTGTGAAATTAAAGTGCATTCCTCGGGAGGATGGACTAGAGCTGTTGGCAGAGATACATGGAGGCATATGTGGTTTTCACATAGGATCAAGAGCACTTGCCGGGAAAGCATTCCGGCAAGGTTTCTTTTGGCCCACCACTCTCCAGGATGCAACTGCACTAGTAACTAAGTGTGAAGCGTGCCAGTTTCATTCGAAGAAATCGCATCAACTAGCTCAAGCTCTTCAGACAATCCCTCTCTCCTGGCCATTTTCGGTCTGGGGGCTCGACATACTGGGCCCTTTCCCTCGTGCTACCGGGGGCTTTGAGTACTTGTACGTTGCTATCGACAAGTTCACAAAGTGGCCGGAAGTGGAAGCAGTGAGGAAGGTGACAGCACAATCGGCCGTCAAGTTCTTTAAAGGAATAGTTTGCCGTTTCGGTGTGCCCAACAGGATCATCACCGACAACGGCACGCAATTCACAAGTCGCACCTTCATGCAGTACGTCCAAGACCTTGGCGGCAAAATTTGTTTTGCCTCCGTTGCTCATCCGAGAAGCAACGGCCAAGCGGAGAGGGCCAATGCTGAAGTGCTGCGCGGTCTCAGGACCAGAACCTTTGACAGGCTAAAAAAGTGCGGAAGACGCTGGATTGATGAGTTGCCGGCAGTTCTTTGGTCAATCAGAACGACACCAAATCGAGCCACCGGCCAGACGCCCTTCGCTCTGGTCTACGGAGCGGAAGCAGTTCTCCCCACGGAACTCACGTACGGATCACCTCGAGTGCTCGCTTATGATGAGCTTGAGCAAGAGCAACTGCGGCAAGATGACACTGTGCTCCTCGAGGAGAATCGTCTTCAGGCTGCTGTGCGAGCTGCACGCTACCAGCAAGCTTTGCACCGCTACCATAGCCGCAAAGTTCATGCCCAAAGCCTTGAGGAAGGCGACCTTGTTCTTCGGCGGATTCAATCCGCCAAGAATTCAAACAAGTTGACGCCAAAGTGGGAAGGCCCTTATCGGGTAGTACGAGTCACCAGGCCCGGCGCTGTCCACTTGGAGACCGAAGATGGCGTTCCAGTGAGCAATTCCTGGAATATCGAACATCTTCGCAAGTTCTACCCGTAAGGCGCGGTTGCCGAGGTCCCCCGGCAACCACCCTTTTGTACAAGTCTTGCCGGCGAGGCATATGATCCTTTGTACAAAGCCAGGCGCAGACCCTGAGCACAAATGAATAAATTTAAGTGTTGTGCATTCCCTTATTGATTTCCATGTTCATATTTATATATGCATGTTTGTCTAAGATGTTGTATGACACCTACTCCCGGTAAGTTCTAACGAACTGCCAAGGTTTCATATCGTTATTTTCTCTTCTTTCTTTTTCTTAAAAGATAGAGGGATTCCTCGCGTGCACATTTGCCGGGGGGGAAGGGAGATATGAGTACCAGTTGGCGACGTTCGGAATCGACGCTTGCCAGAGGAAGGACAGTGACAGAAAGCTAAGTTCTAAAAACTTAGAACAAGTTTCCTTTATTGCAAAGTTATTTCCTTGGACGATTCCGACTCTTGTATGGAAAATCTGCACGCGAAGGAACCCTTGTTGTAATCGGTTGCGCCCTTATTTTGTTTCGAGTCCGCTCAACAATTTAAGTGGCTGCACTGAGAACGCCAAGGAGTCTTGCCGGCCGCTGCGCCTCCAGCAGGCTGCTGAAGTCCCACACCCAGCGCTCGCGGCAGGTTGCGCGCCGGCAAGTTTTTCAGTAAGCGTAGGGTGAACTCCATACACAAAGGAATCAGACAAGGAAAATAGCAAGCATGTACCCAAACATAAGCAAGTTATATTACATTAATGAGTTGCCCCAATTCTAACTTGAGACTTAATTGTCTTTGACATGGAATGACGACGGCAAGAAAAGGTGGAGCAGTTAATCTCTACGCTGGCCTTCGATCCTTTTGATGGAGTCCACCTTCTCAAGGATAGGCGCGACGAGCTCTTCGAGCGCCTCGAGATTTGCGTCCTTTGGCAGATGGCCAAGCGCATTGGAGAGGTCGATGCCGGGATTGTGGTGCACCACCTTGATAAGCACTTTGCGGAGGATGGCCCGGCAAAGCCGGCGGGTCTCGTTGGCCAATTGAGTCGCCCGGTTAGACTGGAGCAACTTCAGGGCATCAATGATGCTCTCGAAGAACATCGTCAATCTGGCACTCGAAGATATCCTTTCCTTGGAAGAATACCTAAAGTTCGACAGGCCCATGGCTGACAGTTCTGCCGTAAGCTTCTCCGCAGCGTTGATGAGACGTCCAGTCCAGATCTCCACCCCCTTTTCGTAATCAATTTGGGCGGCGGCAGCGCTCTTGAGCAGGTTCCTCTCTCCCTAGAGATCTTTGAGTAGGGCCTTCTCGCGGGCCCTGCCGGCCTCGAGAGACTTCTGCAATGTGGTCAGCTTCAGTTCCAGAACAACAATGGCTTCATTTGCTGAGGAGAGCTGCTTGGTCTTGTTAGACATAGCAACTTGCATCTCCGCCAAGGTGTGGAGGGTTTTTTCGCTGTCACCTTTGAGCGTCGAGAGCTCCTTGCCGTGTTCTTTGAGATCTATTTCCAGCTTCCTGACTTTGTCGCCCAGCTCATTCTTGGCGGCCTCTGCAGCCTCGGCAGCATCGATGGCCTCCTTGAGCTTGCCGGCGTGATCTGAAGTTAGAGCTTCGAGCGCCTCTTTGTGCTTCTGCTCCAGCTCCTGGGTCCGCCACGCGACAAGCTTCTCGATATCTTCATCTTTGCTGCGAAGCCTGGCAGCGAGCACCTGCTCACGTGCGGTGAGATCTTCCTCGTGGGCATCAAGCGCAACGCGACGCCCCGTCAGGAGAGCATCTTCGGCAGCAATTCTCTGCGTAGCTTCATCCTGCGCCTTCTCCATGTCAGATTGTTTCAGGAGGATTTCTGTCCTTTGCTGGCTCACTTGTTCTCGGCCAGCAGTCAACTCTTGGAGGGCCTCGGCGTACCAGACTTGCATTTGTTCAACACGACTTTGAAAATCTGCTTCGGCCGCCTCGACAACTGCCATTCTGGAATCCGCTTTCTCTTTCCAGGCGCGGTGGAGAGCCTGGAGCTTGCGGAAGTTTTCGCCCATGGCCTGAAGGAGCTGATTCTCTTCAGACTTGCCGATGCTAGCGCTTGGGTCATCAACAACCTCGAGCCCGGCGGCAGCGATGATTTCCTCGTCGAAGACTTCCCCTTCGGTCGGTGCCCCAATGCTTGCCGTCCCAGGCAAGTTGACAAACAGGTTCTCGCCAACTTTGAGATATTTGCTGGATGAGGGGCCTTCAGATGTTGACGGTTGATCCTCAACAACCGCCTCACCAGTAGCAGGGGGCTCCATGGCCGGCGCAGCGCCTGGCGCTCCTGCGGCAGGAATGCCGTCAGTACGGTCATCAGCCTCCTTGCCATCCTCTTCGGCAGGCTCTTTGGCGGGTTCCTCCTGCACAGTCTCGACGGCCTCGACAGTGGCATCTTTGGCGGCCTCGCTGGCGGCGATCATGTCTGCCTCGGTAGCGGCGTCCCTGGCGGTCTCCTTGATGACAACGTCGACGTCCATGTGTTCCATCACAGGGAACTCTGGAGGACAAAGGAGGGAAACAGAATAAGATCAAGATTGAAGTTCGAAGGGACCAAAGAAAAAGAGATAAAGGAAAAAATAGCAAGCGCACTAAGGCAATCAGTTACCTGCGTCGAGCTGTTGAGAGGTGGCCTCGCCCCTCCCGGCAACCTCGGTTGCCGGGGGAGGGTTGCCGGTGCCCATGCTTGCCGGCTCCTCCTCAATCAAGATGGGCTCGTCGGTAGGATCCCTTGCCGGGGATGCGCTTGTGGGTGGCGTGGTTGATGGAGGTGGCACGACGGGAGCATCTTCCAATAACTCTCCTTGTTGCCGTTCTTCTCCTGCAAGCCCAGAGATATCAGCGGCAAGAATAGAAACCTCAGCGCCCGCCAACGAAAAAAGAGCAACGAACTTACGCTGGCGGCTGCGCTGGGGGCTGTGTTGGGGACTGCGTTGAGGGCTGAGCTCCGGGCTGACGATGACAGTTTCTGTCACGCTCGTGGAGCCTGCCGGGGGCTCGTCGCCCGTGGAAGTCTTTGTCCTCTTCGTCATCCTCTCCAGCAAGGTTTCTGCATCACTGCAGAAACAATACAAGCAAGTCAGTAAGATTGATCCAAGATTGGAAGATAAAGGCTGTGGCAAGGTACACACTCTTCCTCTTCTCGCTCCGGACTAAAGCCGGAGATGTCAAAATCGGCCTCCGTTGCGATGTCTGAGTGGGGAGGCGGAGAAGGGGTCCTAGGTCACTTGGCTGTGGCAGGCGCCGGGGGTTGGCGCGTTTCCGTCACCTCAGCTTCCGGTGCGGTAGTGCGAGACACCCCTGTCGCCCCAGCAGTTGCCGCTGGTGTGGGTCTCGCGCGCCGCGCAGGTTGCTGTCGAACCCCTTGCGACGGCACAGTCTTGCCGGCCACTTTCTTGCCAAGAGCCTCGCTGCTCGAGGAAGGTTGGCTTGCCGGGATGCCAGACGCAGCCTTTCGAAGAACACGCTTTGTCTTCTTCGGGGCTGGGAGCTCTTCTTGCGGTTCTTCTTCAGCCGTGTCTTCATCGGATGAGCTCTCAGCGGTAGTGCTGCCCTGTTCCCCGGCAGCTTTGTCCTTCCCGGCAGGATCTTTCTCCACCACTACCTCTGCATCACTGGTTTCCCATTCTGCGAAGCCGACGCTGCCGGCCTTCGCGGCAAGATTTGCCTCCTCCGCCCTGGTGGTGATGTATGCCACCTCTTCGTCGATGGTGGCTCGGAGCAAGTCTGCTTCTTCCCGGACGGCCCTCTCCGTCAAGTTATCAAAGAACTTCTGTGCATCTTCCTCGGATGGCTCAGCCCATGTCGCGTCAAGACCGTGGGCGTTGAACATCGGCATGAAGGCGATGATTGATCCCAGAGCAGAGTTGTTGCACAGAGGGACAATCCTTGCCGGCAATCGATGCTTGTCGTCGCGCTGGAACAGCTTTTGGCGGAGGGCGCCAAGTTGCATGGCAGTCAAATTGTTGTTCAATCCAGGGTGCAGCCTCATGATGTCCGCTGCGTTCCGGTACTCCCAAGCTGGTCTTCCCCTGTTCTGTAGCGGGGCGATGCGGCGACGGAGGAAATCGAAGCCAATCATCTCCATAGTGAGCCCGGCGGCTTTCAGGCGAAGGATCCTGGTGGTGGCGATTGTGAGCCTCTCGTCATCCGCGGCAAGGCTGCTCCAATCGCTGCCTCGGACCGCCTTCTGTCGTCAAGGCAAACAGAATGGATGAGGATCTGCTTCCTTGATCCAGCACCACTCAGACCGCCATTCGTCCCACTTCTCCCGGTAAACTCCCTCTGGGTATATCTCTTTATTCCAAGCCCGTGGAATCCAGGCGATAGAACCAGAAAGGGCCTCCCCCTTTTGGATGCGAGGAATAAAATAATGGCGGAAGAGGGCGGTATTGGGAACTACTCCGACAAATTTTTCGCAAAGATGAGCAAAGATAGACATACACATTACGGCGTTTGGCGTGAAGTCAAGAAGATGGAAGCCGTATGTGTACATGATGTCGTTGAAGAAGTCAGAAAAGGGAGGACAGAGCCCGCAATAGAAATATGCGACGAAAAAGGGGTATCTGTCCGACCCACTCTTGGAGCAAGAACCTGGAATCACGCGAGTGGCGGGGTGAGCTTGCGTCTCCCTCGCCCACATACACTGGTACCGCCTCTTCAAAGCTTCCGCATCGAGCGACGGGGCGAAGACGACATACTTCTTCCGCATCTTCACCAGTTCGCTCTCCGAGACATCGGCTTTCGCCTCCTTGCCTTTGCCTTTGCTGGTCTTGGGCGGCATGGCGAATGCAAGGGCGGAAGCCGGGGATGGAGCGGGCGTGGAGGCGGCGAGCGAAAGAGGGAAGGCTTTGCTCTGAGCTCGAGGGAAGGAAAGCAATGGCGACGGCCAGATTGAGAAGAAAAGGGGGGTAAATAGGCCTGTGCCTCTTCGGCTTCTCCTTTTTATGGGGAAGGAGCGGGGCCGCCTCTTTTACTCCCCAATGTGAATGCGCCTCTGTGGGCGCGTTGCAGTTGCATCTTTTGAGGCACGCTTCCCACGTCGCGCATTCGGCGCGCGTAGTGGGGGGCACAGTAAACAGGATATTTACGAGCAGTTAATCCCCTGCCACGTGTGCCCGTGCACTGTTTTGGCCTAGCCCAACAACGCCTCGCACTCATGTATGGCCTAGGCCCGGGGGCTCCTGTCGGTGTACTAAGTATTGGGCCATTAGTACCCCGTACTTGTGCACGGGCAGTTGTAGCCATACTCGCGGCAAGGCTTGTCGGGGAACAGCTCAAGGTTGACTTAGGCCATCAGGGGAATTCTCAAGTCAAAGATATGAGGATCAGTAGATAAGAAGAGATGGAATCCAAAGGCCAACTTCCTCGGCAAGATCTTGCCGGGGTGGCCTGCAACGCCCGGCAAGGTTCGGCGCCCGGCAAGGCCCGGCGCCCGGCAAGATTTTGTTGCTGTGCCGCCGCTCTGGCACAGCAACAAACCCGACATTCTGGGTCCTTCTTTGGACGCGTGGCGATGTGCCGGTGGAGGAGGGCTTAAGCGGTGCTGATGGGATGGCCCCTTTTTCCATCCCCAAGAAAGTGAGGACACCTAAACGGACACCTCACGGTGCATTAAATGCGTTCGTCCTAATCCATCAGGGGTTAGGTATGATGACCCTGTAGCTACTTTACACCTCAATGTATGTACATTTTGCCACTGTGGTGACCCCTTTGTAGTATAAAAGGAGGCCCAAGGCAACTGCTACAGGGGGGTGATCTTCTGGCCCATTCTGCATGCGTAGCTGCTCTTTGAACGTACTATTCACTGTGAGCGCTCCTAGAGCCTGGGCTCAAGAACACTAATAATAACACAAGGCAGGAGTAGGGTTTTACGCTGATCAGCGGCCCGAACCTGGGTAAAATCGCCCTGCGTCGATCGTTGGTTCTGCTCTTTGCGCATACCTCTCCCCCCGCCGAATCGTAAAGGGTCTCTTAGGATCCCATAGGTGTCGCACGCCGAAAATATGGTATGTCGGTGGACCGGTGCTTGGGTGTTGTTCTTACTTGAGCAAGCCTCCCACTTATGATTAACCCGCTCGCAAGCATCCGCAACTACGAAAGAAGAATTAAGATAACAATCTAACCATAACATTAAACATATGGATCCAAATGAGTCCCTTACGGAATAGCGCATAAACTAGGGTTTAATCTTCTGTCACTATAGCAACCCATCATCTAATAACTACTCCAAAATGCATTCCCTTAGGCCCAAAAGATGGTGAATTATCATGTAGTCGACGTTCACATAACATCACTAAGGGAATCACAACATACATACCATCAAAATATCAAACGAATATCAAATTCACATGATTACTTGCAACATGACTTCTCCCTTGGCCTCAATAACAAGGGTAACTACTCACAAATAATATTCATGCTCAAGACCAAAGGGATATTAAATAGCATAATGGATCTAAACATATAACCTTCCTCCAAATAAACCATCTAGCATCAACTACAAGATGTAATCAACACTACTAGTCACCTACAAGTACCAATCTGAGGTTTTGATACAAAGATTAAACACAAGAGATGAACTAGGGTTTGAGATGATATGGTGCTGTTGAAGATGTTGAAGAAGATTGGCCTCCCCAAGATGAGAGGGTTGTTGGTGATGACGATGGCTTCGATTTCCAGCTCCTGGAGAGAAGTTCCCCCGGAAGAATCACTCTGCTGGAGGGCAAAAGTGCTCCTCCCAAGTTCCGCCTTGAGATGGCGACGCTCTGTCCTGAAAGTCCTCTCCTTATTTTTTTCTAGGTCAAAAGACCTTATATCTGACATGGCTTTTTCAGGTCCAGAATTCCAGCTGCCCGCATTCTCCCTCTTTGTGTAAACATTGCATATTATGAGATAAAAGGCATTAGAATTACTCAACAAAGTATTATAATGAATAAAAATACTATAAATAATAGTAGGAAAACATGATGCAAAATGGACGTATCAGTAGCTAGATGGCTTCTTCTCTCTTTTTGATCTTCAATACAATGTTCTCCTCGGTGTTCTTGGAGATACATTTGATGTAATGACTTTTTGCGGTGTGTTTGTTGGGATTTGATGAATTGTGAGTTTGTGATCAGATCTATCCATGAATATTATTTGAGTCTTCTTTGAACTCTCTTATGCATGATCTTTATAGCCTCGTATTTCTTCTCCGAAACTTTGGGTTGGTTTGGCCAACTAGATTGATTTTTCTTGTAATGGGAAGAGGTGCTTTGTGATGGGTTCGATCTTGCGGTGCTCAATCTCAGTGACAGAAGGAGACATGACATGCATGTATCGTTGCCATGAAGGATAAAAATATGGGGTCTATTCCTACATGAATAGATCTTGTCTACATCATGTCATCATTCTTATTGCATTACTCCGTTTTTTCATGAACTTAATACACTAGACGCATGCTGGATAGCGGTCGATGTCTGGAGTAATAGTAGTAGATGCAGGCAGGAGTCGGTCTACTAATCTTGGACGTGATGCCTATATACATGATCATTGCCTTGGATATCATCATAATTATTTGCTCTTCTATCAATTGCCCAACAGTAATTTGTTTACCCACCGTATGCTATTTTCTCGAGAGAAGCCTCTAGTGAAATCTACGGCCCCCGGGTCTATTTCCTATCATATTAAAATGCAAAATACCTTGCTGCACTTTTTCCTTATTTATTTTATTTTGTGTTTTTGCTAGATCTATTTATCAAAATTCGTACAATTTAATCTATCTCAATACCGAGGAGGGATTGACAACCCCTCTTACGCGTTGGGTTGCAAGTATTTGTTGTTTGTGTGCAGGTGCTGTTTACTTAGTGTTGCTTGGTTCTCCTACTGGATTGATAACCTTGGTTTCATAACTGAGGGAAATACTTACCTTTGCTGTGCTGCATAATCCTCTTCTCTTCGGGGAAATACCAATGCAGATACAAGCAATCAGAAGAATTTCTGGCGCCGTTGTCGGGGAGACATCATCAACATCTATCAAGTACCCAATCACAAATCTCATATCCTTGCAATTACTTTATTTACCATTTGCCTCTCATTTTCATATCCTCCACTTCTAAAACATTTTTGCAAAAATCACAAAAATATTTGCCTTTCTTATTTGCCTTCTTTTCCGTTGCCTTTTTCTTGTTCGATCTTTTGTTTGCTTGTGATTTTGTTTGCGTAGTCAAGATGACTCAAGAAAATACCAAATTGTGTGATTTTTCCAATACTAATAATAATGATTTTATTAGTACTCCGATTGCTCCTCCCGCCACTAGTGCAGAGTCTTATGATATTAATGACGCTTTGTTGAATCTTGTTATGAAAGAGTAATTTTCCAGTAGTCCTAATAAGGATGTCACGTCCCATCTAAACACTTTCGTAGAATTGTATGATATGCAAAAGAAAAAAGATGTGGACAATGACATTGTGAAATTGAAATTATTTCCTTTCTCTTTGAGGGATTGTGCAAAAATTTTGTTTTCATCTTTGCCTCGCAATAGTATTGATTCTTGGGACAAGTACAAAGATGCTTTTATTACTAAGTATTTTCTGCCCGTGAAAATTATTTCCCTTAGAAATCAAATTATGAATTTCAAGCAACTTGAGCATGAACATGTCGCACAATCTTGGGAAAGAATGAAATTGATGCTAAGAAATTTTCCTACACATGGTTTAAATCTTTGGATGATTTTGCAACAAAATTATGCAGAGTTGAATTTTGTTTCTAGAAATCTTTTAGATTCCACCGCGGGTTGTACTTTTATGGAGATTACTTTGGGTGAAGCAACTAAATTACTTAATAATATCATGGCAAATTATTCAAAATGGCATACCGAAAGAGCACCTACTAGTAAAAAGGTTAATTCTGTTGAAGAGATTAGTACTTTGAGTGAAAAAGTTGATGCACTTATGAAATTGGTTGCTAGTAAAAATTCTCCTATTGATCTTAATGATGTGCCTTTGTCTTCTTTGATTAAGCAAAATAGTGATCCAGTCGATCTGGATTTTGTCTCGCGATTTTTTTTTAATAACAATGCTTATAGAGGTAATTTTAATCCTAGGCCTTTTCCTGGAAATTCCTCTAATAATTATGGCAATTCCTATGGTAATTCTTCTTATAATAATAATAGGATGCCCTCTAATCTTGAGAGTAATATTAAAGAATTTATCAATGCTCAAAAAGTTTTCAACACTATGATAGAAGAAAAGTTGAATAAGATTGATGATATGTCTAGAAGCATTGATATAATTTCACATGATGTAGAAAATCTCAAGATTAAAAATTTTCCACCCAAGGTTGATGTTAATGAATCAATTAAAGCTTTGTATATTTCCATGGCTGAAAGTAAGAAAAGAACCGCTATGCTTAGAGCTAAAAGAGGAGTTTTAGAAAAAGTTTTTTCGCCTGATTGCTTTCATAGTAATGATGAGGATGTTAAGATGATTGGTGTTTCTTCTATTGATTCCTTGTTTAGTAATATTAAACTTGATGATAATGGGACTGAAGAAGAGTCAACTTTAGCTAGAAGGTGTCCCCATAATTTGGAGGGTGAAAATCTTGTTGAAAAAAATGATAAAAGTGGGTTTGGAGAGGTCAAAACTTTACCTAGTGTTGTGCCCACTCTTTTCGATTACAAAGACTTTAATTATGGTAGTTGCTCTTTGATTGAATGCATTTCTTTATTGCAATTACAGATTTCAATTCCTAGAAAACTATATGATGAATGGGAACCCACCATAAAAGTCAAGATAAAAAATTATGAGTGTAATGCTTTATGTGATTTGGGTGCTAGTGTTTCCACAATTCCGAAATCTCTATGTGATGTGCTAGGTTTTACCAATTTGGAAGAGTGTTCTCTTAATTTGCACTTGGCAGATTCTACAATTAAAAAACCATTGGGAAGGATTAATGATGTCTTATTCTTGCAAATAGGAGTTATTTCCCCATAGATTTTATTGTTCTTGATATTGATTGCAATCCGTCTTGTCCCATAATACTTGGTAGATCATTTTTATGAACTATAGGTGTCGTGATTGATATGAAAGAAGGGAATATTAAATTTTAGTTTCCATTAAGAAAGGGTATGGAACACTTCCCTAGAACAAGAATTAAGCCACCACATGAATCAATCATGAGGGCAACCTATGGAACAAAAACCAAAGATGACAACACTTGAATCTATGCATTATGCCTAGCTAGGGGCATAAAACAATAGCGCTTGTTGGGAGGCAACCTAATGAATAAAATAATTTTTTCACTTTTTCTTTCTGTTTTTGTGTGTTTGCACAATTATGCTACTGTTATGATTGTGTTTTAGTGTTTTAGTTAGTGTTTGTGCCAAGTAAGGCTTTAGGATTATGTTGGATGATAGTTGATTTGATCCTGTTGAAAAATAGAAACTTTTGTGTCTAGGTCTAGAATTTTGTTAATTTACAGAAACGTGTTTTTGATCTGATTTTTTTACACAGGATTGATATACAAATTTCCCACATCTTCCTAATTTTTCAGAATTTTTAGAGTTCCAGAAGTATGAGAAATTTCGAGTCTTTACAGACTGTTCTATTTTTGACAAATTTTGTTTTTGTTGCATTGTGTGCTTATTTTGATGAATCTATGGATTGTATCGGGGGGTATAAGCCATGGTAAAGTTAGAATACAGTAGGTACAATGCAATAACAAAATATGAATGGGTTTGCAACAGTACTTAAAGTAAATATTAGTTTTATTATACTAACGGATCTCACGAAGGTTTTTGTTAATTTTGTGTGATTGAAGTTTTCAAGTTTTGAGTGAGATCACGATGGATGAATGAATAAGGAGTGAAAAGAGCCTAAGCTTGGGGATGTCCATGGCACCCCAAGGTAATATTCAAGGAGTACCAAGCAACAAAGCTTGGGGATGCCCCGGAAGGCATCCCCTCTTTCTTCTAACGACCATCGGTAATTTTACTTGGAGCTATATTTTTATTCGTCACATATCATGAGTTTTGCTTGGAGCGTCTTATTATATGAGTCTTTGCTTGTTTTCTTTTTAGTTTGTCACAATCATACTTGCTGGACACACCTATTTGAGAGAGCCATAATGATGCTATTATTTTTTAGAACTGCTCTATGTGCTTCACTTAAATTTTTTGAGCTATGGAATTGCTCTAGTACTTCACTTATATCTTTTTGAGCACGGTGGTGCTTTAATTTTGAAGAAATACTCTCATGCTTCACCTAGATTATTTTGAGAGTTAGTAATTTTTTTGAAGAAATCCTCTCATGCTTCACTTATATTATTTTGAGAGATGAAAATTTTGAAGAAATATTTATGCTCTTGTTCTTCACTTAAATTTGTTTGAGAGCTTGGTAGTAGCAATGGTAATATACGAAATTAGTCCCAAAGTGATAGATATTCAAGGGGGATATAATAAAAACTTTCATGAAGATCATTGGATATTATAAACTTGATTCCTTGTAATAGTTTTGAGATATGGAGATAGTAATATGTGAGTCATGTTGGTAAGTAATTATGCTTTAGTAAGAATATTTGTGTTAAGGTTTGTGATTCCCTATGCAAGCACGAAAGTCAATAGTTATGCAATCACTCTTCGTGCAATGGAACCTTACTGTGATTTTCTATGCCCTCACTTCATTTTGAGCCTGCTCAACGAGGTCGGTGGCAGCGTCGAGAACTGTTAAGGAAAAACCCACCGACAGCGTATCCTCGCCAGCTAAATGCTAAGGACCCATTCCTCAAAGCAATCGTGGCAGCATGCTATTGGTGGGCAACCAAAACACGCAAATAAACAAACCATACGAGTGCCAATGGGTAAACGTAAGGGGGATAGCGTGTGCCAGCATAAGTAACATCAGCTCAACAAGCATTAAAACATGGACAGTACGAAGCCTAAAAACGAGATACATATTATGTCTTGTTACAGGGCTACACGGCAGCACGAATAGCTCAAGGTTGATGCTCTCCGGGAACCCTTGGGACGGAGAGGACCCTGTCGGCAAGCGGGCGGCCTTCTCCGTGGCAGCAGAAGTATCAGCACCCGGTGGCAACCTATTGAAGCCATCGGTGAGGTTGAGGTCTGGGTGATGGAAGGCGAGGTTGCTCAAGACCAGGAAGAGGGCGTCGCGAGCGAGCTTCTGGGACTCATTGGCTTAGCAGACAGCTCTGTCGTCCTCATACGTCTTCAACCCTTCGATCAAGCCCTCGAAGAAGAGCGTCAGCTTGACGCTAGGAACTTGATGCTGGCCAATGATACGTCTCCATCGTATCTATAATTTTTGATTATTTCATGCCAATATTATACAACTTTCACATATTTTTGGCAACTTTTTATATGATTTATTGGACTAAACTATTTATCCAGTGCCCAGTGCCAGTTCCTGTTTATTGCATATTTTTTGTTTTGCAAAAAATCCATATCAAACAAAGTCCAAATGCAATAAAATTTTACGGAGAATTATTTTGGAATATTTGTGATTTTTGGGAGTTGGAATCATCAGAAGAGGGGGCCCACAGTGACCACAACCCACCAGGGCGTGCCTGGGGGCCCAGGCGCGCCCAGGTGTCTTATGCCCACCTCGTACATCGGTTGGAGCTCTACTTCGGGCGCAAGGAAGATTATATCTGGAAAAAAATTGTGTTAAAATTTCAGCGCAATCGGAGTTACGGATCTCCCGGAATATAAGAAACGGATTTCGGCCAGATCTGGGGAACGCGAAACAGAAGAGAACAGAGAGGGAGATCCAATCTCGGAGGGGCTCTCGCCCCTCCGTCGCCATGGAGGCCATGGACCAGAGGGGGAACTCTCCTCCCATCTAGGGGGAGGCCAATGAAGAAGAAGGAGGGGGCTCTCTCCCCCTCTCTCCCGGTGGCGCCGGAGTGCCGCCGGGGCAAGGATAATGCAATCTACATAAACAATCTTGCTACCATCAACACCAACTCTCTCCCCCTCTATGCAGCAGTGTAACACTCTTTCTCTTCGTTGTAATGTCTACTTAAACATGGTGCTCAACTCCATATATTATTTCCCAATGATATTTGGTTATCCTATGATTTTTGAGTAGATCCATTTTGTCCTATGGGTTAATCGTGATCTTGGTTGGTATGATTGTATATTTTATTTATGGTGCTGTCCTACGGTGCCCTCCATCTCGCGCAAACGTGGGGGATCCTCGCTGTAGGGTGTTGCAATATGTTCATGGTTTGCTTATTGTCGGTGTTGCAGGGGTGACAGCAGCCTAAACGCGGATAAGTGGGTTATGGCATATGGGAGTAAAGAGGACTTGATACTTAATGCTATGGTTGGGTTTCACGACCTTAATGACCTTTAGTAGTTGCGGCTTCTTGCTAGGGGTCCAATCATAAGTGCATATGATCCAAGTAGAGAAAGTATGTTAGCTCATGCCTCTCCCTCATATAAAATTGCAAGAATGATTACCGGTACTTGTTATCGATTGCCTAGGGACAAATGACTTTCTTGTTGACAAAAGCAATCCACTTTTATTACCTTGCAATTTATTCGTAGTTTTATTCTCGCAAAGTACTCATAGTTTTATTCTTGCAAAATAGTTTCATACTTGTTTTAGGTAAAGCAAACGTCAAGTGTGCGTAGAGTTGTATCAGTGGTCGATAGAACTTGAGGGAATATTTGTTCTACCTTTAGCTCCTCGTTGGGTTCGACACTCTTATTTATCAAAGAAGGCTACAAACGATCCCCTATAATTGTGGGTTATCAAGACCTTTTTCTGGCGCTGTTGCCGAGGAGCAATAGCGTGGGATGAATATTCCCGTGTGTGCTTGTTTGCTTTATCACTAAGTAGTTTTTATTTTCTGTTCTAAGTTGTTCTCTATCTTTAGTTATGGATATGGAACATGAAACACCAAAAAAATTAGTTGTACTTGCTACTCATGGAGATGGGGGACCTCCTAAAACCCTCGATGCTCGTTATGTGAAAGATATTATGCACTACTTTGATAATCCTGAGAAAACCCCATTCAACTATATAATGGGAGTAACGTTGGATCAATGTGAATACTTTAGGGATTATCGGTTGACTCATAAAGGGAAATTGTTATGGGACCAAATTCATATGTTGCATTGGTATGCTCGGGAGCTATGCTTGAGATATGATTATACTTGTTGCTCTAGGATGAACGCTCCACACCTTCCCTTTACATGCAAATTTAATGATAATGAAACCTTGGATTCTTATGCCAATGGTAGATATGATTATTATGATGTGGAATGAATAGAAGAATTTGTTGCTTTTAAGGGTGCTTATGAAATTGAATCTTTATTTTTAATGTATGAAGCTTTTGATGATGATGTTTATAGACCTGAAAATGTTGCCATCCTTAAATATTGCTATGAAAATTATAAATACAATTCCGATATTGATATATTTATTGAGAAAGTCTCCGCTGTCCAAGAAGAGACTAATATTTTGTAGGAGTCTATGGAAGAAGAAATTGATGAAACTGTGAGCTCATTGCATGAAAAAGATGATGAGGAGAGCGAAGAACAAAAGGAGGAAGAGTGGATTAGCTACCCGTGCCCACCTTCTAATGAGAGTAACTCTTCAACTCATACATTATTTAATTTCCCTTCATGCTTACCGAAGGATGAATGCTATGATAATTGCTATGATCCCGTTGATTCGTTTGAAATATCCCTTTTTGATGATGCTTGCTATGCTTGTGGCCAAGATGCCAATATGAATTATGCTTATGGAGATGAACTTTCTATAGTTCCTTATGTTAAGAATGAAATTGTTGCTATTGCACCCACACATGATAGTTCTATTATCTTTTTGAATTCTCCAAACTACACTATATCGGAGAAGTTTGCTCTTATTAAGGATTATATTGATGGGTTGCGTTTTGCTACTACACATGATGATTTTGATGAATATAATATGCATGTTCTTGCTGCTCCTACTTGCAATTATTATGAGAGAGGAATTATATCTCCACCTCTCTATGTTTCCAACACGATAAAATTGCAAGAAACTGCTTACGCTATGTATTGACCTTTACTTGATGTGCATGAATTGTTCTTGTATGACATGCCGATGCATAGGAAGAGAGTTAGACTTCGTCATTGCATGATATATGTTGCTTTGTGCACACTACTAAATGCCAAATCATTGTTAATTAAAATTGATTTGATATACATTGGGATCCGGGTGGATCCATTACTTGAGCACTTTATGCCTAGCTTAATGGATTTAAAGAAAGCGCTGCCAGGGAGACAACCCAGAAGTTTTATAGAGTCATTTATTTCTGTTGAGTGCTTTTATGAAGTTTAAAAACAAAAAATATATATAGAGGGGAACTTAAAACTTCACTAAAAGAGAAGCGATTGAAAGGTGACGCATTGGAGAAGTGAGGGTCGACCTTGAACACTTGTGTTCATGCTCATGGAATCAATGTAAAATTTTCATGAAGATTCTCACAAAAACAATTTCCCCCTTGTAAAAATCCATTGTATTATAAAAATAATGTGCCAAGATTTGCCTTTAGGATGATTAGATTGTTTGTTGGTATGTGCGGTGCAAAATAGAAACTTTGGCTGTAGTGCACGATTTTACATTTTTTACTAGAACGTCGAAAGGTTCTGAAACTTTTTGCACAGTATTTATATACAAATTGTTTATTTTTTCCTATTTTTTAAGAATTTGTGGAGTAACAGAAGTATGGTAGGTGTTCAGATTGCTACAGACTGTCCTGTTTAAGACAGATTCTGTTTTTGATGCATTGTTTTGCTTGATTTGATGAAACTATCGATTTTTATCGGTGGGAAAACCCATGGAAAAGTTATAATACAGCAGGGATAATGCAAAAACAAAATATGAATTGGTTTGCAACAGTACTTAAAGTAGTGATTTGCTTTATTATACTAACGGATCTCACCAGCTTTCTGTTAAGTTTTGTGTGGATGAAGTGATCAAAAATTGAGGAGGCCTCGATATGAGGAGAAGGAGGAGAGGCAAGAGCTAAAGCTTGGGGATGACCAAGGCACCCCAAGTAAATATTCAAGGATACTCAAGCATCTAAGCTTGGCGATGCCCCGGAAGGCATCCCATCTTTCTTCAACAAGTATCGGTATGTTTTCGTCTTCGTTTCGTTCACATGATATGTGTAAATCTTGGAGCGTCTTTTGTGTTTAGTTTTCATTTTTCATTTATGCACCATGCTGGTATGAGAAAGTCCATGGTTGATTTATAGAATGCTCATTGCACTTCACTTATATCTTTTGAGTGTGGCTTTATAGAATGCTTCATGTGCTTCACTTATATCATTTGAAGTTTGGATTGCCTGTTTCTCTTCACATAAAAAACCGTTATGTGTAGAATGCTCTTTTGCTTCACTTATACTTATTAGAGCATGGTCTTTTGTAGAAAGAATTAAACTCTCTTACTTCACTTATACCTATTTAGAGAGTCAACAGGAATTGGTCAATTGCATGGTTAGTCATAAAATCCAACATAAAACTTATGGATCACTGAATATGATATGTTTGATTCCTTGCAATAGTTTTGCGATATAGAGATGGTAATATGTGGGAGATACTAGTAAGAATATTGGTGTTAAGGTTTTTGATTCACGAAGCATGCACGTATAGTCTCTCGTTATGCTATGAAGTTGGAGCATGATTTATTATTGATTGTCTTCCTTATGAGTGGCGGTCGGGGACGAGCGATGGTCTTTTCCTACCAATCTATCCCCCTAGGGGCATGCGTAGTAGTACTTTGCTTCGAGGGCTAATAAACTTTTGCAATAAGTATATGAGTTCTTTATGACTAATGTGAGTCCATGGATTATACGCACTCTTACATTTCCGCAATTTGCTAGCCTCTACGGTACCGTGCATTGCCCTTTCTCACCTCGAGATGTGGTGCAAACTTCGCAGGTGCATCCAAACCCCGTGATATGATACACTCTATCACACATAAGCCTTATTATATCTTCCTCAAAACAGCCACCATACCTACCTATTATGGCCTTTCCATAGCCATTCCGAGATATATTGCCATGCAACTTCCACCGCCTCCGTTTTGATGACTTGAGCATTCATTGTCATATTGCTTTGCATGATCGTAAGATAGCTAGCATGATATTTCCATGGTTTTCCGCTTTTTGATATCGTTGTTATGCTAGATCATTGCACATCCTAGTACGCTGCCAGAGGCATTCATATAGAGTCATACTTTGTTATAGGTATCGAGTTGTAATTTTTATTTCTTTTGAGTTATAAGTAAATAGAAGTGTGATGATCATCATTATTCATTTTTAGAGCATTGCCCCAGTGAGGAAAGGATGATGGAGACTATGATTCCCCCACAAGTCAGGATGAAACTCCGGACAATGAGAGAAAAAAAGGAAAAAAGAAAGAAAAAAACAAACAAAGAGAGCAGGGGCATGCTAGTTCCACACTTGTGCTTCAAAGTAGCACCATGTTTTTCATATAGAGAGTCTCCTATGTTGTCACTTTCATATACTAGTGGGAATTTTTCATTATAGGATTAGATGCACACCCACTTAGTTTTCATATTGAGCTTTCATACACTTATAGCTCTTAGTGCATTCGTTGCATGGCAATCCCTACTCCTTGCATTGATATCGACTGATGGGCATCTCCATAGCCCGTTGGTTAGCCGCGTCGATGTGAGACTTTCTTACTTTTTTGTCTTCTCTATATTTACCCCTATCATCATACTCTATTCCACCCGTAGTGCTATATCCATGGCTTGCGCTCATGTATTGCGTGAGGGTTGAAAAAGCTGAAGCGCGTTAAAAAGTATGAACCAATTGCTCGGCTTGTCATCGGGGTTGTGCATGATAAATACTTTGTGTTAAGAAGACAGAGCATGACAAGACTATATGATTTTGTAGGGATAGCTTTCTTTAGTGTTGATATTTTGAAAGACATGATTGTTTGTTGGGATGCCTGAGTATTGATGTCTTTATGTCAAATTATAGACTATTGCTTTGAATCACTTATGTCTTAATATTCATGCCATGATTAGATATATGATCAAGTTTATGCTAGGTAGCATTCCACATCAAAAATTATCTTTTTTTATCATTTACCTACTCGAGGACGAGCAGGAATTAAGCTTGGGGATGCCGATACGTCTCCGTCGTATCTATAATTTTTGATTGTTTCATGCCAATATTATACAACTTTCACATATTTTTGGCAACTTTTTATATGATTTATTGGACTAACCTATTGATCCAGTGCCCAGTGCCAGTTCCTGTTTGTTGCATGTTTTTTGTTTCACAGAAAATCCATATCAAACGAAGTCCAAATGGAATAAAATTTTACGAGAATTATTTTGGAATATTTGTGATTTTTGGGAGTTGGAATCATCAGAAGAGGGGGCCCATAGTGACCACAACCCACCAGGGGCGCGCCCTGGTGTCTTATGCCCACCTCGTACATCAATTGGAGCTCTACTTCGAGCACAAGGAAGCTTATATCCGGAAAAAAATCATGTTAAAATTTCAGCGCAATCGGAGTTACGGATCTCCCGGAATATAAGAAACGGTTTTCGGCCAGATCTGGGGAACGCGAAATAGAAGAGAACAGAGAGGGAAATCCAATCTCGGAGGGGCTCTCGCCCCTCCGCTGCCATGGAGGCCATGGACCAGAGGGGGAACTCTCTTCCCATCTAGGGGGAGGTCAAGGAAGAAGAAGAAGGAGGGGGGCTCTCTCCCCCTCTCTCCCGGTGGTGTCGGAGTGCAATCGGGGCAAGGATCGTGACGGCGATCTACATCAACAATCTTGCTACCGTCAACACCAACTCTCTCCCCCTCTATGCAGCGGTGTAACACTCTTTCTCTTCGCTGTAATGTCTACTTAAACATGGTGCTCAACTCCATATATTATTTCCCAATGATATTTGGTTATCGTGTGATGTTTGAGTAGTTCTGTTTTGTCCTATGGGTTAATCGTGATCTTGGTTGGTATGATTATATATTTTATTTATGGTGCTATCCTACGGTGCCCTCCGTCTCACGCAAACATGGGGGATCCTCATTGTAGGGTGTTGCAATATGTTCATGGTTTGCTTATTGTCCGTGTTGCGGGGGTGACAGCAGCCTAAACGCGGATAAGTGGGTTATGGCGTACGGGAGTAAAGAGGACTTGATACTTAATGCTATGGTTGGGTTTCATGACCTTAATGATCTTTAGTAGTTGCAGATGCTTGCTAGGGGTCCAATCATAAGTGCATATGATCCAAGTAGAGAAAGTATGTTAGCTCATGCCTCTCCCTCATATAAAATTGCAAGAATGATTACCGGTACTTGTTATCGATTGCCTAGGGACAAATGACTTTCTTGTTGACAAAAGCTATCCACTTTTATTACCTTGCAATTTATTCATAGTTTTATTCTCGCAAAGTACTCGTAGTTTTTTTCTTGCAAAATAGTTTCATACTTGTTTTAGGTAAAGCAAACGTCAAGTGTGCGTAGAGTTGTATCGGTGGTCGATAGAACTTGAGGGAATATTTGTTCTACCTTTAGCTCCTCGTTGGGTTCGACACTCTTATTTATCGAAGAAGGCTACAAACGATCCCCTATACTTGTGGGTTATCAGCCAACAGAGAAGGCCCAGCTCTTCATATCCAGTGCTGCAATCTGGGCAGTAAGGCGCTCGGTGATGTCAACTAAGTTCTTGACCCGGAGGTCGCGCTACTGGATTTGGTTATCCAACTTGTCCTTCACATCTTTTTGGAGAGTTTGGGCATTGGACAAGTCCTTCATGAGCAGTTTTTCGTGGGCACCGGTGGTTTCAAGGTCCTTCTCCAGTGAGGCAAGCCTGGCTTTCATTTTGGTGATGGAGTCATTGGCAGTATCAAGGTCCTAGCTCTTGGAGGAAAGCTGTGACTGCACCTCCTTCAGGGAGGCCTCTGTTTTCTGCGCTTCCTCTTTGAGAGCCTCGATCTCCTTGTTGCTCCCAGCAAGGTCCTTTGTCATTTTACCCACTTGGTCATCGAGATCAATCTTGACAGCAGACACGGCAGCTAACTCATCTGTGGTCTTCTTCAGTTGGGCTGAGGAGTCAAGGGCTAGCGCGTTAAGGGTGGCCTTGTGGCTATCCTCCAAATCTTTGGTACGCTGCTGTACGAGAGCCTCCAGCTCCTCATCCTTGCTATAGAGGGTGGCCTCAAGGTTCCCTTCACGGGCGGAGACATCTTTCTCTTTGGCGTTCAGAAGCGCCACGCGCTCCGCCAGACGGATCTCCTGGGAAGCGATATCTTCCTTGGCCATGATCAGCACCTCCTCTTGTTGCAGGATGGAGTGGGACTGCTTCTTGTACCATTCTCGCAGTTCGTTACCCTTGTCCGCCAGTTTCTTGTCCATAAGGACGGCAGAGTCACGCTGCTCCTTGATAGCCTGCCACTTGAGATCATACATGTGTTGCGCCTCCTTGAGCCCTGCTGCCACGGATTCCAAGAAGGATAGATCCTTGGCACTATCAGCAGAGTCGCCAGTTTCTTCAACCCTCTGGGGCAGCAGCACCAGTATGCGTCTGATCTCTTCATCAATGTCTGCTCCTGCAGCGGCAGATGGATCAGGAGCCGCGAGTCCAGGTTGGGTAAGGACTAGCACCAGTTTGCTCGAGGAAGGATGCGGGGTTACAGCCAGAGGATGGCTCATCGGAAGAGGGCCATGGATTGGAGAGGAGCCTTCTCCTCAACTACCATGACAAGGCCAGAAGCTTTGTCGGGGGTCTTTTCTGTCTCTTTCGGGAACTTCTGGATCTCCCCGGCAGACTGTTCTTGGCCTTCCGCGGTGGCTGTTTTGGTTGCTTCCTCGGCAACACTCTTCCCAATGTTGGACACCTCCTGCAAGAGCTCGGGCTCCTCTATCGACAGAGTTGCAAATAAAATCAATAGATGGAGTAATGAGAAGTTTGATACTGCTAAGTCAAAGACCAAGAGGCAAAATAACTCAAGGAAGCAGAAACGAAGGCAAGTGGGATACCCGGTGGTGTTTGCTGTGGGGGAGCGTCCGTCTCCCCGGCAACATCTTTTGCCGGCATGCGGTCCGCATCCACTCCCTTGATTGCCGTGACTTCGTCGCGGGTAGGCCCCTCGGTGGAGGCCCTTGCCGGTGATTTCCCTGCTTGGACTTGGGTTGGGCTGGACCCCTCTTGGTGGGCCCCTCCCTGCTGAGTCACACTTTCTCCCCTGGCGGGGGATGAAGCGTGTTCCTCTGCGTCTCTCCGGGCGGGTGAAACCTGTCCCATGCCTTCGCGCCGGGGGCTGGGGGCTGGGCACGGGATCCCTTGTCCTATCCCCCGCCAGACATGTTCTTGCCAAGGGCTCCACCATTGCCGTGGGCTTGGGTCGTTTAACCCGCTGGGCAAGAGGCTCTTCATCCCTGCCAAGTCAGCAAAGTAGAATGAATCAACGACCATCAAATACATAGAACTTCAGCAAAAAGTGTGGCTATTCTCCTTACTCTGGGTCCACGAGCATGGAGTTCAGTGCGTACGCCGCAGGTGGCGGGGTCGCCCTGCCCCTCTTCAAAGTTGGAGGAGCCGAGCTTCCCGGCAACTTTGAGCTCTTCAGTGGAGCCAAGACCTCTGGTGGAACCGAGCTTTGTGATGAGGCTGAACTTGACTGGGGGTTGGGATCAACCCCAGTGACCGGACGTCGCTTGGCGGGCGGAGTCTTGGCCTCCGCCAGGCGAGAGGATTGGCGACGCGCCCCCTCCGGGTTGGTGACCCTAGAGGTGGTCTTCTTCACCCTCTTCGTGCCCGTCGAGGAAGTCGAAGCCGCTGCCTTCCTGCTGGCCCGCTTGCGGGGGCGATAGTCTGGGTCTGGCCCTGGAGCTTGGGGGCCTGCCGCGAGCCATTCCTCCTCCGGCTGCTCTACCACTACTGCAGGATGCTGCTAACACGACACTATGATCAGAGACCCTTTGATGAAACTGTGTGCGATGCATTAATCGCAAACGGTGTTGTAAAAAGACCGTCAAAAAAGATGCAAAATGTTTGTGATGGCAGAGCCATCAAACACGGTTCCAATTTTAGTTGCGTGTGCGATGCAGGGCACACGGTTGATCCATCCGAACTGTTTGCGATGAGACAGAACAACAAAAATGGGCAGCCATATCAAGGGGTGTGCGATATACGCCATACAGGTCACTCAGATGAACTGTTTGCTATTAGGGAGTGCAACATAAATGGTTAGCCAGATCAAGGTATGTGTGATATACGACATACGGTTAACTCAGACGAACTGTTTTCGATTAGGGAACACAACAGAAACTGTTCAACTTAACAAGATGTGTGTGATATGCGGCATACAGTTCACATAGATGAACTGTTTGCGATGAGCCAAAAGAACACAAATGAGTTGTGCAAACAGCCGACTTGGATGAACTGTTTGTGATGAGAAATTACAACACAGACGGTTACTATAGTTAATTCGTGTGCGATTCTATGTGTACAAAAAACTTTGAAAATTGCAATCTAGTTGCTTGCGGTGGCTCGGAGTATCGCACACGATGCGTCCGCGAGTACTCGTGTGCGATGATTAGTAAGTTACACATACGTTTCCTTATGTTAACATGTGTGTGAATTTGCAATATGGACAGTTAATATGCAAATGCCTTCTGGACATTGGGCACACGCTTAAACTCAATGAACTGTGTACGATACTAATACTTTCCATGAAAATTTAAGAACTTGGCTAACAGCATTTGAGTAACATATATACAGTGGTTACACTATTCGACAAAAGGAGGATCTTTGTAACACGGTTTTGACAACCATATGGTCCATATCTACATACTTAACATAGTAATAACTATCACATTTTAAGAGGCTGAGGGCCAACAACCATATGGTCCATTTCTACATACTTAACATAGTAACTGCTAGCACATTTTAAGAGGTTGAGGGCCAACAACCACAACTATCCGCTGGAAGCAGCTTGATCATGGCGACTTGGCATCTCGTCAATGGAAAGGAAGAGCCCTCCTGTGCCTTGGTAGAGCATGAGTAGAACAGTGTCTCCAATTTTCCAATATGGATGCATTGCCACGACAAGCGAGAACTTGTTAATTTGAATGGTTCCATTTCTGCGGGAAATGCAGTACCTTGCAATCAGTTTGGCGTTATTAGCAGGCACAAGTGTAATTCAACCACGCCGGGAAATCGATCCAGGAACTGCTACAGCGGGCAATTTCTGTTGAAATGTAGAGCAAAAACCAATTGTAACATATCTTTGAAGATATATATAGTGTAACATCCCCAGCCTCACACCACAGTGATCACCCTCTGATCATGCCAAGTCACCATGATTAACTATATTTGATCATCATTGCATCATATCTCATTTCAAATTCCAATGCAAATTGCAAATTCAGATTTAAAGTGAAAAATAAAAGTTGTTCAAATCAGAAACTAAAATGTTCATTAAATAGTAAATAATCTCTTTCTAATTATGTTCAGGAAAACAACATCACCTAAAATACTTAAGTGACTATAACAACCTCAAACAGTGGCTAAATTTAATCTAAATTAAAAATGAAATTATATTTTTCCCAAACTAGTTTTTGGTAGTAGGTAATAATGCACTGCATTTTATGAGCTAGGTCGCTTATTTTGTAAAAGTAGTTTAGTGACTAAACAATTAGCAAAACAGAAATAAAAACAGAAAACATAAAATAAAATAAAATAAGAAAAGGCCTAAGCTACTGGCGCTGGGCTCTAGTGCACAGTACCGCGCGGCCCAGCCCACATCGTCTCCCTCCTCCCTGTGTCGCCGCCGCCATGGTCACCGCTCGCCGCACCGCCCGCAGCTCGACATCGCGACGCCCACCGACGCCACCGACGCGGAGGGGATAAGGTCGAGCCCTATCCCTTCCCCCTGGATGCCTCGCCACTTCCCCCTCGCCTCACTTCTCCCTCTCCCATTCCTCTCCCGCGAGCCCGAGCGCCGCCATGGCCGTTGTCCCATTAAACTCGCGGCCACCGCGCTCCCACCGCCTCTCCGACCCGTCTACTGGACTCGCCTACGTTGGCCACTTAGTCCCCGACCACGCACGAGAGACAAGGAGCTCTGTATCGCCGGACTGCCTCGTCTTCTTCTCCTACGGACGCCGTCGAATGCCGCCTCGATTTGCCGCCGTCGAGCCTCCCCGAGCACACTCTAGCACACCTGCAGGACCGTGGTGAGCCCCCGCGTCGATCCTCTCCTCTCCCTGCTCTTTGCCTCGCTCATAGCCGTCGTCCCCGCCATGGCCGAACCCACCACCGCCTGAGCTCATCGCCGGCGTGGCCACGGTGACCTTTGGGTCCCGTGCGTGCCACCGTCATGCTTGCCGCGACGCGTAGAGGCCGTCTGGCCATTCAGTTTGCTCGTTAGCGTGCTAGAATGCCGGGTCCCCACTCGCCCGACTCCGGTCATCCGCCGACGAGGTCGCCGTCGTCGATATAGGGCCTCACCGGCCACGGCACCACCACCGTTCGACGCGTCTCGACGCCCTCGTTCGAACAAGCCTAGCCACGGGTCCGGAGACTTTTCATGGACGAAATCCGAGCGCCGCCCGAGCCGCGCTGCCGCGAAAACGTGCTCGCCGGCGTTTAAACGCCGGCCAGCCGACGTGGCACCTCGGGCCCCACCTCAGAGACACTGACGCTGGGCCCCGCGGGCTGACTGGGCACTGTGGCCCACTGACATGTGGGGCCCAGCCATTTAAACATTTTAAAATAAATAAATAAAACACTAATTAATCTGTTAATCCTAATTAAGTTAATTAGTTAACTAATATGACACTGACAGTAGGCCCCACTAACTAATTAACCCAAATAGTTAATCTTAAACCCTCTGTTATGGCCACTGAGTATGACATGTGGGTCCCACTGGTCAGATTTGATCTGGTCAACCGCCCTGTTGACTGATGATGTCACTGTGACGTCATGCCGACGCAATAATGCATTTCTGTTAATTTAATTTTTTTTAGAAAATGCTAAAATCTTTGAAAAATCATAGAAATTAAACCGTAGCTCAGATCGAAAAACTTTCTACATGAAAGTTGCTCAGAAAAATCCCACGAATCCAACCGTGCCGTTTGTTTCCGCATCGGGACCCGCTACGTAGGTGAACCCGCAATTTTTTGACCATTTCCGGTAGATGAATAGTGCATATATACCGGTTAATAAATCCAACTTAAATCCTAAAATAACTAATATGACTTAGACATGCTTTTAGGCAACCCTGCATTGCACGTTAGCATAGCATGCTCTGTGTTGCTTAAGTTTGCCGTTTATTTATCTGTTTCTTCCCCCTCTTCTCTCTCGGTAGATCCCAGTACCGACGTAGTCCCTGAGACCGACGCAGCTCCGGAGTTCGACTACACTGTTGACGACCCTTCTCTTGCCGCAGAGCTTCCAGGCAAGCACCCCCCCCCCTTTGAGCATGCCTATATCGCCTATTCTCTTCTTTCTTATGCTTGCATTAGAATTGCTGCTACTACTGCTTTACCTATTCTGATGCATAGCCTATTTATTGTAACCTTCTATTGATACCTTACCTGCTTATCCTAAACTGCTTAGTATAGGCTGGATAGTGAACCCCAGTGACCCCACTTGTCCCAATTGCCCCGCTGGATCATCGGAAGACTCGACGACCAGGCCCCAGCACCGCACATCACCCCCTTAGTTGTACGACACTGCAGCGTTACCATCGAGTGCCGAGGGTGATACCTCGCTTAGCACGTCTGATGTTAACTCTGTAGAGTAGCTATTCGGTCCTAGTCATCGAGGGTGATTCCTCCTTCACCACTTCCGATAACGACGCTGTCGTGCAACACCTCAAGTGTGAACCTCGAGGGTGATTCCTCCTAAGTTCACCTTGACGGATACATCAAGTAGGAATCCAACGAGGGTGATACCTCGGATTCCCTGATGTTATGGACACATGGATACTTGTACTTTACAACTGTTAATTGGAAAGGCGGGTCGACCCTGAGGGGTACCCGCGAGTGATGTGGAGACGGGTTGACCTGGAGGGTGCCCATGAGGTAATTACGAGGCGTGGCCGGGCATTCCTAGCCCTTGCCGCAAGTCCTCGAGACGGGGCGACGGGGTCACATCGATCATGAGTCTCTGCTCGTTGCCGCAAACTCCCAATACACTAAGGATTTGGATATTTGATCCGAGTGGGCCTTTGGCCCGATAGCACTAACCATAACGTGGGAACAGTTATGGGCACTCTGCGTCGTATGCATCAGCCAAAGCTTAATAGACGTTAGCGACTGAGCGGCGCGCGCTGGGTTTGACTGGTAACACCCTGCACTTGTATAAGGGAGGGGGGGTTAGGTCTGCTCACCGGCCGCGTTCGCAACGTGCAGGAGCGTCCGGGGCGATGGCCCAAGACCCCTGAGGGCATAGGTTTAGTCCGGCGTGCTGACCTCTCTGTTAAGTTTTTGGTCGGGTTGTGGCGTATCGTTTGGCCGAGGCCAGGCATGACCCAGAAAAGTGTGTCCGGCCGGAGTTAATCGAGCGTGCTGGGTAAGTTGGTGCACCCCTGCAGGGAAGAACTAATCTATGCATAGCCGGATCCTCGGTAACGGACGCTCGAAATTGTATCCCGATCGATACAACTAGAACTGGATACTTATGATGAGAAATGGATACTAGGGCTCTGGCATTTCTGCTGCCCAGTCCACATATACAGCCTCTCTTTGATAATGTTGCATATGTAGTGTAGATCCTTGCTTGCTGAGTACTTCAGATGAGTACTCACGGTTGCTTTGCTTCCTCTTTTTCCCCATATCCTTTTTGATGTGACCAGATGATGGAGCCCCGGAGCTAGCTGCCCCCGCCGCCGACTACTACTACCACCCCGAGGGTGGTTACTACTACGAGCTTGCCGACGACCAGGAGTAGGATCGGAGGGTCCCAGGCAGGAGGCCTGCGCCTTTTCGATCGTAGTGTTTTCTTTTGCCCCGCCTTCATAAAGTCTTGTCTGTTTCTCTTTTATATCTGTACTCAGATATCTGATGCTTCCGCTGACACTTGTATGCGAGCTTATGTATTCGAGCCCTCGAGGCCCCTGGCTTGTAATATAAAGCTTGTATGACTTTATTTATGTTTTAGAGTTGTGTTGTGATTCCTTCAAGTGAGTCCTTAGGCTTGATCGTGTGCATTTGCGTGTATGGTTAGTGCATGATTAAGCCGAGGGCGTCACATATAGTTTATGAGCATCAACATCAAAATAAGACTTTGTACCAGCATTTTGTGCACACAATTGGCCTTGATCAATGTGTGCACCATAGGTATAATTAATCCCATCCAAAATCCAGTGTTCATACGCTGTGCTATCTCTGTCAGATTATCAACAAAGTTTATAACATGCTTCAAGTCCTTCCAGTGAAATTTGGTACGCTTAGTAACATACAGATCATTCACTATGCATCCAACATATCCTGCTTAAAAGGTGGAAAGGTATCATTTATTCAGAACATGGCAGAAGAATATATAGTGCGCATAAATTGGTAAATAGAAATTGTTACTGCCTAGGAACGGAGTCAAAAAATGAAATCAGAATTGGTTGCTTAAATAGTGATCAATTAGTCAGAACAAATACCCCGATTTTGCTAAGTAATATGGCAGCATGGAGAAAGTTGAAAGGACACTAACCTTGATCAGACTTTGATCGGCTGATGACGTTGGGGAAGTAAATATCCATGTTAATTAGACCAGGCTGTGGTGCACGCACTAGAATTTTATTGCCAGCTTTTAGTTCATAACACTTAGACATTTTTCTCCAAACGTCCGCATCAAAATAGGAGTGACCATCTTTATCAAGTTTTACGCTAATCATCATTGTAAATCCATGCTGCGTTGTCAATATGACATCCATGCAGTCATCAACAAAGTAAAGCCCAGGATTTCCTTCTACTCCTGTTCTTGCAAAGCAAGGGATGTACTGCTTGAAATGAAAATTAAGATCGTAAATTAGATATATTGAAATAACAGAGCAAGATGCAAATATGGGAATAACTGGTAGAACAGATCAATATATAGATGAAAGCAAAGTACAAAAATATATAATTAAAAATAGATAATGTAACAAAGATTTGATGCAAATATGAGAGTAACTTAATGAACAATACATCATATATTTGCCTAATATAGGGGGGGGGGAATCGGCTTCAACATCTAGGCTGCACGTGACACCGTACCTTTTATCCAAATGTAGCAACAGACGGTATATGTTCACAAATTTAGGCCATGTCGACTGTGGTAGTGTAGCGACCCGACCCGAATGGATCAAAGTCTCTGTGCTTAAGTGTCATCCCTGGATCGGTATGCTGACACACACAGTACTCGAGGATTTATAACAGAGGTAAATCACATGTATAAAGTAACATAAATACTATTACCTCAATCCATATAGCGGAAGTAACAACAAGGTTGTGGATTCCCATCAACACCAACGGCAAAGTTGAGTGTAGAAATCGTAACCCTAACGTATCACTTACTCGTCGTAAGAATTCCTGCAACATGAGACGTTGCAGCCATGTAGGTCAGTACATTGAATGTACTGGCAAATTCACACCATAGGATAATGATGAATAATAGCAATCACTATATGCATATATGGCTGGTGGAGGCTCTATGGTTAATATGTTTTGCGAAAAGCCAATTTTTCCCTACAACAAAGGAATATATTTTATTTAACTATCATGGTGGTTGAAACATTGAGAAGGTAAAACCCCCTCTCAATCCCAATTAAAAGTAATCATTAATCCCAACAAATTAATTTAGAGTGATGGGATTCAATATGAAAATCCAAGAACCAGAAACTCAAGATGTCCATAACCGGGGACACGGCTAATCATGATTAGTTTGTACACTCTGCAGAGGTTTGTGCACTTTTCCCCACAAGACTCGATCTCCTCCGTTAGATTTCTCGCACTACATGGTGTTTGAGAAACGGATGACCGAGACACAGTCTTTCAGAAACATTTACTCTTTACTCTGGGTAGACAGTTACACCTACTTTCCCCTACATCTGCTAGCCTACCACTGAAAGAGGTCATGTAACATACTCAACTATGCTAGAGCCCATAATAGCTTGTGGCTGCACACGGAAGTTTCTAGCATGAATAATCTTATGATCCCTTTGAGCCTGGGTGGCGGACCGTAGGAGGATCACACGGTATATCCCCGGGATCTCCTAGGACAACACTGGTATATCCCCAGGTGCCCAAACAAGCAATCCACCCAGATGTGTATTAAAGTTGCCACCTTAAGTTGAACCGTTAATTAAAAATCTCACATCTGTCATGGATACACTCAAAACCCAATCCACGTCTACGAGCATAGAATGGCAGCATAAGCATAGCGTGGAAGTAACTCCCAAGGGTTTTATAATAAAAGGGCAATAGGTTCTACCTCATCATCTACTTCCCAATACCCACAAGTTAATCACATCCTAGTCATGTAGTGTTTGAGGATAAAACTAATGCATAAAAACTGGGTATAGAAGAGTATGATCAAAGTGTGAACTTGCCTTGTACTGTTGATGAAGATCCTTCGCACTCATAATTCCTGATAGTTCTACTCGTCACACTCCGTTCAATCTAACGTGAGCAAGCAATTGCATACATAAGCACTCATGCAAAAGAATCGAAGAAAAGATCTCGAAAAACTTCGAAAACTAGCAATTAACTCTTGCAACAGAAAACAATTTCTAACAGTACCAAAATTGGGTGGATTTGGTCTTATCAGAAAGTTTAGGTCAAGAGCTTCAATTAGCAAAAAGAATCAATTAAATCGGAGTTACGAAACTCAAGTTATAGCCAAAACAAGTTTGAATATGAATCTGAACAAATTTCGAAATTTGAAAGTTGCAAAAAATTTATTTGATAGATTCACTAGAAAGGTGGAATCAAGACAAAAATATTGGCGTTGGTTTCGTCTAATTTGGATGAACGAGTAAAAAGTTATGGCTATTTGAAAAATCAGGGCCAAACTGTTTTACGGAAGAAAAAGAGTTATGGCTAAAAGAATTCTAGTCCTAAAATGTAAATACAAGGACTAATTTATAAATCTAATTATTCTATCGTACTAGTCTAGAAATAATAAGCTACGGGAGTATATAAAAAAATACGAAGGAAGATACCTTTATAAGGTAGAGAAAAGATGACTTCCGAGAGAGAAGACAACTTTCAGAAGTCCCGCCGGAGAGAAGAAAAATATTTTTATTTAGTGAATCTAGTCAAACCAAAATATATTGATTTAACCCGAATCGGATGATTTTTGGAGGCTCTATGGGTCTATATTTATAGGTGGAAAGGAGGCTTAGAGGTCAAAAGCTAGGCAATGTGGGACTAAACGTAAACAAAAGGCAGACGAAAGATATAGGAAAAACAAAGAAAAGAAACGACGCCGCATGGGCCTTCGGCCGGCCTGCGCGTGTGCGCGCATGTGTGCGTGCGCGGAGTTTTTTTTTTTTAACAGAAAATAAATAAATTAAAGGACAACTGGAAAAATAATATAGTCCGACCTGCTAGCTATGTTGCGCACGCTGGCGAAGGATAGCAGTCGGTCGCTCGTACAGTTTTTTTTTTAGAATAAAAACAAAAAAAGGTAAACGGAAAATAAGAAAAATTTCCATAGGCATATTATATATCAAAATTTTCAGAAAAAGATTTCCTAAAAGATGAACATATTTTCAGCGGCAAATAAATTTCACAAAAATTTAAATAAAGCAAACAGTGCTACTGCTGCAATAAAACCTAATAAAAATTATTTTAAAAATACCAAAATGATTTCAAATTTATTTCCCTCTAATTTTATATTGAAGGGAATCATTTTACCCTAATTTCCATATATTTTATTTTTGGATAAAAATAATTTGAATAAAAACCAAATAACTCCAAATTGAAAATAATTTCAAAGGGACTTTAAATTTGATTGTTTTAAACTTCCAACTCATATTTCATATAATTTGAAGAAGTCATTTTATCTCCTCTCATGAAAATCATTGAGTTGCATAAAGTTTTCGAATTTGGAATATTTCCAAATGGAATTCAAATCTTTTCGAAACCCCTTTTAAAATAGAAGAAGTCATGTTATCTTCACTCTAGGGTTTGTAATGAAATAAATTTGAATTCAAGGAGATCATAAATGCAAGGTGAAAGTTTTGGGAAAGTCATTTTATTCCCTCTCATTCAACTTTCAAAAAGTTTCCAAATTTCACTCAATTTCACACAAGCAACCACACCACAATCACACAAACAATCTAAACTATTTATTTAATATAACATTCCAAAATTTAGAATTTTGGGATGTTACAGGTAGGTTGAGATTGAACATACCGAGTGCTCCCTGAAGTCATCCGGAATGGTGAGATAGAACTTTGTTTCTGACTGGCCGCGACCACACTTGCCCGATTTGTGCTCGCACTGTGGACACATGAATGAAAACCCTCCAATCAGCTAGAAGAAAAATGAATCCACGGCGATTTCTGCCGGTTGATTAACAGCGACGGATGGACTGCGATAAGAGATGAGTGAATATTTTGCTAAGTTGATTACCTTCTCCATGAGAAAAATCCCCAGCACAATCCCGCAGAAAACCCCAATCGAGCAGAGTCTAGAATGTCGGTGCAGATAGGCGGTGAAAAGCGGTAGGGGCGAAATCCCATGCCATTTGGAGCACGACCTCCGCCCCCCGACAACAGCCGTCGAGCTTAGGGTGGCCGCCGCGATAGAAGTTGATGAGGTGCAGAGTTGCAGAGGAGTCCGCGGCAAGTGGGTGGGGATGAAGTGGGCGAGGGTTTTCTTTTTCCTTTTGCATGTGTGGGTGAACACACACGGTTCGCAGAGGCGACGGAGATGAATCGTGTGCGATAGTAAATCACCGAGATTGAAGGGGAATCCAAATTTCCTTTGTCCTTTGTCCATGAGTTTTTTTCTACGATGAACATAAACCCTGCAAATCACCGTGTTCAAATTTGGCACTTTTCCGTGTTCATTTACAATATTTAGGGGATTATGTGCATTTTCTAGGCATTAATGTACATAATTCAAATTCCGACAATCGGTGCATGAAAAGGTGCACGAGAACGGTCTCGAAAACAATGATCGTGTTATTTAGTAAATTCTCATGCCTTTTACAAGGAATGGGCAGATATTTCACGGAAATGTGTGGCAATAGTCAACCACAAACACGTCGTTTATTGGTTTTTCAACTGTAGTAAAATGAAATACATGCTTAAAAAACATGACGGCTGGCATGGTGCCATGGTATGGCCTCACCATGCCTTGGTACAAATTTGAGAAGGTTTGGCTTATGTCGTCGTCCACGTCATTCATAAATCGAACCATCACCGAGGAATTTTCATCGGTTCGAGGGGGAAATCAGCAAGATGGAAGGGGTCGGGAATCCAAATTTCCTTCCTAGCTTGTCATCCAGTTTTTTCTACAATCAACATACCCCCTCTAATGCAACGTGTTCAAATTTGGCATTTTTCCGGGCTCATTTACCATATTAGGGGATTATGTGCATTTTCTAGGCATTAATCCACATAATTCAAATTCGAACAATTGGTGCATGAAAAGGTGCACAAGAACGCTTTGGAAAAACCATACTCACGGTATTTAGTAAATTCTTAAGCCTTTTACAAGGAATGGGCAGAGATTTCAAGGGAATGCGTGGCAATAGTCAACCACAAACGCGTCATTTACTGGGTTATCAACTATAGAAAAATGAAATACGTGCTTGAAAAACATGACGCCTGGCATGATGCCATGGTATGGCCTCACCGTGCCCTGGTAAAAAGCTGAGAAGGTTTGATTTATGTCGTCATGCACGCCCTTCATAAATCGAACCATCACCGAGGAAGTTCCATGCTTTCGAGAGGGAAATCACCAAGATTGAAGGGGAATCCAAATTTCCGTCCTAGTTTGTTATTCAATTTTTTTCCAACGATCAACATACCGCCTCCAATGCAACGTGTTCAAATTTGACATTTTTCTGGGCTCATTTACCATATTTAGGGGATTATGTGCATTTTCTAGGCATTAATGCACATAATTCAAATTCGAACAATCGGTGCATGAAAAGGTGCACAAGAACGGTCTGGAAAATCATGCTCGTGCTATTTAGTAAATTCTCATGCCTTTTACAAGGAATGGGCAGATATTTCAAGGAAATGTGTCACAATAGTCAACCACAAATGTGTCGTTTACTGGGTTAACAACTATACAAAATGAAATACATGCTTGGAATACATGATGCCTAGCGTGGTGCCATGGTATGGCCTCACCGTGCCCTGGTAAAAATTTGAGAATGTTTGCCTTATGTTGTCATGCACGCCTTTCATAAATCGAACCATCACCGAGGAAGTTTCATGGTTTCGAGGGGGAAATCACCAAGATTGAAGGGGGATCCAAATTTCCTTTGTCCATGAGTTTTTTTCTATGATGAACATACACCATGCAAATCATCGTGTTCACATTTGGCACTTTTCCGGGTTCATTTACCATATTTAGGGGATTATGTGCATTTTCTAGGAATTAATGCACATAATTCAAGTTTAAACAATCGGTGCATGAAAGGGTGCACAAGAATGGCCTGGAAAACCATGCTCGTGCCATTGAGTAAATTCTCATGCCTTTTACAAGGAGTGGGCAGATATTTCGATCAAATGTGTGGCAATAGTCAACCACAAACGTTTGTTTATTGGGTTTTCAACTATAGAAAAAATGAAATAAATGCTTGAAAAACATGACGCCTGGCATGGTGCCATGGTATGGCCTCACCATGCCCTGGTAAACTTTTGAGAAGGTTTGGCTTATGTCCTCATGCAAGCCCTTCATAAATCGAACCATCACCGAGGAAGTTCCATGCTTTCGAGAGGGAAAACACCAAGATTGAAGGTGAATCCAAATTTTCTTCGTTCTTTGCCCTGGAGTTTTTTTCTACGACGAACATACACCCTGCAAATCACCGTGTTCAAATTTGGCATTTTTTTCGGGCTCATTTACCATATTTAGGGGATTATGTGCATTTTCTAGGCATTTAGCGCATATAAATCCAATCTAGCTACAGCTGCACGGGTGTGATGTGAGGGACGTGGATTGCCCTTCAATCGCAGCGCATCCTACGATGCACACGCGCGATCCGCGTGGCTGGGGTTCCGGCCAATCATAATGCAACACATAATAGGCTCAGCGCATACTGCTTCCGGAGGCGACGGAGATGAACCGTGTGCGATAATGAACGAGCAAAATTGTAAGGGAAGCCAAATTTCCTTCGTCGTTTGTCGTTGAGCTCTTAAAAACCACCGTAGTGTACGGCTGCCCGGCCCCTCCGTCCCAGAGCTCTCTCCAAGCGTCATTCATGGCACCGCGGTGCACAGTAACTGGTAAGGAAGCGATGGCATCCCGCCGCGGCGCGTTCCTCGCCGCCTGTGACCGCACACATGGTAAGGAAGCGATGGCATCTCTGCGCGCCAAGTTCATCGCCGCCGCCGGCCACACAGTTACGTGGGCGGACTTTGAGGCTGCCATGGCCGAATGGGCGGTGGATCTAGAGGTGGCCAAAGCCGCACAGAAGGAGCGGAAAAGGCAGAAAGCAGTCAAGAAAAGAGAGTCCCGCCGCCGCAAGAAAGAAGAGGCCGCACACCGTGCTGAGGAGAGCTTGGCGGAGATCGAAGCACGGTGGGCTGCCGCCTAAGAGGCCGGGAAGGAGAACACCGACGTCTGGCCAACATGCTCCGATGGCAGCATGTGAGAAGTAGTTAGTGCGTGTGTCGCCCGTAAGTTTGTATAATTAATTACGAGCATCTACCAGTACTACATACGTACTAGTCTTAGAGCAAATTACTAGTAGTACTTTAAGTTGGTACTATCTATTATTAACGTACAATGTCGTTAAGCGCATCCTTTGAGGGCTTTGAGCGTTGATTAGCATGTGTTCACTGAAGTTTTGTAGCCGCACCCCGGCCCCAATACTACCGAAACGTCTGCCTGCAGCCATCGGAGGAGACTAGAGCTGGCCGCAGCTGGTTTTTAGTCCCACCTCGCCGCGCGATTTGGCCGCACACCGGCTTAAATTGCCACGCCGGCGGATGGCAGCAAGCTTCTCTCTTGTTGCATAGGATCAAATCTGGCTACGCGAGCGAGGCAGGTTGACAAACCGATGATTGCTCATTGGGTGTCACCTTGCCTCGTTCATGTACATTGAATAATCCTGATACAATGAAAGAAAATTTTGAAATTAGGTGCGGTTGGAGATGCTGATAGATATAAGAATTATTAGAAGATCACAAAACACACGGTTTCTATGGCTTACCCGTGTGCGACATTTGCGTTAATGATCCATAAGTCAGTTACCTGTGCGATGTTTCCTAATAAACCAGGCGTACCATTGACCGAAAAAATCAACTACACGTGTACATTTTTTTTGGAGACGGGATCTGCCAATTTTCTCTTTTCTCGCACACGAGTATTTTACGCGCTTCATCTGCGTTGTGTGTTTCCCCCGCCCAAGTTCCAAGTTTCACAGCGAAATTTTCATTAGGCGCGCGATTTCAGAATTTATTCCTCCAACCACATCCCCACCCATCAAATTTCCACAGTATCTGCCCCCTCCCCCCTCCCCCTACTGGCAGCTCAAACCGTCGCCGCCGCAACCACAGCTTCAACCACATCTACGTTCTGCTCGGATCCAGTCAGGTAACCAAACTGATCTCTATCACGGCCTCGGCCTGATTGCTTAAATGGCGCCTGCGAAACATCCTCATGCCTCCAAATCCCCACCGCCCCTACCTCTAGAGCATCGCCGCGCAAGCCCAACCACATATCGCGTGGAGGTCGAGGAGCTGATGGCGGTCCATGGCGCGATGGCCGCTGTGCGTGTTGACCCGGAGGAACACCTCGCCTCCGCCACCGCCGACATGGTGCAGGCTCTGGCCCAGATGAAGTGCCCCAACGACTACCCCCCAGGACTTAACAGGTATGATCTGACCAGCTCAATCTTACCAATACCACTTGCAATGGCTATGTTTTGTACGGTTGATGTATTAAGCATGTTCGTGCCTTGTTTATTTCAGTACTGCACACTGTGTGATGTTCAAGTATTAACTGTCCAGCTCAATTTGACCAATACCAGCAACAAACTTACAATACATGACTCAGGATATCACTAGAGATGCTGCCCATTTGCTATTTTGGGTGGACGCTAACCCTGTTGTACTTAACATGCCTGTCCATGTACTTACGCAGGGTCATAACGGCCGATGCTGTTGTTTGCCATCGAGGTTAGCTGCATCCCATGTCTTACAGTATTTCACATCATTTGTGCAATTGCAGTTTAACTTCTAACATTTACTGGTTGACTGTAGGTACACATGTCAGTGGCACTGATCCATGCTTCGACCCGGAGGAACAGCTCGCCTCCGCCGCCGCTGACTTTGGGCGGGCTCTGGCCAAGATGAAGTGCCCCAGCAACTACCTCTCAGGACTTACTAAGTATGTACTCACCAGTTCAATCTTACCAATACCAGTTGCAATTAATGGCTATGTTTTGTACGGTCGATGTATTAAGCATGTTGTAGTAAACATGCCTAACACGTTTTAGCTACTTTCCCTACCTTTTTATAGACAACTGGGCCATTCTCCGCTCTGGCAGCACCTGCCTTGTGATGTTTAACTCTGCCAATTGCATTTTTATCAGTACCGGTTTCAATGGCTATTAAGCCTGTTGCAATTAACAGTTGTATCCATTTTTAAACTGTTGTATTTCAATGGCTACAAACTTACAAAACATGACTTAGGATGCTGTTAAGCCTGTTGCAATTAACAGTTGTATCCATTTTTTAATCTGTCCCTTTGCTACCGTGCTACTCTCCGCAATGAAGATATACTAGAGATGCTGCCCATTTGCTATTTTTGGTGGATGCTAACCCTGTTGTACTTAACATGCCTTTCCATGTACTTACGCAGGGCCATAACGGGTGATGCTGTTGTTTGTCGTCGAGGTTAGCTACATCCCATGTCTTACGGTATTTTACATCATTTGTGCAATTGCAGTTTGGCTTCTAACATTTACTTGCTTCTTGTAGGTACACATGTCGGCGGCACTGATCGACGCTTCGACCCGGAGGAAGAGCTCCCCTCCGTCGTCGCTGACTTTGGGCGGGCTCTGGCCAAGATGAAGTGCCCCAGCAACTACCTCTCAGGACTTACCAAGTATGAACTCACCAGTTCAATCTTACCAATACCAGTTGCAATTAATGTCTTTTTTTTGTACGGTCGATGTATTAAGCATGTTGTAGTAAACATGCCTAACACGTTTTAGCTATCTTCCCTGCCTTTTTATAGATAACTGGGCCATTCTCTGCTCTGGCAGCACCTGCCTTGTGATGTTTAACTCTGCCAATTGCATTTTTATCAGTACCGGTTTCAATGGCTATTAAGCCTGTTGCAATTAACAGTTGTATCCATTTTTAAATAGATGTATTTCAATGATTACAAACTTACAAAACATGACTTAGGATGTTGTTAAGCCTGTTGCAATTAACAGTTGTATCCATTTTTTAATCCGTCCCTTTGCTACCGTGCTACTCTTTCGCAATGAAGATATCACTACAGATGTTTCCGTTTTATTACCATTTGCTATTTTTTGTGGATATTAACCCTGTTGTAGTTAACATTGGCTTTCCATGTACTTAAACAGGGCTATAATGGGCGATGTTGTTGTTTGTTGTTGAGGTTAGCTGCATCCCATTTCTTATACACCATCTGTTCCTAAATATAAGTATTTTTAGAGATTCCAATATAGACTACATAAGGAGCAAAATTAGTGAATCTAGATTCTAATCTAAACTATATCTATAATTCTATATACATCCATATGTAGTTCATATTGAAATCTCTAAAAATACTTGTACTTAGGAATGTAGGTAGTTGTATTTTAAATCATTTGTGCAATCTCAATTTAGCTTCTAACATTTACTGGTTGCTTGTAGGTACATATATGAGCGGTACTGATCCACGCTTCGATCCCTTTTGCGTATGGGGCAATGAGATATTCATGAACAAGCGTCAAGTGAGGAAACTAAGAAAGATTGTTAGGCGAAAGAAACGGGTGATGGGAATTAAGCTCTTTATTTACACTTTGTCCAAGACAACAGTGAACTTTAGGATGGTAAGTAATGTGTTACCTTTTCCCCCTGCCCACAACAAGTTACTCTATTAGACCTCAGTATCTGATATTTTTCTCTTTTCAGTGGTTTCTGAAGCTATTTACTGATGATTACCTTGCAAACTACATGACCGGAGTGGAGGCAACTAAGGTTAAAGTATATAATTCATGCTACCATGGTAATGCTCTAGAAGTCTTCCTAAAGGTGGTGAAGGATGGGCGGGCGATCGTCACAAGGGGTTGGACAAAAGTTGTTCATGCCTATGGCATGCAGGAAGGCACATTATGGGCATTCCGCTTCTTCAACACCATCGGCAGTCGAAATGATTTACACTTGTCTCTTCACCTTTACCACCTCTAAATATTGTGGTTCATCATAGTTAATTGCTGTCTAATCCTGTAATTACTGAACATATTGTACTGACAATTTTATTTATGGATTCGTTGTTGAACCATTGTGCTGAGAATTTGAATTCCACGTTTCATATTTCAAAATTCCAATTCGAATAACAAATTACAGGGAAAAATAAAATTATACAGGAGCGAATAAAATAATGTGCACACGGTTAGAAAGAAAACAACGTGTGCGATGAAAAATAGAGAACACACGGTTCTTTCACGTGAAACGTTTGCGATGCCCGACGGATGCACACACGGTTTCGTCTCATATGCGTGTGCGATTCATGGTAATACGGCAAACGTTTCAAACCAGTGTGCGTGTGTGATAGGAATACCTATCGCACACAGTTATGAAAATGGACACGTTGGCGTTAGTAGAGGCACCGCACACATTTTACATTCTTGAACCGTGTGCGATAACGTACCTATCACAAACATATCGGTAGATTAAATGTTGATGTCCATCTTTTTCACACGACTATAGCGGCGTAATCTTTTGGGATGTCTCTCTAATCAGAAACGTAACATCGAGATGTAACGTGTGGGACTGGGGCAGCTTCTCATACGTTTATTCTATGGCGATTGTCAGTAGCCGCTCGCCTATCCCCGACGGTTTCTGGGTCATGTGGGAAGGACCCCTCTATCGCAGTCACTCACTAGGCGATGATTCCAAATGCCATCACGGAAAGGGGTTAAAAATGTTTGTATAGCACGATACGGTACCAGTGTACCTCTTCAGCTTTGCTTTCTTCTTGGGGCTCTGCTGCCGTGGCGAGAATGCCATCCCCGGCAGGGTCGAGCACGGCAGCCTCCTCCGTGGCATGCCCCTCGCTCCCCTCGTCTGAGGAACCCTCGCCTTCCGCTTCCTCCTCCTCCTTCTCCTCTTCTCCGAGCCTCACCTTCCCGGCGGCCCGGAGCGCTTTGTCCTTCTCAATCCGCTTCTTAATGAACTCCACCTCCGCCTTGGAGGTACGCTTGACCATGTCTTTCTCCATCTTGTAAGCCCTTTCTTCCAAACCGGAGACCCACTGCATCTCTGCATCGAGTTTGGGCATTTTTCCAGTCAGTCGCGACTCCGTAAGCGTTGCAATCAGGCATCCACTTCAGAATCTGGTCCCGTGCAGAGTTGATCTGCAGCGGGACGACTTTTACCGGCAGATGGAATGGCCTGAGGCTGCCGAACAGCTGTTCACACAGCCAGCCATGGCCGTATATCGACAAGTTGTTGATGAGGCCTGGGTACAAACACATTTTGTCGACAGCATCCCCGTACTCCTAAGCAAATCTGTCACTCTTCTGCAGCGGTGCGATACGGCACCGAAGGAAGTCGGCCCCCACCTGCTCGATGGTTAGCGTGGAAGCCTTGAGACGAGCGATTCGATTCAGCACAGGGCGAAGCCTATCGTCGGTGAGGCCTGGCTTACTCCAGTCGCTGCCGCGTACGACGCATTCCGTCCGTGCCGCACAGAACTCCGGGGCGTCCTCATCCTGGAACCAGCACCAGTCCGCCCTCCATTCCTCCCATCTGCTGTGCTGCTGGCCGAGGAGATAAATTGACTCATCCTTCTTGCCCCGGGGAATCCAACTTCTGTTTCCCGAGCGATGAGTCCTGTCTTCCACCCGCGGGATGAAGAAGTGCCTGAACAAACCCACATTGGGGGCAACCCCGATGAAGTTCTCGCATAGATGGGCGAAGATTGCCATGCATGCCACGGCATTGGGTGTGAAATCCAGAAGGTGGAATCCGTACACCACCATCATGGCTTCGAAGAAATTTGAGAAGGGGGAGGTGAGGCCGCAAAGGAAGTACGCGCAGAAGAAGCGGTACGAGTTCGGTGGAACCTCTTACCCCTCCGGCAAGACCACGGGCGCTCCATGCCCCTTCGGAACTTCCCTCCCCCACATGTATGCATACCTCGCGGTCTAGGCTTTGCCATCCAAGTTCGACGGGAAGAAACCACATCTTCCCGCCGCTTCCTGTCCAACTCCTCTGCCCTCTTCTTCTTCCCCTCTGCTGCAGTATCCCATGCGGTGGCCGCCCGCTTCCCCCTCGCAGCGGCGGCCTTCTTTCCCATCCTTCGGGATCACAGGGTGGATGGAAGATCTAGTAGGGCGCTGGAGGTGGATGTTGGCATGGGAGCGGTTGCTTGGCTTGATGAAGAAGATGATAGGAGAAGAGATAAATGCGAATGAGCAGCACCCCCTCGCGTTGCCTTTTTATTGGGAACGGGCGCAGGGGCCGGCTCTTTGCTATCTTTTCTCAAAAAGTTACCGTTTCTGTAGGCACATTACCCATTAACTGATGATGTTCCACGACCCCACGACCTGCGGTAATTACGCGGAGTGGAGGTGGGATTGACTGGTCATCATAACATCCGCTGCATGGGCGTCATTCCTCCGACGCGTGTCCGTGCACTGTTTGGGGCCTAACACAACGTGCCCAGCGACACGTATGGCTCAGGCCCGGGGGCTTCTGTCGAGGTACACAAACAAGGGTGTATGTTTCCCATGACTTGTGCACAGACGAAGGGCCTCCTCCCTGACAAGCAAGGCCAAGCTAGAGAAACCACTCTTCATGAGATCAAGGAGTGAATCAAGAAGACCAAGACAAGTAGGATAGGAGAATGCCACCTTGGGAGGGCCTCCCTTGCCGGGAAGGAGAGCCTGGCCAGGTCGAGGCCGCCCCAAGGACGAGTCCAAGATTTCCCCGGCAGGCTTGCCGGTCTACCAAGACCAAAATCCCCGCCAAGGCACCACCGCTCCACCGCACAGCGACGCAAGTCACTTGTCAGTGCGGTGTCGAACCCCCAAGTGATTAAGTGGCTTCCACTAAACACATGGCAGCCATTTGGAAGACAGATCACCCTCATGTGACACCCGTCCAGAGGCATGTCAAGATGATAAGCAAGAGATGATTAAGCGGCGCGGCAGGGTTGTCGGGCTGCCTCCTCAGCATGACACCTAGCAGTGCATTTAATGCACTTTGTCCTAACTGCCAGAGTTAGGTATGATAGTACTGTTAGCTATCTAATCAGTAGATAAAGATAGTTTTGCCATTGTGGATACCCCTTGAACTGTAAAAGGAGCTCTAAGGCGACCTAGCAAACGATTCGGACCCTCGCACACTTGTACGCGCGTAGCTGCTCTCCCGAGGCCACCTTGCCGGCCTTGAGCGCTGCACGCTCGTTTGTGTTCTTCCACTCAATCCACCAAAGCAGGAGTAGGGTTTTACGCTTCACAGCAGCCCGAACCTGGGTAAAAAACACCAGCATCACCATCATCGTGTTGTTCCATGGCTTTTGCTCTTTGTGCAACGTGATCTCCCCCTTACCGAACCACAAGGGGTTCATGGCCCCATAGGTGATCGTGATCTCCCATGACATCACCATGCTCACTATACCGAAATCCTCATTACCGGTTTTGTTCTTCTTTCGCGTTATTGTGTTCCGACATCCCCATGACGTAGTCACTTGTGTCAGGCCAGACGATGATTGATGCCGTCACACCGAGAGGGCCCTAAGAATATCTCTCCATTATCGGAGGAGCAAATATGTGAGGACCCACAAGTATAGGGGATCATTCGTAGTCCTTCCGATAAGTGAGAGTGTCGAACACAACGAGGAGCAAAAGGAAATGATAAGCAGTTTTCAGCAAGATATTCTCTGCAAGTACTGAAAATAGCTGTAACAGATAGTTTGATAGCAGGGTAATTTGTAACAAGTAACAAGTAGAAATAGTAACAAAGGTGCAGCAAGGTGTCCCAATCCTTTTTATAGCAAAGGACAAGCCGAAACGTTCTCTATAATAAGCAAGGCGTTCTTGAGGACACATGGGAATTATCGTCTAGTTACTTTCATCATGTTTATTTGATTCGTGGTCACTACTTTGATAATTTGATATGTGTGTGGACCGGTGCTTGGATGTTGTTCTTACTTGAACAAGCCTCCCACTTATGATTACCCCCTCTCGCAAGCATCCGCAACTACAAAAGAAGAATTAAGATAAATCTAACCATAGCATGAAACATATGGATCCAAATCAGCCCCTTTTGGAATAACTCTTAAACTAGGGTTTAAGCTTTTGTCACTCTAGCAACCCATCATCTACTTATTACTCCACAATGCCTTCCCTTAGGCCCAAATATGGTGAAATGTCATGTAGTCGGCGTTCACATGACACCACTAAAGGAAGCAACAACATACATATCATCGAAATATCGAAAAAATACCAAATTCACATGATTACTTATAACTGAACTTCTCCCATCACTACAAAAAAAGACATATCCGTGACATTATGGGCCGAACGAAATTTTTTTGTCATGCTTATGACACTTCTATGACGATAATTGTGACAAAACCACGTATCATCAACATGCATGACAGAAAACGTGACCTACTGTGACAAACACGTATCATCACGGAAGTGTTTTTTTGTAGTGCATGTCCTCAAGAACAAAAGAAACTACTCACAAATCATATTCATGTTCAAGACCAGAGGGGTATTGAATATCATTAAGGATCTGAACATATAATCTTCCACCAAATAAACCAACTAGCATCAACAACAAGATGTAATCAACACTACTAGCAAACCACATGTACCAATCTGAGGTTTTGAGACAAAGATTTAATACAAGAGATGAACTAGGGTTTGAGATGAGATGGAGCTGGTGAAGATGTTGATGAAGATTGGTCCTCCCATGATGAGAGGATCATTGGTGATGTCGATGGCTTCGATTTCCCCTCCCAGAGGGAAGTTTCCCTGGCGGAAATTTTCCGATCCATCATTTTCAAGAAAGACATTATAAAGATGAATAATATGAGGCAACCTCAATTCCATTTTTTTGTGGTTTTCTTTTATAAACCAAATCAGTGATAAAACAAGAAATTAAAATATTCAATTGCAAGATCTAAAGAAATACCTTCAAGCACCCACCTCCCCGACAACGGCGCCAGAAAAGAGCTTGATGTCTACTACACAACTTATTCTTGTAGACTCGTGTTGGGCCTCCAAGCATAGAGTTTTGTAGGACAACAACAAATTACCCTCAAGTGGATGACCTAAGGTTTATCAATCCGTGGGAGGCGTAGGATGAAGATGGTCTCTCTCGAACAACCCTGCAATCAAATACAAGAAATCTCTTGTGTCCCCAACACACCCAATACAATGGAAAATTGTATAGGTGCACTAGTTCGGCGAAGAGATGGTGATACAACTGTAGTATGGATAGTAGATATAGGTTTTTGTAATCTGAAAATATAAAAACAGCAAGGTAACAAGTAACAAAAGTGAGCACAAACGGTATTGCAATGCTTGAAAACAAGGCCTAGGGTTCATACTTTCACTAGTGCAATCTCTCAACAGTGCTAACATAATTGAATCATATAACAATCCCTCAACGTGCGACAAAGAATCACTCCAAAGTTCTTATCTAGCGGAGAACATAAGATGAAATTGTTGTAGGGTATGAAACCACCTAAAAGTTATCATTTCCGATCAATCTATTGAGCTATTCCTATAAGTGTCACAAACAGCCATAGAGTTCATACTAAAATAACACCATATGATACGCATCAACCAACTCTAGTGTCACCTAGATACTCCAATGTCACCACAAGTATCCGTGAGTTAATTATTCGATATGCATCAAACAACTTCAGATTCATAATAATCAATCCAACATCAAGAACTTCAAAGAGTTCCCCCAAAGTTTCTACCGGACAAAGTAGGAAAAAAGTGTATCAACCCCTATACATAGATTACCCAATGTCACGATAATACGCAATTTTTATTTCTGCACAAAAACCAACACCACGGTAGTTCTGCTGAAAACAGCGTCAGTCAGGGTTAGTTCCATTCAAATCATACCAAAACCATATAAAATTGTTGTAAACATGTGTCACACCCTGTGTTTTGCACCACTTTGCTATGATTTTAAGATTAAAAATTTGGACCAATTAAAACTTTTTGTCTGCATGTGAATGCTTGAGTTGATTGCTATTTGCTTGTTTGCCTGATTGTGTTTAATTCACAAAAATCCCCCCTGCTCTCAAAACTCATCTCCTTGATCCAAAATTCTGCCCAGTGATCATGCCATGTGTATAGGACCTAAAAATATTTTCATAAAATATTATTTTGGCCGAAGATCATTTATTTAATTTTGGTTTTCAAAACCCCAGAGTTGTGGTTTGTACTACAAGTCCCCAAATTAGAGAGAATGGTTTAACCCCAAAGACTTTATTTGAAACCAACTATATATAAGACTTCCCAAAACCACAAAATATTATTTTTAAAGGTTATTTTCATATTTCATTTAAAGGCTTTTTCTTAAGGCCAGAAAATGGTCTTGTATAGGAGAAAATTATTTTTATGTTTCAAAAATATTTAAGAAAATTTAGGGAAACTCAGTGGACATATAATTTCCATATATATGAGTTTCAACACATGGTCATGTTCAAAGTAATGGACAAAACCCTCCAAAACCCTTTCTGTATATTTCGAGCATTTGAAATATTTTTGTAAGAAATATTGTAAAATAAATCCAGGAAAATTCTAGCAAGTCACATATTCCTAATGTGATGATCTTGCAAAGTTTCATCCCAATTAAATTAGTTTTGGTTCACAAAAGTGCCCCAAAACCATTCCTGTCCAGATCCAAATTTGAGAAACTCTACATTGCCAACTGTCTCCTTTTGATCTCAAATTTCGTGGACATACTCTAATCCCCAAATGATGACACTACAGCAAGTGGTGCATCAAGGAGAATATATTTGCATAGTTAAATCTTGGAAAACCCATTTCTGATGATTTCTAGGGTTTGCCAAAGTTACATTGGCAACTTTCTCCAAATGGACTCAAACTTGGTGATCAACTTCATATCTGCATGTCATTTGATCCTGTTAAATATCATGTCAAGGAGACTTCATTTACTTGCCCAAATTTGCATCAAACACCTTTTGTTCTCTTGCCAAAATCACCATTTTGACCCCTTCCACTATTCTCCTTGAGCTCAACTTTTTACTGGAGATTCTATTGGTCCTATTACACCTCCAGTAGCTTCCACTCATCCCCAGGTCAATTATTTGGGGGTGAAAACCTCATTTTTCACCCCTGGAGACCACTGTTTTCTCTCCCTTCCTACCTCACCTCTCTTCCAGAGGGCTCCTAGAGCATCCAATGAAACTTTCACCTTGTTTACTACCCCCTAGAACTACTAGACACAAGTGGCCATGACCAGGGCGCATAAACAATGCCCTGGCATGCCAAACGTGTGCTCCAGAGCGCACTACAGTGCACCGAGGCACTGTAGCCGCTCTCTGCCCAACGCCCTCGACCGCCTCGGTTGTCCCTCGCGCGTCTGCCGATGCACCTCGACGTCCGGGACACGCTAGCGTGTCGGCCCCCTCCTCCTTCTCTCTTCGGCGACCTCTGTGCTGCGTGCCCGAACACCGCCCGCCAGTCGCTGCCCGCGTCCCTAGCCCGCCTCGCGCTCGATCTCCACTCCCTCTCTCTTCCCTGGACATAGACCACCCCCAAGAAGACCCCTAGACTCGAAGTCGAGCCCTCCCGTGGGCTCCCGCGACGGTAACGACCTCGCCGGCGCACGAGCCCATGGAGCACCTTCACCCCGCCTTATACGGCCATCCCGAGCCCTCCCTCTGGGCGCCACTAGCTCTATCTCTCTCTCCCTCCCATATGCCACCAGGCCAACCCTCTCTCTCTCCCGTGCCCTCCATCCTCCTCCATGGCCAAAATGTCACCGTCGGTTTCCTCTCAAATTCGAGAGAGCTGGAGCTCCTCCCCCCATCCTCTCCCCTCCAGAGTAGTCCCAAGCCACCGTAGAGCCTCCCCGTTGAGCCATTCATCCTAGGGAGCATCCGTTCGGACGCACCAGAGATGGCCATCGCCAGCGTTCACCACAACCATAGTCCTGCGCGGTCCTGAGCTCTCCAGCAGGCGTACGGCACCCAGTCGGATGCGGCTCATCCCCCTGAGCACGCCGGTGGCCGGACCACCCAAAACGGTGGCCGGTAGTGCCGGCAGCCGGTGCCGAACGCCTCCTCTGTCTACCGTCATGCCCGCGTGAGAGGTTGAGGACGAACCTGCCAGCGGGCCCCGCCCGTTGGCTGGCCAGCGAGGCAGGGGCCACTGACGGGTGCGCCTCGCCCCGTTAAGTGGAAACGGCTTCGGCCTAATCCGCCTCCCCGCGGCCAAAGCATATTCTGTGGGTGGCGCCTTTGACATCAACAGCCCCGCACGCAGGTGAGCTGCTGGGCCGGCCCAGCAGCTATCCTACGCCCGATGCGCATTATTAGGTATAACACCAGTTCTTTTCCTTTTTCTTTTTCTGTAAACTTGCAATAATTCCACAAGATAAAATAGTTTTCCAAATGTAATAATTCCAACTCCTATATTCCTCTAAAAATCTCACCTATTTGTTGGTACTACTTCAACATTTTTCATCACAACTTTTTGTACTTTTCAAATTTGAATTTGAAATCCCCACTTTGTGGAATCACAACTCCTTTTCTGTTGATCCAAAATGAAAACTAAAACCACCACTATTTTTAGTGTTCATCCCTCTATTTGATAAAAATATGAAAATGATTTTTTGAGCACTTTTATTTTCTGCCTTTTTGTGTTGCTTATTGCGATTGCTTTCGACGATAGTTGACGAAGTAGGTGGAGTACATGGAGATGGACCAGAAGAATTGAAGACCTTGCTGATCTAGGCAAGCAACCCTTTGACCATGATACCCCTTTCTTGTTCCTCGGTACTTTTCCGAATGCATAATGATGATGACGATGATGATGATGAACTTGTTGTGAATCATTGCATTGATGCATACCGTTGATACTTGCATATTCGTAGCTCTGCCTTGTGCTTAGAGATACGATGACAAGTACTTGATATTGACGCATGATGTTGCACCTATGCCATGATCATCTCGTAGCTACAATCTTTCGAAAAAACCCTCGGGTGCCCCTAATGCCCGTGGGTGATCTTGAACTAGGTCACCACTTGATGAAGAGGTGGTGCACCAAAGCAAGTGAATATGTGTTGTTTACAGAGGCAGATTAGATTTAAGATTTGCTGACCGTCCCAACCAAACATGCACAACCACTCTATCCTTATATGGGAAAGGGCATTATTGATTACCTAGTCCGCGCTAGCATGGGTGCCCACATTACTAGTGACGAGAGTGGCATGGTCACTCTCGAGACGGGGTCGTGCTTGGATAGGCGGCAATGACTGTTTTCACAGGGCACCGGACACACTGTTGGTACCCCCGTGCATGTGTTATGTGATGAATATGGGAGCGTGGCTCCACAGAATTAAAAATGTGAAAATGATTGTGGCACGGGAAATGGTACCAATCGAGTGGACTCCATGTTGGTTGCGTCTAGGGAAAGATAGTGATCGGGTGCTCACCCCGGGTACTTGAGGTACCGCAGGTCGTGGCTGACACGGGAGTTCCCCGGATCTTGTGGGTAAAGTGTGCAACCTCTGCAGAGTGTCAAACTATTCGAATAGCCGTGTCCACGGTCAAGGACAGTTGGGTGGTGCTGCTTAGACTATGTTCATATGTTTCTGAAAAACAACACGGTTTGGCAAAATTGTTGATGTGATTCATGAGGAAGTCACAATGAACTTGAGGCTGAGTTGTTTATAACTCTTCCTCGATGTTGATATATGTAACCTCCTGATACTTGTTGCAGACGCATTCATGACACCATTAAGTATTGATCATACCTGCATAAGAAAAACTATCCTACCACAGATATGCCAACATAGTGATATTGCCATGCATACTTTACTTTGTTTCCATTCATGGGTTGCTTGCGAGTACATTCAAACGTACTAACTGGCTTGTCCCCGGCTATTTACTTGGCCAGGCCTGGAAGAGCAGGAATACAAAGAAGAGTTCCTTGGTGATGAGCATGCGAGCTAGGATGCTTTCCCAGTCAGAATGCCTATAGGGTTAAGGCAGATGGCATGGGTCCAAGCTATCGACGAAGATTTCCGCTGCGATGATATACTCAAGACTTGACCATAGTGGTCCTATTCATGTAAGAGGATATGTAATGGATGTAAACTCTTGATATTCAGCCTGTGGTGTACAGTGAGCATTGATTCTTGGGATCACTATGCACATGTAACCGGTGGCTTCGACTGTGTAAGTCGGGGTCCCCACAGAGCTGGTATCAGAGCCATCCTGACTGTAGGAAGCCTTAGTTAGCATGGTCGTCAGTTAGGGTAAAACTATTTCCAAAACTATCACTAATTTTCAAAAACTATCTATACTTCTCTTCCCTTCTGAGTTTTTCGAAAACTAAGATATATTTTCCTTATTGATCTCTTCCCCTTCAAAACTTTTGCTAACGGTCGCTAGCACCCTCATGCCCCTGACCACTGGATTCCTTGTAATCCTCGTTGGCAACCTCGAAAGAAACCACCTTGCCAAATGTTTGCTCACATCTTTGGAACACAAGATTGGCGACACCACGACAAGACGATACCAAAAGAAGATACCTTCTCAAGGAATGAGGAAAACAAGACTCAGAAGATGGTGACCCCCTTGACACTGCCACAGGATGATGCAACTTGCCTACGATGATCAAGGCGTAAAATATGCAAGATCTGAATGAAATATGCCCTAGAGGCAATAATAAAGTTGTTATTTTATATTTCCTTATTGATGATAAAGGTTTATTATTAATGCTAGAATTGTATTGATCGGAAACCTAAATACATGTGTGAATACATAAACAAACACCGTGTCCCTAGTGAGCCTCTACTTGACTAGCTCGTTGATCAAAGATGGTTATGGTTTCCTAACCATGGACATGACTTGTCATTTAATAATGGGAACACATCATTAGGAGAATGATGTGATGTACAAGACCCATCCGTTATCTTAGCATAATGATCATTTAGTTTTATTGCTATTGCTTTCTTCATGTCAAATACATATTCCTTCGACTATGAGATTATGCAACTCCCGGATACCGGAGGAATGCCTTGTGTGCTATCAACCGTCACAACATAACTGGGTGATTATAAAGATGCTCTATAGGTATCTCCGAAGGTCTTTGTTGAGTTGGCATAGATCGAGATTAGGATTTGTCACTCCGAGTTTCGGAGAGGTGTCTCTGGGCCCTCTCGGTAATACACATCATAAGCTTGCAAGAAAACGACTAAGGAGTTGGTCATGAGGTGATGTATTACGGAACGAGTAAAGAGACTTGCCGGTAATGAGATTGAACTAGGTATAAAGATACCGACGATTGAATCTCGGGCAAGTAACATACCGATGGACAAAGGGAATTACGTATGTTGTCATAATGGTTCGACCAATAAAGATCTTCGTAGAATATGTAGGAGCCAATATGAGCATCTAGGTTCCGCTATTGGTTATTGACCGGAGAGGTGTCTCGGTCATGTCTACATAGTTCTCGAACCCGTAGGGTCCGCACGCTTAACGTTCATTGACGATATAGTATTATATGAGTTATGTGATTCGGTGACCGAATGTTGTTCGGAGTCCCGAATGAGATCACGGACATGACGAGGAGTCTCGAAATGGTTGAGAGGTAAAGATTGTTATATAGGACGATGGTATTCGGACACCGGAAGTGTTTCGGGGGTCACCGGGTACTTATCGGGTCACCGGAAGGGGTTTCGGGCACCCCCGGCAAAATATATGGGCCTTATGGGCCAAGAGGGGAAACACACCTGCCACAAGGGGCTGGTGCGCCCCCCGTATGGGCAGGCCAAGGTGGAGAAGGAAAGGGGAAGGAGGAAAGGAAAGAAAGGGAATAGGATTCCCCCTTCCTTCCTCCTCCCCCCCCCCCCTTTTCCTTCCCCCTCCGACAAATAAGGCAGGGGGGGCGCCACTTGTGAGAACCCCAAGTAGGATTCGGCCTACTTGGGGCGCCCTCCTGGCTGCTCCCTTCTCCCTTCCACCTATATATATGTGGGAAGGGGAGCGCCTAGCACAACCAGATAATTGTTTAGCCGTGTGCGGCGCCCCCCTCCACCATTTACAGCCCGGTCATATTTCCGTAGTGCTTAGGCGAAGCCCTGCGGAGATCACTTCACCATCACTGTCACCACGCCGTCGTGCTGACGGAACTCATCTACTACATCGACGTCTTGCTGGATCAAGAAGGCGAGGGACGTCACCGAGCTGAACGTGTGCAGAACGCGGAGGTGCCGTACGTTCGGTACTTGATTGGTTGGAGCGCGAAGAAGTTCGACTACATCAACCACGTTGTTAAAACGCTTCCGCTTACGGTCGACGAGGGTACGTAGACACACTCTTCCCCTCGTTGCTATGCATCTCCATGGATAGATCATTGCGTGTGCGTAGAAAAAAAATTTGTTTTCCATGCAACGATTCCCAACAGTGTCATCATGAGTCAGGTCTATCCGTAGATGATATGCACGAGTAGAACACAAAGAGTTGTGGGTGGTGATAGTCATACTGCTTACCACCAACGTCTTATTTTGATTTGGCGGTATTGTGGGATGAAGCGGCCCGGACCAACCTTACATGTCCACGTACATGAGACCGGTTCCACCGACAGACATGCAACTAGTTTTGCATAAAGGTGGTTGGCGGGTGTCTGTTTCTCCTACTTTAGTTGAATCGAATTTGACTGCGGCTGGTCCTTTAAGAAGGTTAAAACAGAAAACTTGACGAATCACCGTTGTGGTTTTTGCCGTAGGTAAGAACGGTTCTTGCTAGAAGCCCGTAGCAGCCACGTAAAACTTGCAACAACAAAGTAGAGGACATCTAACTTGTTTTTGCAGGGCATGTTGTGATGTGATTTGGTCAAGACATGATGTGATATATGTTGTTGTATGAGATGATCATGTTTTGTAAGTTATCGGCAACTGACAGGAGCCTTATGGTTGTCGCTTTATTGTATGAAATGCAAATGCCATGTAATTGCTTTACTTTATCACTATGCATTAGCGATAGTTGTAGAAGCAATAGTTGGAGAGACGACCACGACGCAACGATGGAGATCAAGGTGTCGAGCCGGTGACAATGGAGATCATGACGATGCTTTGGAGATGGAGATCAAAAGCTCAAGATGATGGCCATATCATGTCACATATTTTGATTGCATGTGATGTTTATCCTTTATGCATCTTATTTTGCTTAGAACGGCGGTAGCATTATAAGATGATCCCTTCACTTAATTTCAAGATAGAAGTGTTCTCCCTGAGTATGCACCGTTGCTACAATTCGTCGTGTTGAGATACCACGAGATGATCGGGTGTGATAGACTCTACGTTCACATACAACGGGTGCAAGCCAGTTTTGCACATGCAGAATACTTGGGTTAAACTTGACGAGCCTAGCATGTACAGACATGGCCTCAGAACACTGGAGACCGAAAGGTCGAACATGAATCATATAGTAGATATGATCAACATAGAGATGTTCACCATTGATAACTACCCCATCTCACGTGATGATCGGACATGGGTTAGTTGATTTGGATCACGTATCACTTAGATGACTTGAGGGATGTCTATTTAAGTGGGAGTTCTTAAGTAATTTGATTAATTGAACTTAATTTATCATGAACTTAGTCCTGATAGTATTTGCAAATCTATGTTGTAGATCAATAGCTCGCGATGTAGTTCCCCTATTTTTTGATATGTTCCTAGAGAAAACTAAGTTGAAAGATGATAGTAGCAATGATGCGGACTGGGTCCGTGATCTGAGAATTATCCTCATTGCTGCATAGAAGAATTATGTTCTTGATGTACCGCTAGGTGACAGACCTATTGCAGGAGCAGATGCAGATGTTATGAATGTTTGGCAAGCTCGATATGATGACTACTTAATAGTTTAGTGCGCCATGCTTTACGGCATAGAACCGAGACTTCAAAAACGTTTTGAACGCCACTGAGCATATGAGATGTTCCAAGAGCTGAAATTGGTATTTCAGACTCATGCTCGTGTCGAGAGGTATGAGACCTCTGACAAATACTTTGCCTACAAGATGGAGGAGAATAGCTCAGCCAGTGAGCATGTGCTCAGAATGTCCGGGTACTACAATCACTTGAATCAAGTGGGAGTTAATCTTCCAGATAAAATAGTGATTGACAAGAGTTCTCTAGTCACTATCACCAAGCTACTAGAACTTCGTGATGAACTATAACGTGCAAGGGATGATGAAAATGATTCCCAAGCTCTTCGCGATGCTGAAATCTACGAAGGTAGAAGTCAAGAAAGAACATCAAATGTTGATGGTTAACAAAACCACTAGTTTCAAGAAAAAGGGAAAGGGATAGAAAGGGAACTTCAAGAAGAACAGCAAACAAGTTGCCGCTCCCATGAAGAAGCCCAAAGCTAGACCCAAACTTGAAACTGAGTGCTTCTACTGCAAAGGAAATGGTCACTGGAAGCGGAACTGCCCCAAAAACTTGGCGGATAAGAAGGATGGCAAAGTGAACAAAGGTATATTTGATATACATGTTATTGATGTGTACTTTACTAGTGTTCATAGTAGCCCCTGGGTATTTGATACCGGTTCAGTTGCTAAGATTAGTAACTCGAAACAGGAGTTGAAAAATGAACAGAGACTAGTTAATGGCGAGGTGACGATGTGTGTTGGAAGTGATTCCAAGGTTGATAAGATCACCATCGCATACTCCCTCTACCTTCGGGATTAGTGTTGAACCAAAATAAATGTTATTTGGTGTTTGCGTTGAGCATGAATATGATTGGATCATGTTTATTGCAATACGGTTATTCATTTAAGTCAGAGAATAATTGTTGTTCTATTTACATGAATAAAACCTTCTATGGTCATACACCCAATGTAAATGGTTTATTGAATCTTGATCGTAGTGATACACATATTCATAATATTGATGCCAAAAGATGCAAAGTTGATAATGATAGTGCAACATACTTGTGGCACTACCATTTTGGTCATATTGGTGTAAAGTGCATGAAGAAACTCCATGCAGATGGACTTTTGGAATCACTTGATTATGAACCATTTGATACTTGCGAACCATGCCTCATGGGAAAGATGACTAAAACTCCGTTCTCCGAAACAATGGAGCGAGCTGATGACTTATTGGATATAATACATATAGTTGTATGCCGTCTGATGAGTGTTGAAGCACGCGGCGGGTATCGTTATTTTCTGACCTTCACAGATGATTTGAGTAGGTATGGGTATATCTACTTGATGAAACACAAGTCTGAAACATTTGAAAAGTTCAAAGAATTTCAGAGTGAAGTGGAGAATCATCGTAACAAGAAAATAAAGTTTATACGATCTGATCGTGGAGGAGAATATTTGTGTTACGAGTTTGGCCTTCATTTAAACAATGTGGAATAGTTTCACAACTCACGCCACCTGGAACACCACAGCGTAATGGTGTGTCCGAATGTCGTAACCGTACTTTATTAGATATGGTGCGATCTACGATGTCCCTTACCGATTTACCACTATCGTTTTGGGGTTATGCATTAGAGACAGCTGCATTCACGTTAAATAGGGCACCGTCTAAATCCGTTGAGACGACACCGTATGAACTGTGGTTTGGCAAGAAACCTAAGCTGTTGTTTCTTAAAGTTTGGAGTTGCGACACTTATGTCAAAAGGCTTCAGCCTAATAAGCTCGAACCCAAATCGGAGAAGTGCGTCTTCATAGGATACCCTAAGGAAACAATTGGGTACACCTTCTACCACAGATCCGAAGGCAAGATTGTTTTTGCTAAGAATGGATCCTTTCTGGAGAAGGAGTTTCTCTCGAAAGAAGTGAGTGGGAGGAAAGTAGAACTTGATGAGATAATTGTACCTTCTCTCGAATTGGAGAGTAGTACATCATAGAAAATCATTCCCGTGATGCCTACACCAACTAGAGAGGAAGCAAATGATAACAATCATGAAGCTTCAGTTCAAGTTGCTACTGAACCTCATAGGTCGACCAGAGCATGATCCGCACCAGAGTGGTACGGTAATCCTGTCCTGGAAGTCATGTTACTAGACCATGGCAAACCTACGGACTATGAAGAAGCTATGATGAGCCCAGATTCTGACAGATGGCTTGAGGCCATGAAATCTAAGATAGGATCCATGTATGAGAACAAAGTATGGACTTTGGTGGATTTGCTCGATGATCGGCAAGCCATAGAGAATAAATGGATCTTCAAGAAGAAGACTGATGCTGATGGTAATGTTACTGCCTACAAAGCTCGACTTGTCGCAAAAGGTTTTCAACAAGTTCAAGGGGTTGACTACGATGAGACTTCCTCAACCGTAGCGATGCTTAAGTTGGTTCGAATCATGTTAGCAATTGCCACATTTTACGAAATCTGGCAAATGAACGTCAAAACTACATTCCTTAATGGATTTCTTAAAAGAAGAGTTGTATATGATGCAACCAGAAGGTTTTGTTGATCCTAAAGATGCTAACAAAGTGTGCAAGCTCCAGCGATCCATCTGTGGACTGGTGCAAGCATCTCAGAGTTGGAATATACGCTTTGATGAGGTGATCAAAGCATATGGTTTTATACAGACTTTCGGTGAAGCCTGTATTTACAAGAAAGTGAGTGGGAGCTCTGTAGCATTTCTAATATTATATGTAGATGACATATTATTGATTGGAATAAATGATATAGAATTTCTGGATAGCATAAAAGGATACTTGAATAAGAGTTTTTCAATGAAAGACCTTAGTGAAGCTGCTTATATATTGGGCATCAAGATCTATAGAGATAGATCAAGACGCTTAATAGGACTTTCACAAAGCACATACCTTGACAAAGTTTTGAAGAAGTTCAAAATGGATCAGCCAAAGAAGGAGTTCTAGACTGTATTGTAAGGTGTGAAGTTGATTAAGACTCAAAACCCGACCACGGCAGAAGATAGGAAGAGAATGAAAGTCATTCCCTATGCCTCAGCCATAGGTTCTATAAAGTATGCCATGCTGTGTACCAGACATATTGTGTGCCTTGCCATGAGTTTGGCAAGGGGGTACAATGGTGATCCAGGAGTAGACCACTGGACAGCGGCAAAATTATTCTTAGTTACGTAAGAGGACTAAGGAAATGTTTCTCAGTTATGGAAGTGATAAAGAGTTCGTCGTAAATGGTTACGTCGATGCAAGCTTTAACACCGATCCGGATGACTCTGAGTCTCAATCTGGATACGTATTGAAAGTGGGAGCAATTAGCTAGAGTAGCTCCATGCAGAGCATTGTAGACATAGAAATTTGCAAAATACATACGGATCTGAATGTGGCAGACCCGTTGACTAAACTTCCCTCACAAGCAAAACATGATCACACCTGAGTGCTCTTTGAGTATTAATCACATGGCGATGTGAACTAGATTATTGACTCTAGTAAACTCTTTGGGTATTAGTCACATGGCGATGTGAACTAGATTATTGACTCTAGTAAACTCTTTGAGTATTAGTCACATGGCGATGTAAACTATGAGTGTTAATCACATGGTGATGTGAACTAGATTATTGACTCTAGTGCAAGTGGGAGACTGAAGGAAATATGCCCTAGAGGCAATAATAAAGTTGTTATTTTATATTTCCTTATTCATGATAAAGGTTTATTATTCATGTTAGAATTGTATTGATCGGAAACCTAAATACATGTGTGAATACATAAACAAACACTGTGTCCCTAGTGAGCCTCTACTTGACTAGCTCATTGATCAAAGATGGTTATGGTTTCCTAACCATGGACATGAGTTGTCATTTGATACCGGGATCACATCATTAGGAGAATGATGTGATGGACAAGACCCATCCGTTAGCTTAGCATAATGATCGTTCAGTTTTATTGCTATTGCTTTCTTCATGTCAAATACATATTCCTTCGACTATGAGATTATGCAACTCCCGGATACCAGAGGAATGCCTTGTGTGCTATCAAACGTCACAATGTAACTGGGTGATTATAAATATGCTCTACAGGTATCTCCGAAGGTGTTTGTTGAGTTGGCATAGATCGAGATTAGGATTTGTCACTCCGAGTTTCGGAGAGGTATCTCTGGGCCCTCTCGGTAATACACATCATAAGCTTGCAAGCAAACGACTAAGGAGTTGGTCACGAGGTGATGTATTACGGAACGAGTAAAGAGACTTGCCGGTAATGATATTGAACTAGGTATAAAGATACCGACGATCGAATCTCGGGCAAGTAACATACCGATGGACAAAGGGAATTACGTATGTTGTCATAACGGTTCGACCGATAAAGATCTTCGTAGAATATGTAGGAGCCAATATGAGCATCCAGGTTCCGCTATTGGTTATTGACCGGAGAGGTGTCTCGGTCATGTCTACATAGTTCTCGAACCCGTAGGGTCCGCACGCTTAACATTCATTGACGATATAGTATTATATGATTTATGTGATTTGGTGACCGAATTTTGTTCGGAGTCCCGAATAAGATCATGGACATGACGAGGAGTCTCAAAATGGTTGAGAGGTAAAGATTGATATATAGGACAATGGTATTCGGACACCGGAAGTGTTTCGGGGGTCACCGGGTACTTATCGGGTCACCGAAAGGGGTTCCGGGCACCCCCGGCAAAAGATATGGGCCTTATGGGCCAAGAGGGGAAACACACCAGCCACAAGGGGCTGGTGTGCCCCCCATATAGGTCGGCCAAGGTGGAGAAGGAAAGGGGGAGGAGGAAAGGAAAGAAAGGGAATAGGATTCCCCCTTCCTTCCTCCTCCCCCCCCCCCCCTTTTCCTTCCCCCTCCGACAAATAAGGCAGGGGGGGCGCGCCACTTGGGAGGACCCCAAGTAGGATTCGGCCTACTTGGGGCGCCCTCCTGGCTGCTCCCTCCTTACCTCCACCTATATATATGTGGGAAGGGGGGTGCCTAGCACAACCAGACAATTGTTTAGCCGTGTGCGGCACCACCCTCCACCGTTTACACCCCGGTCATATTTTCGTAGTGCTTAGGCGAAGCCCTGTGGAGACCACTTCACCATCACCGTCACCACGCCGTTGTGCTGACGGAACTCATCTACTACCTCGACGTCTTGCTGGATCAAGAAGGTGAGGGATGTCACCGAGCTGAACATGTGCAGAACGAGGAGGTGCCGTACGTTCGGTACTTGATCGGTTGGAGCGCGAAGAAGTTCGACTACATCAACTTTGTTGTTAAAACGCTTCCTCTTACGGTCTATGAGGGTACGTAGACACACTCTCCCCCTCATTGCTATGCATCTCCATGGATAGATCATTGCGTGTGCATAGAATATTTTTTTTCCATGCAATGATTCCCAACAAGATCATGATATACAACGCTAATAGAGCAACCTTGTCCTTACTGTTGTTGGATCGGCAACCACCGGTGGATGAGAACCTCGCCATTTGGTCCGCCTCACTATAGTGAGCAGGAAAACGGTTCTCTTCATCCCCCGCTCTTGGTGACGATGTTGTCCTCAACGTGACCGACGGGTTGGACCTCTACTATGCCTTGTCAATGTCATCACATAAAGGATTGCCTACCTGGAGCCTTTGACGCCTTGGAAGGCAAAAGGGATCATCATTATTAAGGAGACAACAGAAGACCGAGTCAATGGCAGCTACGAGAAACTACCTTCACCCCGTCAGCTCATCAGGTGAGAAGTTCTTGGTGATTCTTCACGCCCAACCCAGATCATTTCACCGAACAACTACAAGAGACGTAGCGACACCTGAGGAAAACCCAGAAGACTACACGAGACACGAAGCAAGCATGACTACTAAGTCCGAGAACCCCTAGGGTAGGATGAGTAGTGTACCCCCTATGCGAAGTCGAGTCTGTGTGATGGTTCAAATAGAACCATGATTGTGTGTTGCTTGTTTTTATTTGTTTGTGTTTTGATATAAGTCACCCTTTTGCCCTAGGCAACAAGTACACGACTATATCACCTACCTTATTTTAATGCTTGTGTTTGGCCCTTTTGACACTTGTTTATCTGCACTTGCACTATAGAACCCCCTTTAGGCACCTCCTCTATGCTACTTTTCCCTCTCATCTCTCTCTCATCAACTGAAGACCAGCAAGACAAGATGCACCAAGGATTCCACCTCGGCTAACAACTAGCACTGAAGACTTTTGCTACAGCCTCCTCGGCCAAGTGCAACCCCATAGAGTGATGCTCTCCCCTCAAGATTGGAAACGCTTAGATAAACCGAGACCTCACGAGTTACCCCAGCCCAAACCCTTAACCAAGTGCTTAACCTATTGATTTGCAAGAAGACCACTTGGCTTCAACAATCTTTGCTTAGCACTGGGTTCGTTATGGAACTAGTGATCATAGCGAATAGACACATTACATCCTTAAGCTAGCACTTGATATGATGATGCCATAGGGAAGATCATTTTGAGGATACATGATTAGTGGACTAATGATTTGACGAGGTTATCATAAATGTCTTGAGGAAGTAGTTGAGACCCTTTGGTGGATTATGAGACTTTCATGATGATAGGTGAACTTGGAGGGTCAAGTTGATAGAGTAGCATAATTTACCGCCCCTTTAGTAAATTGGATTTAATAGGACAAATTATGATCACATGCTGAGATTCCTAGAGGAATAAGAATTTGACTTGATCAGATGATATCAATAGGAGATTGCTGACATTACGACAATGACGTGGGGGAGTAGGTAGGAATTCTCAAAGGATATGAGCTTTGGATTAAATAGGTAATCTAGTGGAGTAAAGATGTTGAGTAAGTCTACATGGTTCAGAGTAAATTGGATTTATACTGATGATCTCGATCATGATACCATGTTTCTTGGTGGAAGATAAACTAGGAGATTGGGTTAATTATCATAGTTGATTTAGGGATCTATATAAGCTTGACGTTGGAGATTACTTGATCCCGATAATGGAAATTGGTGGACTTACTATAGTAGAGATAGCCCTTTCAAGTATTTGGGGATTATAGGACATTAGAAGATCATGGGGAACACCATAGGCATTGGGTTTGTAGAATTAACAGAACATGTGGTGACTGATAGAAATAATGGGCCGTTGGAGTCGATTCATAGGAAAGGAAGCAAGATCTTGGATTGGCATACGACGTGTTTCCTTAGGGTAGTGATGCACTATCATGGGCCTTGGAAGAATAGGCTGAGCACTCGGACTTGTAGTGTTTCATTCAAGCTTAGTAGCTTGTATGCTCCACTCGAGGTTTTTTACATAGGAATACTAGCGAGATGATTACCGATGGCACATGTGATTTTAGTCCTCCTCTCAAGAATAAGGGAGATGTGAATAATATGAGTAATGATTGGAGTTGACTTATATGAAGTGATGCTTTCGGTGGTATAAGGTGATCTTTGTTTGGAGGATTAGATAGGACTATTGGCATCTAAGAACTGTGCTCAAGGATAAGATGATAGACGTTCACTCACATCCTAAGCTCCTTGGAACCCCGAATCTTTACCCAAGCCATAACGCGATCGTATCTTGACCATATGGTTTGGCTCTAAGTCATTAGACTATGGCCAATACTCAACCTCGACTACCACCAATCATGTCCATACGGGGGGTGGACATGAAGAACTAGATTGCGAAGGTCCACGAACCCCTCGACTAGTAACCCCCCGGGACAAATGCCCGCTTCTCTCATATATCCCATGGGCAGAATATTTATGCGATACTGGGAGAAATACATTGTTGTCCTCATGGATGACATATTTATTTACCCAATGAGAGAAAGGAACACCCTAGTCCTATTTTGGACAAGCCCCAAAGGCACCGATTGCCATGCCTCTCAAGTGTAAGGTTTTGCCTTGAAGAAGCTGGACTCCTCGAAGCACCCTCCCTGCAACAGAAGACATTCTTACCCAAGCAAGATGAAGAACCACTACGATTGGGAAACTACGACAAAGAAGTAGAAGCAAGAGAAGTCAACCACCACTCCCCTGTCGGCTACATCAGTTAAGCTAGGTCATGGAGCACCGACGTTCAAGCATGATGAAGGCCTTGGAAATCAAGAGAAATTAAAGAGCCCCTTGTTTTATAAGTCACTTTTCAGTTCCTGGCTAGGAATGAACCGAGAGGTTGATAGCAGCCCTCACTTCATCACCTGGATAAAGTAAAATGGGCATGACTCCCTACTCTTCCAGAACCTAAAATGGACTGGGACAACTGTCATGACTTCATTGCCAGCCTCTTTTTGTCCAATCATGGACGTAACCCATTTTTCGCTACCAAACCTCTAAGTTAAGTCTTAGGGACAATACCCAACCCAAACCTTGCCACTATGGACACAAAGAGAGGAGAGGACCAAATGTTTCAGGACCACGGTAGAAACATGCGTCATGATTACAAAGACAAATGGCCGAAGATGACTGAAGAACATGCTTGGACAGCTTAGTCAACCGGAAGATCATGACGGGGAGCCTACATGGACAAGCTTTAACACTCACCTAGATGAAGACCATGAGCGACTGAAGATCACCTAAGGGCGTCAATGATTCCCCATCAATGGAAGGCTACACCAAGAATTTGACCCTTCTAGACTAACGCTGGACATTACGAAGATCCTAACCAGCATGGGTAACCTCCAGGGCCAACACAGACACACTACTTTTCCGCGTATTCCAACTTTGGAATGCACACACCAGCCAGACCCTTGGCCGAACCTCGTTCATTGAGCCTTTGACCACTAGCCAAACCTAACTTATTGCCATAACCCCGTTCACATCTTGGACGAAGCAAATAGATGCACTCGAAGCTGTATCATCAAGCACTTGAAGGTCCAGTGGAACAACCACACCAAAGCAGAAGCTACATGGAACATGAAGACTACCTCACCTCTGAATTTCCACATCTCTTTGCCACCTAGCTTAGGAATCTCGGGGACGAGATTCTTGTAAGGGGGGTAGGTCTGTCACACCCTATGTTTTGTACCACTTTGCTATGATTTTAAGATAAAAAATTTGGACCAATTAAAACTTTTTGTCTGCATGTGAATGCTTGAGTTGATTGCTATTTGCTTGTTTGCTTGATTGTGTTTAATTCACAAAAATCCCCCCTCCTCCCAAAACTCATCTCCTTGATCCAAAATTCTGCCCAATGATCATGCCATGTGTATAGGACCTAAAAATATTTTCATAAAATATTAATTTGGCCAAAGATCATTTATTTAATTTAGGTTTTCAAAAACTCCTGAGTTGTGGTTTGTACTACAAGTCCCCAAATTAGGGAGAATGTTTTACCCCAAAGACTTTATTTGAAACCTACTATATATAAGACTTCCCAAAACCACAAAATATTATTTTTAAAGGTTATTTTCATATTTCATTTAAAGACTTTTTCTTAAGGCCAGAAATGGCCTTTATTGGAGAAAATTATTTTTATGTTTAAAAAATATTTAAGAAAATTTAGAGAAACTCAGTGGACATATATTTTCCATATATATGAGTTTCAACACATGGTCATGTTCAAAGTAGTGGACAAAACCCTCCAAAACCCTTTCTGTATATTTCAAGCATTTGAAATATTTCTGTAAGAAATATTGTCAAATAAATCCAGGAAAATTCTAGCAAGTCACATATTCCTAATGTGATGATCTTGAAAAGTTTCATCCCAATTAAATTAGTTTTGGTTCACAAAAGTGCCCCAAAACCATTCCTGTCCAGATCAAAATTTGAGCAACTCTACATTGCTAACTGTATCCTTTAGATCTCAAATTTTGTGGACATACTCTAATACCCAAATGATGAAACTACACCAAGTGGTGCATCAAGGACAATATATTTGCAGAGTTAAATCTTGGAAAACCCATTTCTATTGATTTCTAGGGTTTGCCATAGTTACATTGGCAACTTTCTTCAAATGGACTCAAACTTGGTGATCAACTTCATCTCTGCATGCCATTTGATCCTGTTAAATATCATGTTAAGGAGAATTCATTTACTTGCCCAAATTTGCATCAAACACCTTCTGTTGTCTTGCCAAAATCACCATTCTGACCCCTTCCACTATTCTCCTTGAGCTCAACTTTTTACCGGAGATTCTATTGGTCCTATTACACCTCCAGTAGCTTCCACTCATCCCCAGATCAATTATTTGGGGGTGAAAACCTCATTTTCACCCCTGGACACCACTATTTTCTCTCCCTTCCTACCTCACCTCTCTTCCAGAGGGCTCCTAGAGCATCCAATGAAACTTTCACCTTGTTTACTACCCCCTAGAATTACTAGACACAAGTGGCCACGACTAGGGCGCATAAACAATGCCCTGGCATGCCAAACGCGTGCTCCAGAGCGCGCTACAGTGCACCGGTGCACTGTAGCCGCTCTCTGCCCAACGCCCCCGACCGCCTCGGCTGTCCCTCGTGCGCCTGCCGATGCGCCTCGGCGTCCGAGACACGCTAGCGTGTCGGCCCCCTCCTCCTTCTCTCTCCGGCGACCTCTGTCCCCATGCCCAAACGCCGCCCATGCCCACCAGTCACTGCCTGTGTCCCTGGCCCGCCTCGCGCTCGATCTCCTCTCCCTCTCTCTTCCCCTGGACGTAGACTACCCCCAGGAAGACCCTAGACTCGAAGCCGAGACCTCCCGTGGCCTCCCGCGATGGCTACGACCTTGCCGGCGCACGAGCCCACGGAGCACAATCGCCCCGCCTTATACGGCCATCCCGACCCCCCTGGGTGCCACTCGCTCTCTCTCTCTCTCTCTCCCGTACGCCCCAGTCCAACCCTCTCTCTCTCACGTGCCCTCCATCCTCCTCCATGGCCAAAATGCCGTCGTCGGCTTTCTCTCAAATTCAAGCGAGCTGGAGCTCCTCCCCCCGTCCTCTCCCCTCCAGAGTAGTCCCAAGCCACCTTAGAGCCTCCCCATTGAGCCATTCATCCTAGGGAGCATCCGTTCGGACGCCCTAGAGATGGCTGTCACCGGCGTTCGCCACAGCCATAGTTTTGCATAGTCCTGAGCTCTCCGGCAGGCGTACAACACCCAGTCGGATGAGGCTCATCCCCCTGAGCATGCCAGTGGCCGGACCACCCAAAATGGTGGCCGGTAGCACCGGCAGCCGACGCTGAACGCCTCCTCTGTCTCCCGTCGTGCCCGCGCTGGAGGTTGAGGACGAACCTGCCAGCGGGCCCTGCCAGTCGGCCGGCCAGCAAGGGAGGGGCCCCTGACGGGTGGGCCTCGCCCCGTTAAGTGGAAACGGCTTCGGCCTAATCCGCCTCCCCGCGGCCAAAGAATAGTCTGCAGGTGGCGCCTTCGACGTTGACAACCCCGCATGCAGCTGAGCTGCTGGGCCGGCCCAGCAGCTATCCTACGCCTGGTGCGCATTATTAGGTATAACCCCAGTTCTTTTCCTTTTTCTTTTTCTGTAAACTTACAACAATTCCACAAGATAAAATATTTGTCCAAATGCAATAATTCCAACTCCTATATTCCTATAAAAATTTCACCTATTTGTTGGTAGAACTTCAACATTTTTCATCACAACTTTTTGTACTGTTCAAATTTGAATTCAAATTTGAATTTGAAATCCCCAGTTTGTGGAATCACAACTCCTTTTCTATTAATCCAAAATGAAAACTAAAACCACCACTATTTTTAGTATTCATCCCTCTATTTGATTAAAATATGAAAATGATTTTTTGAGCACTTTTATTTTCTGCCTTTTTGTGTTACTTATTGCGATTGCGTTCGACTATAGTTGACGAAGTAGATGGAGTACGTGGAGATGGACCAGAAGAATTGAAGACCTTGCTGAGCCAGGCAAGCAGCCCTTTGACCATGATACCCCTCTCTTGTTCCTCGGTACTTTTTCGAATGCATAATGATGATGGCGATGATGATGACGAACTTGTTGTGAATCATTGCATTGATGCATACCATTGATACTTGCATATTCGTAGCTCTACCTTGTGCTTAGAGATACGATGACGAGTACTTTGTATTGACGCATAATGTTGCACCTATGCCATGATCATCTCGTAGATACAATCTTTAAAAAAAACCTCAGGTGCCCCTAATGCCCGTGGGTGATGTTGAACTAGGACACCACTTGATGAAGAGGTGGTGCACCGAAGCAAGTGAATATGTGTTGTTTATAGAGGCGGATTAGATTTAAGATTTGTTGGCCGTCCCAACCAAACATGCGCAACCACTCTACCCTTATATGGGAAAGGGCATTATTGATTACCTAGTCCGCCCTAGCATGGGTGCCCACATTACTAGTGACGAGAGTGGCGTGGTCACTCTCGGGGCGGGGTCATGCTTGGATAGGCGGCCATGGTTGTTTTCACAGGGCACAGGACACACCGTTGGTACCCCCGTGCATGTGTTATGTGATGAATATGGGAGCGTGGCTCCATAGAATTAAAAATGTGAAAATGATTGTGGCGCGGGGGGTGGTATCAATCGAGTGGACTCCGTGTTGGTGGCGTCTAGGGAAAGATAGTGATCGGGTGCTCACCCCGGGTACTTGAGGTGCCGCGGGTCGTGGTTGACACGGGAGTTCTCCGGATCTTGTGGGTAAAGTGTGCAACCTCTGCAGAGTGTCAAACTATTCGAATAGCCGCGTCCACAGTCAAGGACAGTTGGGTGCTTCTGCTTAGACTATGTCCATATGTTTCTGAAAAACAACACGGTTTGGCAAAATTGTTGATGTGATTCGTGAGGAAGTCACAATGAACTTGAGGCTGAGTTGTTTATAACTCTTCCTCGATGTTGGTGTCTGTAACCTCCTGATACTTGTTGCAGACGCATTCATGACACAATTAAGTATTGATCATACCTGCATAAGAAAAACTATCCTACCACAGATATGCCAACATAGTGATATTGCCATACATACTTTCAAACGTACTCACTGGCTTGTCCCTGGCTATTTACTTGGCCAATCCTGGAAGAGCAGGAATACGAAGAAGAGTTCCTTGGTGACGAGCATGCGAGCTAGGATGCTTTCCCAGTCAGAATGCCTATAGGGTTAAGGCAGATGGCATGGGTCCAAGCTATCAACGAAGATTTCCGCTGCGATGATATACTCAAGACTTGACCGTAGTGGTCCTATTCGTGTAAGACGGTATGTAATGGATGTAAACTCTTGATATTCAGTCTGTGGTGTAAAGTGAGCATTGATCCTTGGGATCACTGTGCACATGTAACCGGTGGCTTCAACTGTGTAAGTAGGGGTCCCCAACATGGCATCACTGGTACAACGAGGTGCTATACAAACGGGTTTTAACCCCTTTCCACGACGGCGTTTTGAACCGTCGCCAAGTGAGTGACTCTGATAGGGGGTCCTTCCCACACGACCCAGAAACCGTTGGGGATAGGCCCTCCGGTCACACACGCTCGGCAAAATGAGGTCGTGTGTGACGGGAGAACGATCAAATACGGTTATACAGGCCCAATCGGTTCCGGGCGTAAGTACATCCCACGCAGTCAGTCCCAAACAAACGTTTTTGTTTGTTATGTACATTCCACATAGTCAATCCAAGGAATATGTTTCCATTCTTATGTACATCCCACACAGTCAATCCAGGGAAAACATTTTCGTTCGTATGTACATCCCACACAGTCAATCCAGGGAAAACGTTTCCATTCGTATATACATCCCACACAGTTTTATGTATAGCCTCGTGTGTGATAGGTGTAACTATCACACACGCTCTGCCTCAGTTGTCCGTTTGCTTTTATTCAACTACATCACACATGATTTGATGAAGAAAACTGTATGGCATTGGGCTATCCATCACAAGCGCTTTTACTGCTAGAACCGTTTGCAAAGTTCCATGACCCATTTAGCAGGTTTATTAGTTTACAATTAATAATTCCAGTATTACGCAAATTCACATTTCATGTCGAACAGCTGTTTGCCAATTTCATATCAGGCACATAAATATATTTTAACATCACAGTACGGTAGCTACCTGAAAACGGCACAGTACAACATATAGCTAGTTCACCTTCATAAGAACAATATAAGAACAATATATTCATTTCCCTAATTGAGATCATCCAGGCTCATCTTATCCACCTCTGCTTTCAGTTCAGTAAGAACATGTTTTGCACTGGCCAACTGGGAAAGTGCCTCCTCCTTCGCCAACACCATCTTAGCAATGTCTAATTTAAAAAATCTGAGCTCATTCTCCATCTTCCTATTTTTATCCCGCATCTTCAAATATTCTTCAGTGTTGACAACACTTTCTCTAAGCCTACCTCTGTTCTCTTCCTCATACATGCTCCAGAGCTTTGCTAGGCACATCTTCAAATACTGTGGCCACTCTTGATCAACCCACTCCAGGTAAGAACACTTCCATTCATCCTATAATATTTAAAACTATATCAGTAACAATTTTAGGGGAAATGGGTTTCTAGCAACATAGAAAATCACCAAATACATATTTTGAAAAATTGAAGAAACAGGTTAATTATGACATATCTTCTCAAAAAGATCAATGTGCAAATGAATTAATTTCTACTGAGACAACAACCAAATTCTAAAACATCAAAAGCTATAATTAACTACAACAACGCTACAAGTTCTTAGTCATGTACTATAAATAACAAATTGAACATTTTATGAGGAAGCTAAATATAACTGCAACAGCATAGCGACAGTGTTTGGATGACAGCAAATTGATACTAACGGGTGTGTCTTGATAACCCACAAGTATAGGGGATCAATTGTAGCCTTTCTCGATAAGTAAGAGTGTCGAACCCAACGAGGAGCTAAAGGTAGAACAAATATTCCCTCAAGTTCTATGGACCACCGATACAACTCTACGCACGCTTAATGTTCACTTTACCTAGAACAAGTATGAAACTAGAAGTACTTTGTAGGTGTGATAGGATAGGTTTGCAAGATAATAAAGAGCACGTAAATAAAATCTAGGGGCTGTTTAGATAAAGAAATAACTAAGTTAGTTTTAGTAGAGAGATTTATGTCACAAGAAAGTTATTTGTCCCTAGGCAATCGATAACTAGACCGGTAATCATTATTGCAATTTTATATGAGGGAGAGGCATAAGCTAACATACTTTCTCTACTTGGATCATATGCACTTATGATTGGAACTCTAGCAAGCATCCGCAACTACTAAAGATCATTAAGGTAAAACCCAACCATAGCATTAAGTATCAAGTCCTCTTTACTCCCATATGCAAACAACCTACTTACTCGGGTCTGTGCTTCTGTCACTCACGCCACCCACCATAAGTGAATCATAAACATATTGCAAACCCTACAGCGGGGATCCCTCATGCTTGCGCGACATGGAGAGCACCATAGGACAGCACCAATAATAAAACATGCAACTCAAACCAATCATGATCATCAATCAACCCATAGGACAAAACGGATCTACTCAAACATCATAGGATAGCCATACATCATTGGGAAATAATATATAGCGTTGAGCACCATGTTTAAGTAGAGATTACAGCGGGTAAAAGAGGTGTTACACCGCTGCATAGAGGGGGAGAGAGTTGGTGATGACGGCGGCGAAGTTGTTGGTGTAGATCGTCGTCACGGTGACGGCCCCGGCGGTGTTCCGACGCCACCGGGAGAGAGGGGGAGAGAGCCCCCCTCCTTCTTCTTCTTCTTCCTTAACCTTCCCCCTAGATGGGAGGAGGGTTACCCCACTGGTCCTTGGCCTCCATGGCGGCGGAGGGGCGGGAGCCCCTCCGAGATTGGATCTCTCTCTCTCTCTCTGTTTCCTTCTGTTTCTGCGCTCCCAGATTATGGCCTTTCACCGTTTCTTAAATTCCTGGAGATCCGTAACTCCGATTGGGCTGAAATGTTAACATGATTTTGATCTGGATATTACCTTTCTTGCGGCAAAAGAAAGGCACCAACCGCCTTACGGGTGGCCACAAGGGTCCAGGGCGCGCCCCCTGCCTTGTGGCCCCCTCGGGCATCGTCTCGCGTTGATTCTTTTTCCCAAAAATCACATATATTCCAAAAAAAAATCTCTGTAAGTTTTTATCATGTTTGGACTCCGTTTGATATGGATTTTCTGCGAAACAAAAAATATGCAACAAACAGGAACTAACACTGGGCACTGGATCAATATGTTAGTACAAAAATAATATAAAAAGTTTCCAAAAGTATATGAAAGTTGTAGAATATTGGCATGAAACAATAAAAAATTATAGATACGACGGAGACGTATCAGTGTGTACATGCGCAAATTTAGTAACATAGAACTAATAGCACTAAGGTCGTCCACTATGTATGCCAAAACCGATGTAAAGACAACTGTTGCTACATTTGGCACCGGTGCCCTGCACTGGCGAGCCGATGCAGCGGAAAAACATCAGGAACCCGGACTCCGGAGCAGCTAGTTGCTCCGATGCCCAGTTCCTTCGTGCCATAAAGATTTAGTATTTTACTGCTTGGCTGCTCGGATGTGTGGACCAAAGTTGGTTGCACAAACTGCTGAAGCGGTGCCAAATAATTTTCTAATGGCACCGCTGATGAGATGGCAACATTTTTAGATACTAGGTGCAAATTGTGACACTGTCTTAACATTTAGAATAACATAGCACAGTGACAGTGTCTGAATCACATCAAACAAATGATTTGTAACAACGAAAGTGGGGCTAACCTTCTCTGCACATGTCAGAAACTTCCTCCCACTGTCCACAGATGCAAACGCAACTAGCTTCATGCATGGAGATTGATGGTGACAACGAGCAGGCAGATCTTCAGCCACCCCGCTCCATTCGTTGCAACTGATGGTCCTAGGGAGCTACAAGAGGAAGAAATGAATGAAATCGACCGCCGGGTTAAAATCCTTCATTCCAAGTCATAACCTAAGAGAGAGAAGATAAGCATACCCGGGTGCTGAAAAATTTGTTGTCGGGGGAGGAACCGCTGGAGAGGTCATTGAAGAAGACCATGGTGACCCCGGTAGTAGGATGCGAGACGGCGAGAGCGAGGAAGCAAGTGAGGAAGCGGCTATAGCTTCGGAAGGAAGGAAGGAAGGAGGAAACAGGGGAAATGTGACTTGTGGTCGGGGAGAAAAGGGATGGGGAAGGGGGGCGGGGTAGATATTTCGGCGGTAGGCCAAAAATTTCAAAATGTGGAGGGAAACTTTGCACGCGGTGCCGCCGGACACCATTCACTTTGAACAATTGTGTGCATCGCAAACGATTCTTCTGCTTTACGCGCATGGGATGAGTTTGATAATTCAAATTTTGGTGGAAATTTCCCTGGGTACTGTCCTCATCCATGTCATTGCATAATTTAACATCGCTTGCTAATTTGGGCACACAAAAGAGCGTACAGCACACAGACCACACTTACTGAATCGAGCAATTTTAGTAATTAAACAGATCCAGTTGACCTGAACATTGCTCTAACAAAAGACCAGCATTAAAAACAAAGCCTAAGTACGCATAATTTTAACAAAGTCGCCGCCACGCCGGCCTATGCATCGCCAGTGTGAGATGAGACATCGATGACTAATCCTGGCGACATGCCGCCGTTGGTGTACTCTGCGTCCCCCCTTCTGAAGTCGACCGCGTCCTCGTCCTCGTCCTCGGTGCTGCCCTCAAGGTTGTAGTACTCATAGTAGTGGCTGCACCAGAGCTCGCGTTGGTACTCCAACGCCGATTCCTCGACGGACAGACTCTTCTCTACCTCGACCTCGACCACACGCAACTCCTCCTCCCGGCGCTCCTCGATCTCCACCGCCTCCTGCATCTCCAGCTCCCGCTCGGCGATCTCATGAGGAAGCAGGTGCTCCATGGCCACCGCCGCCTTTTCGGACGTGGGTTGCATGCTGGATTCCGAGGTGGCCTGGAATATCTTGGCGTGTGCGTCATCGATCTTGGCGTGGATGGCCTCAACCCGGGCCAGGGCGACATCGGCGGCACGGACGGCAGCTCGAGTGCTCTCGGTGTTTGCAGCCGCCGTCGCAGCAGCTGCTGCAGCCATCTCGGCTGCTGCAGACACCCTCTCGGCGGATGCGGCCGCGCTCAATGCGGATGCGGCGGCACTCTCGGCGTAGGCGGCCGCGCTCTCGGCGCAAGAAGCGACGCTCGGGGAGGACGCGGCCACCATACGGGCCCTCACGAAGCGTTTCCATGGCGTCATCTTTGCAAGAAGGGGTTGCGGGAATGGGGATCAGGATTCATGGATTCAGGGTTTCTCGCACTGGAGCAGACGAGCCGGCAAAGTTGAAGGAGGAAGACTTAAATAGACCCATGAATTTTCATCGCAAATGGTTCCTACAAAAAAATTGTGTGTGATGTTGTTGATATTTTTTATTAGTTGTGAAAGACGAATTTGGAGTAAAGTGGCAACGGATGGTGTTTTAAATGTACGAGAAAATTTGTAGTACTAATACAACTGTCATGTCAAAATTTGGAAAATTTCAGGGGTCATTTGACCTATTAAGACATTTAAGTGATTTTCTAGCCATTTAATGACCGTAATTCAAATTTGAAGTACATCTACATGCAACGGCTAACCATAACGGTTTGAAAAATCATATTTGTGTACTTGTGTGCGAGTTAATTCCATGTGCAGTAAATTGGAAGGAATTTTCAAACATATTGGTCTTACGGCTATGACACATGCATGGAGTGTCATGGCATTTAAATTCCAACAAAATATAAAAAAATCAGAAACACATGAAACCTTGCTTGATGTAATGTCATGCCACCAAGATGATGTAGTAATTTTTTTTTCATGTTTGACGAAAGTTTGGACACACACCCCTCACAAACCGGAGCAACTCACTAGAAGGCTCGTGGTTCCGAGAGGGAACAATGCATGTTTGATGACGAACGGGAGATAGCTTCCTCTTACGGCCTTCAATTTTTTTCTACATTTAACGTGCACTAATACAATTGTCATGTCAAAATTTGGAAAATTTCAGGGGTCATTTGACCTTTTAAGACATTTTAAGTGATTTTCTAGCCATTTAATGACCGTAATTCAAATTTGAACTACATCTACATGCAACGGCTAACCATAACGGTTTGAAAAATCATATTTGTGTACTTGTGTGCGAGTTAATTCCATGTGCAGTAAATTGGAAGGAGTTTTCAAACATATTGGTGTCACGGCCTGGACACATGCATGGAGTGCCATGGAATTTAAATTCCAAAAAATTAAAAAAAGATCAGAAACACATGAAACCTTGCTTGATGTAATGTCATGCCACCAAGATGATGTGGTAAAAAATTTGGCATGTTTGACAAAAGTTTGGACACACACCCCTCACAAACCGGAGCAACTCACTAGAAGGCTCGTGGTTCCGAGAGGGAACAATGCATGTTTGATGACGAACGGGAGATAGCTTCCTCTTACGGCCTTCAAATTTTTTCTACATTTAACGTGCACTAATGGAACTGTCATGTGAAAATTTGAAAAATTCTAGGGGTCATTTGACCTTTTAAGACATCTAAGTGATTTTCTAGCCATTTAATGACCGTAATTCAAATTTCAACTACATCTACATGCAATGGCTAACCATAACGGTTTGAGAAATCATATTTGTGTACTTGTGTGCGAGTTAATTCCATGTGCAGTAAATTGGAAGGAATTTTCAAACATATTGGTGTCACGGCCTGGACACATGCATGGAGTGCCATGCCATTTAAATTCCAAAAAATTAAAAAAAGATCAGAAACACATGAAACCTTGCTTGATGTAATGTCATGCCACCAAGATGATGTGGTAAAAAATTTGGCATGTTTGACGAAAGTTTGGACACACACCCCTCACAAAACTGGAGCAACTCACTAGAAGGCTCATGGTTCCGAGAGGGAACAATGCATGTTTGATGACGAACGGGAGATAGCTTCCTCTTATGGCCTTCAATTTTTTTCTACATTTAACGTGCACTAATACAACTGTCATGTGAAAATTTAGAAAATTCTAGGGGTCATTTGACCTTTTAAAGACATTTAAGTGATTTTTTATCCATTTAATGACCGTAATTCAAATTTGAACTACATCTACATGCAACGGCTAACCACAACGGTTTGAAAAATCATATTTTTGTACTTGTGTGCGAGTTAATTCCATGTGCAGTAAATTGGAAGGAATTTTCAAACATATTGGTGTCACAGCCTGGACACATGCATGGAGTGCCATGGAATTTAAATTCCAAAAAATTAAAAAAAGATCAGAAACACATAAAACCTTGCTTGATGCAATGTCATGCCACCAAGATGATGTGGTAAAAAAATTGGCATATTTGACGAAAGTTTGGACACACATCCCTCACAAACCAGAGCAACTCTCTAGAAGGCTCATGTTTCCGAGAGGGAACAATGCATGTTTGATGACGAACGGGAGATAGCTTCCTCTTATGGCCTTATTTTTTTTCTACATTTAACATGCACTAATACAACTGTCATGTGAAAAAACTGAAAATTTTAGGGGTCATTTGACCTTTTAAAGACATTTAAGTGATTTTCTAGCTATTTAATGACCGTAATTCAAATTTGAACTACATCTACATGCAACGGCTAACCATAACGGTTTGAAAAATCATATTTTTGTGTACTTGTGTGCGAGTTAATTTCATGTGCAGTAAATTGAAAGGAATTTTCAAACATATTGGTGTCATGGCCTGGACACATGCATGGAGTGCCATGCCATTTAAATTCCAAAAAAAATTAAAAAAAGATCAGAAACACATGAAACATTGCTTGACGTAATGTCATGCCACCAAGATGATGTGGTAAAAAAAATTGGCCTGTTTGACGAAAGTCTGGACACACACCCCTCACAAACCGGAGCAACTCACTAGAAGGCTCGTGGTTTCGAGAGGGAACAATGCATGTTTGATTACGAATCGACGATAGCTTCCTCTTATGGGCTTCAAAAAATTTCTACAGTTAACGTGCACTAATACAACTGTCATGTGAAAATTTGGAAAATTTCAGGGGTCATTTGACATTTTAAGACATTTAAGTGATTTTCTAGCCATTTAATGACCGTAATCCAAATTTGAACTACATCTACATGCAGCGGCTACCCATAACGGTTTGAAAACAAATATTTGTGCACTTGTGTGCGAGTTAATTCCATGTGCAGTAAATCGGAACGAATTTTTAAACATATTGGTGTCACGACTTGGACACATGCATGGAGTGCCATGGCATTTAAATTCCAAAAAATTAAAAAATGATCAGACGATGTAAATATCTGGTGTTCAAAAAAAAAATGTAAAGATCTGGCAAGACAACCGGGCCCCACACGATTGGCACTCTATTTCGCTCCTCGAGGTTTGGAAGGTGAGTGGCGCGGGTTATTAATCAGACAGCAGGAATCGTGTGTAATTCAAACTACGGTACTCGTAAATTCCGTCGCCCGGCGTGTGTACTGTTCCCGTCGATTTAGATTCTGGCCGCTAATAAATACTACCTTGCTCATGTCGTCCCGCCTGCATTCTCATCTATATCCTCTCCTCGCTCCCCCTCTTTCTTTCTCTCTCTCTCTCTCTCTCTCAAATCTCTACCATGGCGCCGCCGATCTGCCCACACGCCGACGAGGAGGTGCCGCCCCTCGAGGATGCTCAGTCGAAGAGAAGCGACGAGGAGAACCCCTACGTGCCGCCGGACGAGGTTGCGCCGGACCACCCAACTTTGGAGTGGTTTTGGGGCCAGTACAATCTTTGTCTGTGGAAGTCGCTGCCGTCGGCTGAGAAAGCCAGGCAAGTGGTGTTCAAGAAGGAGATGGCGGAGGAGGAAGCCAGGTACCAGGTGGCCTGTGAAGCCTGTGATGCCGCCTGGAAAAAGGAGGCGTTGGAGCTTTGGGCGCGGGCGCGTCATCGTGCGGAGGAGGTGTACGAAGACGGGTACTTTGCGAGGAAGGTCAAAGGAGCCAGGCGCCTCATTGCTGCGTGAAGGTGGGCCGATAAGCTCCAGCGTGCCATCGACGAGGAGCTCCGGTGGGCGCCTAATGAAATGGCAAGATCGTTTGCGCTCGTCCGCCAGCAAGAGGTAGATCGGTACGTCAAGCGCTGCGAGGTGGAGGAGGCGGAGTACTGCCTCCATGCTGGGAAGACGCCGCGCACCAGGGAGCTGCTGGCGAGGTGCTGCCGGAATACTGCCCCTAGGAGGGATTATTAGTTTTAGTATTGTTCATTTTCAATTTTATGCATTGTACCTAATAGTTAAGTATCATCACGTATAAGTGATGATATTATATATATTCTGTGATGAACTAATGAACAATTAATATATATTATGAATTCTATTTTCTATCTGTTTTCGTATACTAATTTGTATCTGGTTGTTATCATCCACATATACAGAATGAAAAGCATATACACACACATTGAAACATAACATATAAGAACGGAAACAGAGTACACACATTGAAACAGAGGAATAAACAGAGCAATACTATGATTGCTGTGAATACATAGCGATCCAAGTCGAAACGACTCAACAAAATAAAACGCATCCATGAGACCATGACCAGCAACCCTTGCCTATGGTAGCTCTTGGCTCTGCCTGAACTCGTGCATGCGTTCGTCCAAATGGTCGACACGCTCGCGGTACATCTGGAGCGCGATCTCAAGCTCCAAGTTGGCTATTTCATCGGAGATCACCAGCTCGAGGATGGGATGGCCATGTTCCTCTACTGCGCCCAGGTGGACACCTGGGCCAAGGAGGCGGTCGAGCCTAGCGACCAGCATGTTGGCATCGAGCAGGCCGCGGACAAGGCGAACGGCGCGGCGGGCGTCCAGTGCAAGTACGGCACGGCCGGCCTCTGGTGCAAGTACGGCGCAGACGGCCTCTTCCCACTCCTGGCGAGGAATGGGGGTACTGACAGGACGTGTACCCAGCTGCGACGCCCTGTCGACAGCAGGCAAGCGTCGATGGATCCGCTCTTGCTGTGCGGCGCGCCGCGCCTCTCGCTCTGCGGCGCTCCAACGGTCTCGCTGTGCGGTGAGCCACAGCCTATCGGCATGGACGCGCCTAGCTTGCTCTGCGGCGCGCCATCGATCATGTTGTGCGGCGAGCTGCAGCCTCTCGGCACTGACATGCCTATCTTAAGCGCCGCGGCGCCAAGGGTCTGCTCAACCCTGGCGATGACGCGCATCACAGCGTCGTCCATCGCGTTGCCGGGGAGCGCATCGGCCTCGACGGACCGTGGCGCCTTCTCATTTTCCTCGTTGAGGAGGTTGATGGCAGAGGCGGCGCTTTGGTGGGTTGGCATGCTTGGAAAAGGTGGATGTGCTACAGGCCGCGCTTGTTGCCTTCGTGCGTCGCGTGCCGCCTAGGTTTATGCGCAATATCGCTGGGTGCGGTGGGAAACCGGTGAGGAAATGGCGGGAAACACTGGCGTGTTCATAAAACGCCATCAATTAATGGAAACTTTAGCATAGAAGGAACATCGAGCTAGCACGACGCGTGCTGGCACATTGCTCGCCCAAGGCTATGATCCATATACTTGTGTGCCCAACAGAGTACACTATTCACAGTAAAGAATACCATTCCATTTATCCTAGTAGAGCAGTAGTGGCAAGCGTCACAAGAAGTAGATGATGATCAGATGATCGTTTATCCTAATTAATTATGCATGTAATAGTTTACCTTGGTGTGTGGAAATGTCATGTGTGTACTAGCCACCTATGTAATTGGATGTTTGCCGCGTATCACACACATCTTGTTTATGCGAAATATTTCTGTTCTCTTAGCTCAACACAAACAGTTTATCGGAATGAAGTGTATGCCCTCCATTGCACACACCTTGATCTGGCTGAACCGTTTATGTCTTGATCTGACTGACCATTTCTTTTGTGTTTCCTAATCACAAACAGTTCATCCGAGTGAACTGTATGCCGTATATCGCACACACCTTCATCTGGATGCCCGTTTCTGTTGTTCTGCCTCATCACAAACAGTTTATCCGAGTGAACTGTATGCCGTATATCACACACGCCTCCATCTGGCTGCCCGTTTCTTTTGTTCTGCCTCATCACAAACAGTTCATTGAACTGAACCGTATGCCCCGCAACGCACACGCAACTAAAATCTGAACCGTGTTTTATGTATCCACCATCGCAAATGTTTTGCATCTTTTTTGATGATTTTTTACATCACCGTTTGTGATTAATGCATCGCACACAGTTTCGTCAAAGGGCCTCTGATTGTAGTGTCGCGTTAGCAGCATCCTGTAGTAGTGCATGAATACTTCATAAATTATAGATACGTTGGAGACGTATCACATATCACATTTTTCTGCCTGAAGTTGATGCTCCTCATGAAGTTATATATCCTTCAGCAGATAAAGACCCATGACTTGTGGAACCAAGCCACTCTGCGCACATGGAAGCCATTTATCTTCCCAGCGTGGCCTCCACTTCTGGTCTTGCTGGTCAGATTCACCAACCTCAGCAAGCCAACATTGAAGCCACTACTAGCACAGTACGTCAAAGGCCTCAAAAGCGTGCCAGAGTGATGACAGACAGAGAACTTCTCTTGTCTCTTCATCAAAAGCAAGACAGGCACCACTTATGCAAAAATGTCAGATGCAGAGTCTTCTCAGTGACATCAATTGCATTAGGAACCTCTCCACCAAAAATGCTTTTGTTGCTCATGAAGCTAATCACCGCGCTTGGAAGAGCCTCACAATGCTATGCTCCAAAGATGACCTTGCCGCTGATGGCTTCAAGGAAAGCTACAAGTTTGGCTCCAAGCTCCCATCCTCTGAGAAATGGCGTGCTACATCGTCTATTGAAGACTCATATTATTCTTATTCAACACCCACAGTTCATGCTCGGGCTGTTGATGAAGAAGATGATGCCACTTCTCCAGCTATGACTTCACTGCATCGAGATGTTGCGTCAGGCCATTCTGCACTGCCCAACTCCAGCGTCGACCCAGCTGCACCAACATCTTTCACAGCACCTTCCGGGAACGCTTAGACACTCTATGTCTTCAAACCTTTTTGGTCCTTCGATGACAAAGGGGGAGAAGCATACGAGTTGATAGTCTTCAAGCGGGCATATTGGCTGGTCCTTGCTTATTTTGTTAAGTTTGCAACTCCCGTTCGAGAACATTTGCCATTTTGGGTTGTAAACTTAAGTCCTGATGGACATCTGCTACATTTGCTACTTTCGTTTCTTGCGTGCTGCCTTAATTGATTTTGTGCGCTTGAAGTCATTCTGGAGACGCCCATTTTTCATTTTGCATGTAATCATCTTCAAAGTATTCTTTATATGCACCATGACTTGACTTCATGAAAAAGAGGGAGGTCTCCACAAAGTGAAACATGCCATGTGCATTTGCATTCAAAAGCAAATTATTTATATGCACATCTTCATGGGGGGCCCCTTCCAATTTCATGAAGCCAATGACCATGTTCCTTAACTTTCACATATTTTTATCCCCGTTGAAAACTTCAACCAATTTGTCATCAATCACCAAAAAGGGGGAGATTTGACATCTAGTGCCACCCCTAATTGATTTTGGAGTATTGACGACAAATTTGGTTGTGGGACTAATGTGTTAGTGAGATTCACATGAGAACACGGGTATAAGTCCCTATATTCGGTTTACCCATCAAAGATGGCCCCTAATAATGTATGAAGACATTAAAGATAATGGTGGTTCGCAAAAACATTCATGTTGAAGATAATGGTATGCGAAGACTTTCGCTTGAAGACAATGGAGCGCGAAGATGTAGTCTTTCGGTAGTTTCATTTTCTTCTTTCCTGAGTCATAGGAACCACCGAACTGTTAAGTGGGGTCCAGGTAAACAAAGTCAGAAAACTGACGTGATGCTCAACCTAAAATCCAATGTCTTTGAGCGAAGACAATGAGAGAAAACCTCTTCCAGAGTTGGTTGAGTCAGCTTTACTTGGAGCCCAAGTCAAGCTGCCGTGTGTGTTTGAAATTAGACCGTTGGACACGTGTCGGTTGTCCACTGACCCAGGGTCATTTCGGACATATCATGTCGGTTTGCCTCCTAGCTGTAAATAGCCCACCCCCTCAACCATAACTTGACGGCTGCTCCGAGTTAGTGCACGGCTTTTGTCGTTTGAGAGCAACCCACCTCAGAAGCCTTTGAGAGAGAATCCTTGCGAGGACAAAACCCTACCCAGAGCCCAAAGTGTCTTGAGCATCACTGAAGCCTTTCTGTTCTGCCTGAACTAAAGACCTGTTACACTTGAAGACTGTGATCTTCCAGTCGGTTAGGCGTCGCGTTCTGAGCATCCAAGAGTCATTGTGGATTGCCGGTGAACAAAGTCTGTGAAGGTTTGGAAGTCTACCTTCAAGATTTACCTGAGTGATTGTGCGAGATCTGCGGGTATTAGCTCAAGGGGAATAAGGTGAAGACGTGGTCTACTGAGTTCAGTCTCAGCCTCCCTAACTAGACATACAGTTGTCACAGCAACTGGAACTGGTCTAACAAATTCTTTGTCTTCACCGAGCAACTGGTTCCATCACTTCACTCCTTTACTTACTGTTTACTTTCGTGAAGTCTTTGCATGCTCGTTCTGTTCGAAGACATTGTGTGAAGACATTCTCTCTGATTACATGTTTGTCTTCATACTATCTTCCTAATCTGATCTGTTTTACCTAACTGCTATTTGTCTTCATGCATCACTCGTATCGTTCATAAACATTCTAGTATGACTAGTGTAGTTTATCTTTCGCTATATCCTATTTAGTTACTATTTCACTTCCACGTCTTCGAAGACATTGTTTGTCTTGAAGACTTTTATAAAAATCGCCTATTACCCCCCTCTAGTCGATAACTAGCACCTTCAGTTTGCCTGTCTGTCTTGGTCATCCCTGCAGCACCAACCGACAACAACAAGGACACACCCGAGCGGCCGACTCCGAGAAGAGCCGACGAAAGACAAGTTTTTCACGACACAAGTGAACGCACAACAACCATTTCTTACACCTAAAATTGAATCCATATCATCTATTGACTACACTTGTGAAGTTACTTCAAAATGCCATAGTTTTTGTGATTCCTCAGCCCTCCTCTTAGCCAAGCACACTTGAGCAAGAATAAAAGGTCTCTTGGACCCAAGATTAGGGCATCTAAAGCCGATCCGAACTAATTTGGCCCCTCAAATGTCTGCGGATGCGCCCGTCAGCGTCCGGGCGTGTCCGCTTTGACTCCTTATTTTTTCGTTCACTCAGCCATGTCCCTCACTTTTTTTATATGTCCGGTCACATGCATCATGTAATTGACGGAGAAGGAGAGAGAGAAAGAAAAGAAATAATAAAGAAAGAAAAAATATGTTATGTGGTGGGCTCAATCCTATGTGGCGGACGCAGGATCATTGACCGGACACGTCCGGACACTCCTCATACTCATCTCATATATGAGATGAATATGAGGATTGCCGGACAGCCCGTACATTTAAGGAGGCTTCGAGGGGTCCGATTGGGTCAACGTTTTGCTTCTCTTTCCTGTCTCGTCAGTGATCCTGCGCCCGCCCGGTCAATTTGAGAAGTCCGGTTGTAGATGCTCTTACTCCCTAATCAGGGAGGCCACCAGTTCGTTCATTGACAATCAACCACCGCCGTTTGGGGAGTTGCACATTATGTTGACGGGAGGATATCAATTTTCTCTAGCAAGTAATGACAAACCCTTGCCATGTTCAGTTTTATGGCTGGATTTGCCGTGTTTACCAAAAGAAAGTGTCATCCTCGGGACAACGTTAATTTTGCCGTAAAAAAACATTCGATTTGACGCTTAAACATTCCCGGAGGAAAAAGATCTCTGTAAATCTAGCGACAACAAATTCGAATAGAAGAAACATTCGCATCTACTACTGCTGAAAACCTGGGGAAAACTGAGGAAGTCGTCCCTTTTCGGGTACCCTTCTTCTTCGCCATCTATGTCGCGGCCGCTCCCCTCGATGCTCTCCGTCCCGGAGAAGAAGACGGCCGCCGCCGAGCTCTTTCGCGACCGCCACTTCTTCAACTCCCCCGTCTTCACCGATCTCCGCGACGCCCGCGCCTCCCTCTCTGCTCCGAACTCCCAAACCCAGCCCCCCTCCTCCAGCCGCGCCCTCCTCCTCCGCTACCACCGCCTCCTCTCCTCCGCGCGCGACGACCCCTGCGCCTTCGACGACAACCTAGCCTTCACCTGGCACGATGCCTTCAGGCCCAACCTCAAGCACATCTCCGCGTCCCTCCGGTTCGAGAAGGCCGCCGTCGTGTTCAACGTCGGCGCGGCCTCCTCGAAGATCGCGGCGGCCGTGGACCGGGCGGCGGAGGGAGGGGTCAAGGAGGCGTGCGGGGAGTTCCAGCGCGCGGCGGGGGCGTTCCGCGCGGTGGGGCAGATGATGGAGGGGGAGGAGGGGACGGTGGATATGAGCCCGGAGGCCGCGGCGATGCTGGAGCGGCTCATGCTCGCGCAGGCGCAGGAGTGCTGCTTCGAGCGCGCTCTCGCGGCAGGAACGTCGCCGGCGGCGTGCTCCAAGGTGGCCAGGCAGGTGAGATTGGCTGCTCTTGGTTGCCGTCTGCTTCTTTCCTAGTGGCATTGCATCCATAGGATATGTGATTGTTCTAGGTTCGCTTAGCTTCCCCTCCGATTTCATGTATCAGAAACCACAATGTCTTCACCTTACAAGCTACCAACAGAAAGCAAAAAAAGCAACCGATAAGCTAAGATATCCAAGAGCGCACATGATAAACTCCACGATCTTTGGGCATCCACAAGCCGGATCCTCAAAACATCACAGGATAAGCACCCAGGAAATCTCAAGCAGCACTTCAGACGCTACCTCTCAATCACCCCAGCTGGAACCGACAGAAAACAGAACTAGACTACTAACAGCTGAGAACCAAAAGTCCTGACGAGAATAAGATCACTTCTGGATCCTGTTCAGTCCAATCCTCTATCCATGAACCGCATGAAACACCTCATTTTCTAGTAGTTCGAACATTCCTGCCCCTGACTTCGGCATTTCTTGATCTGCCTGTTTCTTTCTGCAGAATAATCCAATCATTAAGAAATCTTGCAATCATATTAACAGGAATGCGAGGATCAGCGATTTTAAGATTGTCAAACACCACACTATTTCTCAATTTCCAAACTGACCAGAAAATAGCAGATACCCCTGCCATCATCAGACATTTTTCATTAGAAGGTGCAAAGTAGAGGTTGTGAGGCTAATCCAAGGTTGACGCCAATTGCAGTATCCAACTCTCCCTAGCCATACTTTATCTCCCACATCCCACGCACTCAAGGTTTTGATTCTGTTCAATGCTTTCACTAACTTTGATTATTATAATTTTCTCTAGCACCTTACGAATTCGGTGTACTCTATGTTATCATTGGCATGCTGATATAGTTTTAAGTTTCAGATTAATTCGGTGTACTACGCTTTGAGATCATTTTTTGTCGAATACCAATTATTTTTCAAGAATGTGCATCTTCTGATAGAGAATACTAGGAAAACATTAAAAAAAAACAGTCAGAAGAAAGTTGAGAAAGAGCTTCACAGCACAGGGACCCCAAAACCAGAACAACCGTCATGAAATGTTACCTTGCATGTCTCAGGTCATAACTTGCCTTATCATCTCATCCTCCATCTTAGTTATTAAACCTAAATAAGCAAAATTATAATTTGTTCAAACCAATCAATCTTGTTAGAATTTCTAGTACCAGTTTGGTGAAGCGCCATGTATTTTCTGTGCAATCTAGAGGTGGTTTTTGAGTTGAAGTTAAGATCATATTAGACCTAAATTCTGCCAGTTTATAACTGTTTCTGGTTGCCACCGATCCGCCATACCCGTGCTGGTCATGTCCGGTTTGCTAGGATACTGCAACATATTCTACCATTATGGCTTGATGAGGATCACAGGTTATAGGTATTGTGGGGGGAGGGCGAGGTTGATAACCTGTTGGCAAACTGATGCTGCGGTAGCACCTTTCCTGCTGGTAGGTCTAGCCCCACATAACATTTGCAAACTGAATTGTGAGTTCCAAAGTAGGCTTAAGCACCTCATTGTCTAGTTTTTCTGGGGCCTGGTCCAATTTTTCGTCTTGCTGTATAGTTTTGTGTCATGTCGACGCCTTCTTCTAATATAAAATGACATACATATGCAGTTGCAAACTGAATTTTGAGTTCCAAAGTAGGCTTAAACACCTCCTTGTCTAGTTTTTTTGGGGCGTGGTCCAATTTTTCTGGGGCCTTCTTCTACTATAAAATGACATGCATATATGGATGTGTGTTCGAGAGAGTTCCATAATAGGCTGCACAGACAATATTTTGCTCTCTTAGTTAAGATTACGTACCTGAGTTTAAGATTGGTGTGGTTATATGCTTGTCTGATAATTTTGGCATGATATCACGTCAGCATTCCATGTGAAAAGTCCTGGAGGATGTTCCTTGCATTAGCAAAACACTGAACTGAAATAGAATCTTTGTCTTACGCTATAAAAGTATCAGGGTCAGTAGGTTAGTAAGATTAGGGATTTAAAGTAAGGTTCTGTTGCTGAAGTGGCAAAGATAGTAGAACTTATATTTTGCATCTCTGAACATTTTAAATATAATTATGTTCAAATGCATAGAAAAAAATGACATCAGAAAAATATTTGCCTCTGGCCTTATGCAGGCTGCCTTGTACTACGAAGAAGCGTATGCTGCACTGGTTATCCCTCCATTGCAGAACCACTTTGAAAGATCATGGTTGTCTCACGTCCAGTTGAAGGCTGCTCAATTCAATGCAGAAGCTTGCTATCGATATGCTATTGAATTGCATGACAAGATGGAAATCGGCGAGGAGATAGCTCGACTGCAGTTTGGGATTAATGCAGTTGTTGATGCCAAGAGAACTGCCAGGGGAGCCCCCGCTTCCCTTTATGATTCTGTCTCCAGGCTAGAACAAGATATGAACCAGAACTTGGAGAAGGCAGTGAATGAGAACAACCGCATCTATCTTATGAGAGTTCCAGCAGCCAAGTTGTTATCTCCCTTGCCATCAGCTTCACTTGTCCGGTCTGCTTCGAAGAGTGAGGTCTTGGATGGAAAAGCAGAAACTGGCCTTCAGTCCTCATAACTGAATGCTTTGACATTGTGAAATGAAGCAATGGCACACATCCTGTGCCGCTGTTGCATGCTAAAGAATGTCTGCTGCAGCAGAGATTATCGAAAAAGTCTTGTATAGTCGTCCTGTATCTAGTGTGTAGCTACAATGTGTGTTGGCATGTCAAGCTAGGACCATTCTAGTTGAACCTTGAGAAATGCTTGGTAGGCTGTTGCTGCTGGAATCACTCAGGTTTCTGTGATACTCCTTTTGTGCCGTAATGAAAAGTTCATCTGCCGTCCCGTCAGCCATTTCAGTAAGCACACACTTTTCATGTTTTAGCACAAGCTTACGTAAATTCTTTGCACTTTGTGTACAAAATGACTTCTCCTTTTGGTACTGTTTGTTTCGGCTTAGAATTGCAAAACCGCTTGTTGATCTAATCTTAATATCCAATGTGTTTTGTTGTTGTGGATAATTAAGTTCAGGATGTGTGAACACCAACATGGCAGGACAATTTCTTAGCAGACCTGATTTGTAGGAACAATTATATCTAATCGAACCATTCGGAGCTTATTGAATTTCTAGATATTAGAAATGGCTCCTGGGAGCAAATTTTTGTTCTAGAAATGTGCCAAAAATATTGGATTTTTGTACATGTACTTGTTCTTGTCCTTTCATAAAGTTGTAATAAAGCAGCGACAATTAACCTGGATCGGAGGGAGTAGAAAAACACAAGTATTGTGACCTGTGCTAAGCAAACAAGTTTATAGTGCTTAAAAAATGATTTTACAGCACTGGATATTGTTTTTTCCCAGATCAAAACGTATGGCATTTCTGTGTGACAATTTATAATCAGTCAGAAGACATGAACATGTATGTTGTCAAACAAATTCATTTTTTTTACTTTTACATATACCTGTTACTGTTTGATTGCGGAGCCAAGGCGTCAGCCCCATGAATTTCATGATTCTTTGCTTATTATGGATTTCACGGTGTTCAACAGTATTTCGTGATCAGTGGGCAGTGGCACCGTTTTCTGAGATTGATAACAGCCCTGGGAAGCCTAGAGCATCTCTAGCAGACCCCGTATAATGGCCCGACCTGCAAAATAACCGTTAAAATACGGGTCCGCGCATAAAATGCTGCCCTATCAGACCCCGCAAACGCGTTCGACCCGTAAAAAAATTTGCGGGGCGCGGCATAATTTCCATCCGAACCCGCGAAAACGCGGGTTTCCCCGTCGGCGCCCTGTATATAGTGGTAGCGGTTCGCGGGTTCCCGCCTCGCCCCGTCGGCGCCCTGTATATAGTGGTAGCGGTTGGGGGAGGGGGGGGGGGGGGAGGGCATTTCAGCCCGCGCTTTTCCCCCCTATCGCCACCCTTTCCCCCCTCGCCCCGCGCTTTTCCCCACCCCCACCGCCGGGCCGCCGCCTACGATTCCGGCCAAACTAGCCGGCGGGATCACGACGGAGGGCCGCCACACGCCCGAGCTTGCCCTCCGCCACTTCCTCCTGCGTCGGCGGGCCGGAAAGTTGCAGATCGGCGGCTGTTCGTCGCGGCGGCCGGATTTGGCGTTTCCGGCCACCGGTGGCCGCGCCAAGCAACGGATTGGTCGGGGAGCACCCCGCGCAGCCCCGGCAAAGCCCCAGCGCCGCATGCAGGCACTGGTTCGCCCTCTAGCCGCCGTCGTCGGTTTGCCGGCAAGGATTCGACCGGCCGTCGCCCGGGCTCGGCGCTCGCGCAGCGGCTCGCCGATGCCGCTCATACAGTGCGACGAATGCACGCGGACAGTGTTGTGGCTAACTTCTAGCACACCGAACCATCCCGGATGGGTATTCTTCAAATGCGAAAACGACGGGGTATGTTGTTGTTTCCATTCGGCTTTGTCAACCTATTTGGTTCAATTTCGATAGCTCAAGGAGATAGTCATCTGTGTAGAAAGATGGATGCTCATTTTGGTTTTGGGAAGGAGAATACATTGATTTATTGATAGAAAGAAACTTAATAGATGTCCGTGCACTACTTACTAGAATTGAGGCTCATGATGCGGCTGCATGTGCAATTAGAGAAGAAACTAGAGGGGAAACAACGTCTACTTCTTTAGAACCAAAGAAGAAGAATGAAGAATGCAAGATCAAGAATCCGCAGATCAACAACAAATGCATGGAGAAGATGTTGGTCCAACTAATGGGAGCAGTTATGGAAGTTGGATATCTTCTAAAATGCCTAATTGTGGTTCTTGTTTTCTTTGGTCTTGCTGTTCTAGTAAAGATTTGGTGAGTTATTATGTATGCAATGCCGTTGAAGAAAATAAAGAAGCAAAGAAATGTGTTTGCATGCCGAAAATTAAATTTAAATTATTGATTTACGGGCGGGTCCATTTTATGAGGTCTGACTCTGCCGTCGCCCGCGCCGGTCCGCAAAGCCGTTTTTCCGCGAACTGTATACGCATTTTGCGGGTCGGCATTATACCGGGTCTGGTAGAGAGGACGGAGCTACAAATTCCGGACGTTTCCGAAGCCCGGATGCAACAAAAAACCGAAAGCGCCAGAAATATTACAGTACGCAACCCTCGCCTCGCACAATCCTCACTCGCTCGTCTATCCGTTCCTCCACCTCTCGTTGCCGGGGCTCCCTATCCTACACTCCTCTCCCGCGCGCCCACCACCTGTTCGACCCGACACGCGCCCCACATTCCAGTCGCTCGCCGCCAATGGCAACGACCGCCGCGGCCATGGCGCCTCCCTCCACCTCCACATCCGCCTCCTCGGTCCTCCTCCTCCGCTGCCTCCCTTCCCCGACCTCCGCCGCCCCCCGCTGCTGCCACCTCGGGCCGCCGCCCCGCGGCCCGCGCCTCCGCGCCGCCCGCCCGCGGGTCTCCCTCACCAGCGACGTGTCCTCCTCGTCCGACGTGGCCGAGGAGGAGGCCGAGCACGCGCCCAAGGTCGGCAGGCGCGTGCGTGTCACGGCGCCCCTCCGCGTCTACCACGTCGTCAAGGCGCCCGACCTGGACATCCAGGGCATGGAGGGCGTCATCAAGCAGTACGTCGGCGTCTGGAAGGGCAAGCGCATCACCGCCAACTTCCCTTTCAAGGTCGAGTTCCAGCTCGCCGTCGACACCCAGCCCAAGCCGGTCAAGCTCTTCGTCCACCTACGCGAGGACGAGTTCGAGTACATCGGGGACGAATGAGACCACTGTACCTACCTCTATGTAACAACTGTACATGGCCAAGTAAGCGGACCCCCTTCCTTCTATACATTAATAATGGCCGCAGCGTAGGCGTGTGTATATTGTTCCGGTGTGTGCGTGGTGAGAGGGATGAAGGCTGAAGAGGGTAGGAATTAGGAACGCATGACCAGGAAGTTGATTGCTTGCTTGCTGTCGTTCCCTTGTTCCTCCTCTAATTCAACATCTATTTTTTCTCAGATGTGGGGAATTGTTCGGGTAATGATGATTGATAGTTCTAAAATAACACCGATAATTTTGCTCTTCCTTGCAGCCTATGCTTGATAATTTTGTTCCAAGAGCTTCTCTTTATCTGATTGGTATAATCACATGGTTGCTTCTAGGAATATGTATCCTTTATTTATTGCATCTAGGCTATTTTTTATAATTTATAGAATATATTTTCTGTTACGAGGAAATTCGGTTAGGCAACAAGTATCTTGTTTTTGGACAATACGATAAGATTTTTGGAGTGTAATGCTATATATACATCGATGTATATATTTTGTTCTTACTGTAACCCTGTGAACTTGAACTTGGATGGCTAAAGTTCATCTGAATTTGGATACAAGAACATTCATGAAATAACTTCTCTAAATCCAACTTGTGGCTTGTAGAGTGAACAAACAGCTAAGGCTCTAAGCTAGGTTCTTGGCTGACCATAGGTAATCCTAAAATTTAGTTGCTTCCATTCATCATCAATCTATGGTACTATATACTTTCAGTGGAATGGAATGTTCCGAGTAACCTCATGGAGTTCTTTATATCAGCTCAAACTTCCACATTGAACAACAATGTAAAACAGCACATTGGACAGCTTTACATTAATATTCTTCTAAGAGAAATATATGGAGCCATACTGTACCTAGTTATAAACTTACCCTGAGCCTGAGGCACCCCACTACTTGGTGGCTTATTATATAGAGAAGACAATGCGAAGGTACCGTGCAGAGGCTAGGCCTTGGAAGCGGGTAGGCAGAGTGCGCAATCACACCGCGAGCCAACAGGGCAACGCTTGGTTCTCTAACTAACCCTGTTATGCCAGGTACTCCTTCCGATCCAAATTAATTGTTGCAGCTTTAGTACAACTTTGTACTAATGCTGCGACAATTAATATGAATCGGAGGGAGTAGTATTTCTTAAGCAATCAGTTCTCACTTTTCAGCATCCATGCTCCTGGTTGTTAAAAAAGAGCATGTTCTATGATTTGCTAGCGAACTTAGTCACATCAGAAATTTCATTATAATTTAAAATTTCTGACATTGAAGTTGAAGTAGTTAACAAGAGTACATGTGAACTGTTATTCTTCAGTATATAGCATGTACCATTTCTTGTGTTGTTATTGATTGCAAAATCTATTTCTCTAACACATTGATATTATAGAGTTAGCAATACCCAGTACATAAACTATATTGCACCAAAAGGGTGCTTGGACTCCTTCATGGTGTAAGTGTTGGAAAGGGCAAATCCGAATTTAGCAAGATAATACGATGGAGGTTTTGGGAAGTTGCCAAGTTATCTGCAACAGAACTACTTTTGTTCTCTTATACCATTCATTGAAACTCAAAAACATGGTTGGAACAGAGGATTGGACCTTGCAAAACTTTCTGGGTAAGATTTGAATGCTGAGCGTGCAGAAGTTTTACCTTTCCAATACCATCTTGGATTGTGGATGACGGACGAATGTGCTAAAATCTGGCATTTAAAACTTGCTCATGAGGTTTTCATAATATTCAAGGAAATCACTGTACTCTACAGAAGTTGTTCATGCTTGAATATAGTGAAGGAAAAATGAACCAAAGCGAAGTTGATATTTTTCTCATTGGTTGATCAGATAATTTCGCTTCATGAACAGTATAGTCAGAGCCATATTATTCAGTAGAAACCACAAGAAATATACTCCCTCCGTCCCAAAATAAGTGTCTTGAGTTTAGTACAAATTTGTACTAGAGCTAGTATAAAGTTGAGACACTTATTTTGGGACGGAGGGAGTACCTCATTCAGTAGGGATGTTCAGGAAAGTCCTATTCAGTAGGAATATATGATTTTGCTGAGGAATAATGCAGAGTGTGACAAATTAAACTTCAGATTGCACATTTGGCACGCCTTAGCTTCTGGGCAGCTATGGAGTCGTCCCACTGATACCTCTGTCAACCATCACAATACTGCGGCATATACATTTGCAGTCCATATTTTGTAATGTTTACATGATTGTGCACCTTTGCATAGTAGGGCAGTAACGACTGTCTGGTACCGCGAGACATAGTTTATACCACTATGAGACTGACGGTGCTCATGGCATTTTAGATGGAGTTCCTGAGAGAAAGAAAGGATCTCAGTATTGTCCATATCTTCACTATAAGAAGCTAACAGTGTATCCATTTCTTCATGAAACAAGCATAAATCTGTCAATGCATTGCGAATAACTGCAAAAAAGGATTTATCCCAACCTTTTTTACTGTGTTTTTGTGCCCAGTTATGCAAGGAGTGTAGATGGGTTCTTCTGCACATCTATCATAATCACTAGTAGTATAGTATTAACTCCTTCCCAAATTACTTGTCTTAGATTTGTCTAGTTACAGATGTATCTAACACTAAAACATCTCTATCCGTATACATCCGTATCTAGACAAATCTAGAACATGTAATTCGGGACCGAGGGAGTATATACATTGATCCTCGGCTTCTGAACTTAGGTTTCCTTCATTTAAAGCCCCTGAGGTCTTGTTGGCTCAGTGGTCAGTCACTTGTTCTCGTCCATGTTTCCAGTAGTATGCTTTTTGATCTCGTCCATATTTTTTGACCTGTGGTATATGTTCTACCGGATTTAAGCAGGCCAACAAATACAATGATACATACAGCAGCAGTGCTCCTTAAGTCTAACACTCACTCGTGCTTGTTATCACGTTTAGCATTGTTGTTTGCAGAGGGCTCCGAATTCAAATGAAGGGGCCACCTATATTAACACGTACAGTACCGTCCTAGACGCATCCTGCCTGTCGTTCATCCGGTATTCAAGTTCAACTCGACCAAACTACGGTAGCGATGATGCCCTTTGATGAGGTTTGCTGCAAGGGGCCCTGCCCTGTCATTGTGCGTGAGGCCTCCTGACTCTGGTTTAATCTGTCATGAGAACATGTGACCACTCAAATCTACTTCCCTGCGTTTCATTGTTCGGCTGACACGTCTTCCGTTCGCTTCCGCTGCGTCGCTTTTATACATGTTTTGACGCTCAAGCTGCTTTCAAAAAAGAAGAAGAGAGAGAGAGGGACATTTAAGAAAACGGTCAACTTGGAGGCTCTATGAAGTAGGAAGGGAGCTTTCAGCTTTGCATCCTCTTGTTTGTTTACCTTAGCCATGGAGTCTCGGGCAGATTTGTTACCGTGCATCTTCACCCCTGCTCTTCCCAGTGTTACTGATCTGCTGGCTGCTGTTAAGAACCGGCAAGCCAGCAATTCATTCGAACGTACCATTCACTGCGGGTGGTCCCGTCTCGTCCCGTTGCAAATGCCAACCATGATTGCCACCTGGGGCATCAGGGCCCGCGACCCGGGCTGATGCTTCTTGCACGGCCAACACACGGAGACGAGAGTTAAGAAGGCATCAGCGAAATCGATCAATGACCTGATGATGTACTGGTAGTATACTACGTACAACTAGTACGAGGGCTCACGTGCCCACCATTTGTCACACCCGTCACGTGAGTAGGTGACACGATCTGATCCCCCACCCTGGCTCTGGTGCTAGCGCGCAATTAATTAACGCTCCGATCCGATTTGATCCGATCAAAAGTGTAAGCGTTTTCAGCCAAGAGAGCTCGATGGCATGCATGCACACGAGCTCCTCTCCAACGGTCGGCTCGCCTGCTCCTACCGTTGGTTCGTTCGTTGGAAAGAAAACTAATTTTACTGGGCGCAACGGTCGGATCCTTCTGTCGGATGACGGCGGCGAAAGGGATCCATCTTTCCACGAGCGTGCATCTGCGCCCCCTCGCAGCCGTTGAGGGCCGGCATTTGAATCCCGGCGGATACGGGTTCGAGATGATGAGCCAATCGGAGCCAGGCCCCACCTAAGCAAAGCTTCCTCCAACGGGCACCACCGCGAGAGAGGATTCAAATCTCACCTCAAGCTGTGACCGTCATCGTCACCACGGAGTACTAACACGAAGCACCACGCACACCGATCACGTACTTAATCCTCCCTCACACTCCCCCCGAAGCTCTGCATAAATACCAGCTCCACGCGTTCCAACCCCAGTCTTTCCATCCCTTCCTTCCTTCCCACCCGGAGCTGACGAACCACCCGTCGAGTCACCATGGGACTCTGTTTCAGCAAGAAGCAGCAGGACAGGCCCACGCCGCCGCCGCCGCTGGCGACGCAGCCGAGCGCGGCTGCGGCCACCACCAAGCCAAAGAAGCCCGCCAAGGTCGCCGCAGCCGCGGTGGTCGCCGGCGACGAGAAGGCCAAGAAGACGCCGCAGCCGAGGAGGGCGTCCAACGCGGAGGAGCCCGCCGCGGCCGGCAAGAAGGCAGCGCCGATCGTCGTGAAGGCTAACAAGGCGGCCGCGGGCAGGGAGGAGGAGAAGAAGGAGGAGCAGGCGAGGCCGGTGGTGGTGGTGGCCAAGGGGCCGATGCCGGTGCGCACGTCCAGCTGCACCAAGGAGGAGGTGGACGCCATCCTCATCCAGTGCGGGCGCCTCAGCCGGAGCTCGTCCGGGAGCGAGACGAGGGGCGGGCACCGCTCCAAGAGGAGCTCCGACTTTGATCCGGCCGGGGCCGGTGGCGCGGACGAGGAGTGCGACTGGGAGAAGAACGGGGTCCCCGTGTCAAGGCCGTCGCCCCACCGGGGCTCGCCGCAGAGGAAGCGCTCGGGGAGCCGGGAGAGGACCGGCAGCGGGAGCCGCAGGTCGAGCCGATCGCCCGGACGGCGTGGCGAGGGCGGCGCGCCCTCTGCGACCTCGGCGGGCTCCGGCGCTGCCAGGCAGCAGCCGGGGAAGATGGTCTCCGTTCCGGCGAGGGAGAAAGGGCGCGCACCGTCACCCGCGGCCGCATCCGGGAAGAGGTGCGCGTCTCCGCGATCGAGCTCGCCTGCGAGGGTGGCCGCGGCGAATGAGAATGCTGGAGGGGGACAGAAGACGGCGGGGCAAACGCCGGCGCTGAGCCGGAGCTCGTCCAGGAAGGCCGAGCAGTCGCCGCTCCGGCGCAGCCCCATGGCCGAGATCGACGAGAATTCCCTCCGCAATAACATCAGCATCACTAACACCAAGCCCCAGAAGGTAAGAAACAATCAAAGTTCGAGTTTTAACGCCCTTCCTTTTGTAACTCCACATCTTAACAACCGATCAGCCGCTCACAATCTTCAAACTGATTCAGAAATCGACGGAGATTGCCGTCGGCACCCCGACCCGGAAGACCACGGAGCGCGCAAAGGAGCAGGGTTCTCAGAAGGAGAAGGCGGAGGAGACCATCGTTGCAGCGTTGGAGACGAGAGCACCGTCGTCCAAGACCACCGAGACGCGCACGGTGGCCGAGACCCCAGGCCGGAGGTCAGGCCGCCGGTCGCGCAGGGCGTCGCGCGACTTCGACCAGAACCCGGGCTTGTACGCCAGCCATCTCCTCGAGGACATCCAGAACTACCACACCTCCGCTACGGCCACCCCCGGAACGCCGCCATCCTTCACGCTACCGGCCTGCGTCTCCAAGGCGCAGTCCATCGTCGACGCCGTCGCCGACCTCAACTCCTCATCGTCGGAGAGCCGCGCCTGCGAGCCCGATCGGAGCGTCGACGACAAGGCCTCTGTCAACGCGGCGGCCGGCGGGGACGACCTTGACGCGCCGAGCGTGCACAGGTACGTGTCGGTGCGGGACATCCGTGGCCGTGGGGAGATGGAGCTGCAGGAGTCCGCGGGGAGCAACAGCCTCTCCGGCAACCTGTGGACGCCGTCGTGCGAGTCCACGGACCGGACGTGGAGCGGCTCGCGGTCGTCGAACAACGGCGACGAGGTCGTCGAGCAGGTCCCTAGCCACCACGGTGGTGCGCGCAGCCCGCTGAACCGGCCGAGGCAGAGCAAGCAGAGGGCGGCGGTGCAGCTGGAGCCAAGCGGCCGGTCGCGCGCCGGCAGCTCCGGCGTCAATGCTCACCGCGGACGCAGCGCTCACCGTGGCAGCGGCAGCGTGGCGAGCGGCCGATCGGGCGTCCGTGGCGTCACGGCGAGCTCGTAGTGAGGGAGGTTAGGCAAGACGTGTATGAGATGGTAGTGTTGCTAGCGGCAAGACGGATTGCTGCTTTCACGGTCAGATCTTAAGTGTTTGTTTTGTGTTGGGTTGTTTGGCGATGCAGTTCAGATGTAGTCTTGCTAACGTTATCAATGTGTTTGGGAGCAAACTTGTATCCTCTATTCAGGCGTAGACCTGTTGATCCGCGGAAGGTTTCTGATGCTTTGCTTTCCCATTATGCAACACAATTTGGCATATACGTGTCCCAAAAGTTAGTGTACCAGCAGAAGCTTCAGAAGATCGTCATTTTTACAGACTGTGCTGCTTCTCAGGTTAACACGGTGTCATTGTCACAACTCACACGGAGCAATGCTACAAAATGTTTTACACACCGGTTCATTTAGTGGCAGTTAGGTAAAATCAGTGAAACGGTTCCCATCTGTAACTTGTACAAAATGGTATTCTTCAACTCAGAAGAGGAGCTTTTGGGATCGATATGTGCTTGGTGCAGTAGATTGAAAAATGACACCAGAAATTATATCTTATAAATTACCATGGACAAATTACCACCAAGCTTTCATAGCTCAGTTGGTTAGAGCACCCGTTTAGTAAGCGGGAGGTCTTGAGTTCAACTCTCAATGAAAGCAACTGTTTTGAGCTGTATTTCATGTTTTTTTCAGACTTGCTGAGATATATTGATATAGCATTAAAACCTGCGCGTTTTTTTTAGTTGTTCGGAAGGCACAAGCTCCAAACTCTCAATGAAAGCAACTGTTTTGAGCTGTATTTCATGTTTTTTTAGACTTGCTGAGATATATATTGATATAGCATTAAAACCTGCGCGTTTTTTTTTTTGAGTTGTTCGGAAGGCAACTGTTTTGAGCTGTATTTCATGTTTTTTTCAGACTTGCTGAGATATATTGATATAGCATTAAAATCTGCGCGTTTTTTTTAGTTGTTCGGAAGGCACAAGCTCCAAACTCTCAATGAAAGCAACTGTTTTGAGCTGTATTTCATGTTTTTTTTAGACTTGCTGAGATATATATTGATATAGCATTAAAACCTGCGCGTTTTTTTTTGAGTTGTTCGGAAGGCACAAGCTCCAAAATCGGTGATCAGTCTGCATGCTAGAAAAACGGTATACAGAAGAAGAAGAAGAAGAACAAGAAAAATGCATCAAAACGAGATGCACGCACGTACAGGGACTCAGCAGGTTGGCACGCACTTCTTGCAGACCATAACGCACTTGGTGGCCGGCGGGACGCGGACGAGGCGTGACCGGGCCGTGTAGCACCTCTTGCCGCAGACCACCATCCTCCGCCGGCACGTCGCCGCGGGGACGCACTTCGCCGGCGCGCCTTTCCTGAGCCCTCGCCCATGTCTGCCCCTGATGATGACCAGCTTTGTCTCGTTGGCCGCGCCCCGCCGCCAGCCGCCCTCCGCTTCCCGCTGCTGCAGGAGGCTGTCCACCGGCGGCTCACGGCCCAGAGCGGCCACGGCGAGCGAAATCACAATCAAGATCAAGCAAGCCGACTTCATTATGAGGTCGAGATTATGAGTTCCCTGCGTGCATACATGTTGGAACTTCATTTAAGAGAGAGAGAGAGAGGGGAAGGCCCTGTGTGCGATTGTTCATGAGCTACCTAATCTGTTCCAGGGGGACATCTGTTGCAGGGGGAAATAAGGTGTGGGTCTGGTACGATGGAAAATTCACGTACACTTTTCTAAAATGCGACGTAAAAATATTATGATTGAAACAATATTACCAAGTTCTTTCCATGTAACAAAAATCCTGCAAGAAGTTTTTTAGGTGAATACGAAAATTGTTCACGTTCGGTATGAACTCTTGGCAATCTAAAACCAACAAAGTTGATAGTCACATAGTAGAGGAAAGCAGCCCCTCTCCTCCAAAGAGTGGAAGTTGGAGGTTCCGCAACACCTCAACTTCTCGAGAAAGAGGGAAGTGGAACTACGATGAAGGGGTCATGGCAGTGCTAAAGGAAGTGTCACTGAAGAAAACGCCGCGCCGAAAAAAGAGAAGGTGGAGTGGCAATCCGTCGAAAAAACTCTTGAAGACATTTAGGGATCATCATGAAGGTGCAGGTGAAGCAGCCAAACCCAGCGCACATCAAAGCATAAGGGTCCCATACAATTAAAATAGTACTCCAAAGTGCGTAATACGTAGCCATCGTCTTATGCCTCCTCCCAAAAACATTAGGTTTCCTCTGCCTCCCGCTAGCGTTGCCACCGGTTCGCCTTGTCTCATGTGGCCTTAGGGCCATGGGGGCATGGGGATCCCTGTCCTTGCTGGCGGGAGGGCTCCGTTTTTAGATGTTTCTTTGAGTTTTGTTAGACTTTGTGTCCTATTCGGGAAGTCGAGACGCGGTGGCTCCCTGCAGGTTCTCGCCGCCTAGCTCCTGTCCCGGTGGTGCATCTAGCATTGTCAGTGGGCGTGTGGAGGGTCTCCAGCGGATCTATCTTTGGTGGATCTGCTCGGACCTGTTCATCGTTCATCTATGTTCGTGTGTCTTCAGGTTGAATCCTTCTGATCTACGCTACTCTTCATTGGCGGCGGTTGCTGTTTTGGTGCGCTGGCCCTATTGGGTCTTAGCACGATGACTTCCTGACTGTCTACTACAACAAGTTTTGTCCGGTCCCAGCGAGGGAGGGGCGATAAAGGCGGCGTTCCTTTGGCTCGCTTCAGTGCTTGTAGTCATCATTAGGTGGTCTTCGGATTTGGATGTAATACTGCCATGATTGAAGATAAATAGATTTGAAGTTTTCTCGCAAAAAAGCATAAGGGTACCATCTGCGCATTATCCGCCAACCATGTCTCTCCCTCAAGGCCTCAACATCTTTTCAGATACATGTGGCTGCAAGTACAACCAACAGCGATCTGATGAAAGCAATCTCGAACCCTCTGAAATCATGTAAATGGTCTCTAATCATGTGAGGGCCTATGATGAGAAGAAAGTAAATCTATAATGAATGAAGCCATCATCAACATACTCCACTGCCATCCAATGATCAAACCTAAAATTATGTAATTTGGCACCTCCCTATCTAGCAGAATCTCATATTAACTTTATCGTACACTTCTTGTATCTATCTAGTAGCATGTTAATTTTCTAAACTTAGTTGCAAAGCGTGCTATTGCATGCCAAGAGCGACTATAGTTGTATTCGTTGGCGTGAGGCTTCATAATAAAGCAATGAGTGTGCGGAAGCTTCCTTTTGATTCCTACTATTTCATAGTCTAAGTCTAAGGTATCAACTCTCTTTATAGCTCTCTCTATGTTATGAGGTCATGATTGATAACACTGGAAGTCTTATAAATCAAGATTACTATGGTGTTTAACTAGACACTACTGTAGGATGCTGCTAACGCGACACTACGATCAGAGACCTTTTGACGAAACTGTGTGCGATGCATTAATCGCAAACGGTGATGTAAAAAAATCATCAAAAAAGATGCAAAACATTTGCGATGACGGAGACATCAAACACAGTTCAGATTTCAGTTGCGTATGTGATGCAGGGCATACGGTTGATCCATATGAACTATTTGCGATGAGACAGAACAACAGAAACGGGCAGCCATATCAAGGTGTGTGCAATATACGGCATACAGTTCGCTCAGATGAACTGTTTGCTATTAGGGAATGCAACAGAAACGGTTAGCCAGATCAAGGTGTGTGTGATATACGGCATACGGTTCACTCGGACGAATTGTTTTCGATCAGGGAACAGAACAGAAATGGTTCAACTTAACAAGATGTGTGTGATATGCGGCATACAGTTCACATAGATGAACTGTTTGCGATGAGCCAACAGAACACAAACGATTCGTGTAAACAAGATGTGTGTGATACGCGGCAAACAACCCACTCGGATGAACTGTTTGCAATGAGAAATTATAACACAGACGGTTACTACAGTTAATTCGTGTGCGATTCTGTGTGTACAAAAAACTTTGAAAAATGCAAACTAGTTGCTTGCGATGGCTAGGAGTATTGCACACGATGCGTCTGCGAGTACTCGTGTGCGATGATTAGTAAGTTACACATACGCTTCCTTATGTTAACACGTGTGTGATAGATAACACGTGGCACCGCATACGGTATTTAGGTTGTGTGCTACACTTAGTCTTCCCGCGCTCCACATGGGTGAATTGTAAAATCCCCGCCTCTTCCCTCATCGGTTTCCCTCCACCAGCTAATGACTTGCTGCATATAACCCAGGCGGCAACGCACCGTCGCGACACTATGCGTAGATCTAGTCCTCACCCATCGACCATTAGTTATTCCAAGCATGCCAGGCAACGACCAAAGTTTCGATGTCGACCCCTACCCGCGTTACATCTTCAGCGAGGAGAACGAGCCGGAGCAGGTCGGGGAGCAAGAGCTTCATCGGCCGGTGCAGGCACCATGGCCCATCGGCAGCGATATCGGCGTGACAGTCCTTGGGCGCACAATCGACATATTGCAGAGGAAGTGTGATGAGCAGTTTGCCATCCACCGTGCAAAAGATCTAGAGCTACTCGGCGGCATGATCGACGACCCACCCGAAGAGCCGCCGTCACCAGTGCTCATCGAGAGCCTGATGCCCCGCAAGGAATGGGCAGAGGACCTTTGTGATTCAGTCAAGACACAGCCAGCCTGCGGCTTCATCATTGCCGGCGGTGGCCGTGTCAACCTTGATCCCAACGATGTGATGGCCAGGATCGAGCGCATCCTTGGCAGAGTTGACGTCCCTGACGAAGTAGAACATCACCAACGTGGTATCTTGAGGATGCAGGTGATGGACGAAATTTGCTACCAGGCCAGAGACATGGAAATGGAGCGGTTCCGCGGAGATGTCATGCGCGCGATTGCACGCTGTCAAGCTCTTCTGGAAGAGGCCCAACAGCCCCAATAGCCTCCCAGCGCTAGCAGCTCCGTAGGCGGAGGCGGTTCGGGACACTTGGAATGAACGGCCGCAAGGGTGCTATGCTGATCATGGAGTCCGAGAAGACCGTCGTCGGAAGGCCGTCAGCTCAGCCTTTTAGCCTATATTTTATTATAATTGTATGCATATGTAGGTCGTGAGTGTTTTGGGCATTGCCGCATGTGCATTTTAAATTATCCTGAATATGTAAGGCAATTATTAACTGTTGCCATTGTAAATTTGCCTAAACGGTGAGTAGAGCGCGTGCAGGGACGCCAGAGCGGAGCGCGCCGCGGCCGTCTCAATTGCGAGCAAAACGCGCGGATGGACGCGAGCAGAGCGCTCCGCGGCCGCCTCAATGGTGAGCAAAACGAGCGGACGGACACGAGCAGAGCGCGCCGCGGCCGCCTCAACTGCGAGCAACCATGTGGTCAACCTTCTGGCACCCCGTGGGAGGCGCGACGGCGCATCCATCGGACACAATGGTGATATCTTGACCGTGTGTGATAGTGGGCAGACACGTACATGTACATCCGAGAACGCGGGCCATCCGGGGACCATTTCAGGTTCCGATGCGTGGCATACGGTTGATCCAAAAGAACTGTTTGTGATGAGCCATCAATAAATTTTGACCTTGTTTCTCGTCACATTGCAGATTACAACGCAATAACTAATTGCAAATCTGTTCACACTGATCCAGCCAATATGTGTTCACACCTAGCACCGGGCTATAAAAACTACCCACTCGAAAATTACTTCACAGTTCCTCTCCTCACCACCCACAAAACTGGTCTTTCCTGTCAAGTCGTTCCGTCATGACCGGTAGGAGGAGTTTCGGGTGGACATATAACCAGGGAGCAAAGACCAAGGCCACGAAAGCACTAGAAAGGTCCAGCCGCTACGCGGCAGCCGTAGCAGAGATGTCCCGGCGCACCGCGGAACCCTCGAACGAGCTCTCACCGGCACGCGAGGGCTCTCACAAGCGCACTCGCCGCGTCGACGATCGTGACGAGCCGGCGTTGCTGAAGTCCTTGGCCAGCGACGACGACATTCTCGCTGGCCTCATTAAGCAGCAGGAGCTAGTCGACGACTTGATGAAGCTGCTCGAGATCAGCGATGCCTCGGTTGAGAAGGCGACCGGCCTTGTCGAGCAACTCATGGGTGACAATGCGAAGCTCCTCAAGGCGCTCGCCGAGAAGGAGGAGGAGGCCACCGGCTGGAAGATGCTGCATGAGCAGAGCAGTGCCTCGGGGATGACGCTGAAAGCGGTCGTCGAGGAACTGATGGGTGACTTGAGGAAGCTCCGGATCAAGCGCGAGCAGGAGGTGGAGGAATCCGTGGCTGCTGTCAAGCAAAGTCGTGAGGAATTGAAGAAGGAGCTGGAGGATGTCGTCGCCCGGCGATCCATCGAGGAGTAGAGACAGTAGCGACCCAGACCGCTGTCTGCGATTTCCTTCTTCTCTTGCCCCCGTGTCTTCCAGGCTTTGCCGCATGTGGCATTTTAAATTATCTGGAATATCTAAGACAATTATTATCTGCGCCATTGTAAATTTGTCGTCGTATTATCCGTTGCCATTTTATTTGTCGTCGTATTATACGTTGCCCTTTGTGGCATTTTAAATTATCTGGAATACGAGTTGAAAACACGAACAAAGCAAATGCTAACGTTGAGAGGGGCCATGGGATCACAAGCAAACACCCTCCGTCCAGGTGCTTTAATTAACCGCATGTTAAACAGCGGCTCGGCCGCGATTAATGGAGAAGTTGTGAGCGAGGCGGGCGGCTGGTGGACGGAGGTCAAAGAGCTCACTTCCCGGTGAGCATGGGTGGCCTTGCTGCTCGCGCGTGTCTCGTCGAGCCTGTGAGGTGGACAGGATGCACGTGTCCCGTCGAGCCTGCGCGGCGGACTGCTCGCACGCGTCCCGTCGAGCCTGCACGGCGGACTTCTCGGGCTCGTCCCGTCTAATCAAACAGCTGCACGCATGCCACTGAGTATGGTTATATTTTGGTACAAAATACAAAGATGACCAATGAACGAGGACGAAGGTAGTACTATCCCATAAGAAAAGAGGGACGTGTGGCCGCACTTAAATGGTTACGGGAATACACGGTTCATATAATACAACTGTTTGCGATATTAACGTGTCACCTATTTGTTTTAAAAGGACTTCATTGGTTATTAATGTGTGCGCCTTGTCTCAAACTGGATGATTTTTTTACCACGACATATATGTGTCATGTCATGAAACCATGCCAAGTTTCATGTTTTTTGGGTGAGTTTCGATTTACTGGGATTTAAAAACCGAGATTCTCAATGTTTCAGGACGACGAGACGTTTGTAATTCATTCCTATTCCTTCAGTGAGACCTAAACCTGCACCCAATGACACATGTACGATTTTCCACCCGTTTTGCTTCACTAGAGCATGTGCTTGTAGTTCAAATTTGAATTATGGACTACATTAAATGCCTAAAAAACTCAATTAATATATAAAATGGCCAAACAAACCCTAAACAGTTTCAAATTTCAGCACGACACTCCTGTTATTCTATGTTGGCTGTAGAAAACAAAATTCAAGGCGAGAAGAGGCAACGATTATCGTTTCGCCCACAAGAGGGGCATGTTTCCCTATCGGAACCACGAGGGTTACGAGAAGCTTCGGTTTGTAAGAGGCTTATAGTATAGCTTGGCCCAAATTGGACAATTTTTTTACCACGACATATATGTGCCATGTAGTAACACCATGTCAAGTTTCATGATTTTCTGGTGAGTTTTGGATTTATGGAGATTTAAAAACCAAGATTCGCAATGTTTGAGGCCGAGCCAGGACGCTGAGATGGTCAAATTCATTCCCATTCCTTCCATGGGACCTAAACATGCACCCCAAGGACACATGTACGATTTTTCTAGCCATTTTGGTGCACTGGAGCATGTATTTGTAGTTCGGCTTTGAATTATGGACATTAAATGCCTAGAAAACTCAATTAATGAATAAAAAAGGTCAAACGAACCCTGAATAATTTCAAAGTTCAGCGCGAATCTCCCGTTGTTCCATGTTGCGTGTAGAAGAAAATACAAGACTAGAAGAGGGAGCTATTATCGTTTCGCCCACAAGTGGACACGTTTCCCTATCGAAACCACGAGGGTTCTTGCGACAGGCTCCGGTTTGTAAGAGGTTTGTAATAAAGCTTGGCCCAAATTGGACAATGTTTTTACCACGACATATATGTGCCATGACGTGACACCATGCCAACTTTCATGACTTTCTGGTGAGTTTTGGATTTATGGGGATTTAAAAACCGATATTCCAAATGTTTGAGGACGAGCCAAGACGCCGATACGGTTGTAATTCATTCCCATTCCTTGCATGGGACCTAAACGTGCACCCAAGGGCACATGTATGATTTTTCTAGCCATTTTGGTGAACTAGAGAATGTATTTGTAGTTCAGATTTGAATTATGGACATTAAATGCCTAGGAAACTCAATTAATGTAAAAAAAAAGGCCAAACGAACCCTGAGTAATTTTAAATTTCAGCACGGGTATCCTGTCATTCCATGTTGCCTGTAGAAGAAAATACAAGGCGAAAAGAGGCAGTGATTATCGCTTCGCCCACAAGGGGGACACGTTTCCCTATCGGAACCACGTGACTTCTTGAGAGAAGCTCCGGTTTGTAAGAGGCTTGTAATAAAACTTGCCCCAAAATGGACAATTTTTTTTCCTCGACATATATGTGCCATGTCGTGACACCATGCCAAGTTTCACGATTTTCGGGTGAGTTTTGTATTTACGGGGATTTAAAAACCGAGATTCTCACGAAATGTTTTCAAATAGCACACAGTTCACTCACGAAAGCCGTGTGCCTACCAAACCGTGGCCGATGCCCCCCTGCTGCGCGCGCGATCTGAGTCGTGTGTTCTGATTGGCCAGAACCCAAACCCCACAGATCGTACGCCTGCACCGTTGGATGCTCCCAGATCGAACGTCAATCCTCATCCCTTTCGACGGCACATGCAGTTCCGGTTGTGATTTTATTTATATGGGTAAGCACTGTGCGCATGCGTCGTGCTAGCTCACGCTTCCTTCTCTACTAAGTTTTCCATATTCATGTAAAAAAAGTTTTCCATATTAATGCTGTTATATATCCAAACACACTACCGTTTCCCGCAAGTCCTCCCATCGGTTTCCCGCCTCTTCTCCCATCGTTTTCCCGTTGCCAGTGTCAGTGCTCATAGAAGGCTAGGCGGTGACACACCGGCCATGTAATTATTGCACACAGTTTCTAAAAGCACAAACGTGTGTGATAGTAGGGAGTAGGTCCCATAGGGTGACCAACGTGAAAACGCCTTAAAGGCAAGGAGGCAATTCCTATAAGAGGGGCGGCTTCCCATCCGCTAGCCTAGTCGAATAGAACGCAGAAGTTAAGCGTGCTCGGGCTGGAGTAGTCTCAGGATGGGTGACCCTGTGGGAAGTTGCATATCTCAAGCTTCATTTAAACGCTATGATACGGTCATTATAGAGATAAATGTCTCTATAGTGACCTGTCATGACGATTATATAAACCTTGGGATCCTTGTTTTGCTAATTTGTAGACTATGTTTTTATTGGTTATTTTTTGTTCTCAAAAATCAAAGAATGATCGACATCTGTAGGCCCACACAAATTATACCTTTGACCCAACACATGAGAAGGGTTTACTCTTTGCTCCGTGTGCTATGTTAGAGCAAATCAAGTTTCAGCACATGCATTGGACGGCACCCGGCCCCTACCCCCCCCCCCACCCACCTCGGAGTTGCGTTCCCGACATCGTACATCTTTAACCTGTCCGCGGGGGTACGATGTTCAGTTTGTAATGCTACTGATGTAGTTGGTGCCCCATCAAACTTGTGCTTTCGGAATTTGAACAAATCACACACCAGACCCATACATTTTTTCGGGCCGCATGCAGGGTATAGGGGCCGGGTGTTCTGATCGAGCATGCATGTCTCCCTTGTGCGGTTTATAGATGCCGCACATATATGTGGGCTCCCCGAGGTATATTTATATATATATATCATCCTTGATCGATAACGAGGGGGGCCCACACAATCTATCCCTTTGACCCAACATATGAGAAGGGTTTGACCATGATGGTTTCCTATTGCTATGTGTGCCATGTTAGACCAAATAAAGTTTGAGCGCATGCGTTGGACGAACCCTCCCTGCCTCGAAGTTGGGGAACTGGCATCGTACGTATTGAACCTGGCTTGGGGTCTGGTACGGTGTTCGGTTTGTAATGTAGTTGGTGCCCCATCGAAGTTGTGCATTCGGGATTTGAACAAATCACACACCACCATAGCCATACATATTTTTTGGCCGCATGCAGTGTTTAGGGGGTCTTCTGATCGACCACGTCTCCCTTGTGTGGTTTTTTGTGACGACATACATATCTGTGGGCTCCCCGAGTGTATATATATATATCATCCCTTTGACCGATAACGAGGGGTATGTGTTGGCCATGAATGGATTCCTCCTAGTTCGTGTTAGGGCCGGTCACCATCACATGTCGTTCAACCAAAGCTCGAGCTCATGTGTTGTCAGGATTCCCTCCCACATGCTCGGATTGATGGGTTCGACCAACACCGTACCCTACGTATCTCGTCCTTAACTACCTGGCTTTCATGGTTGTTGTATGTATCGAGAGGCAGGCGCCACATCTAAATTGTACATTAATCGATATTGAAAACACACATCACCCCTTCCAACATACATCATTTTGGGCCGCATGCAGGTGGTGCTGGTTTTGTGTTCCCTCTCGTGCGATTTTTTATGATGGTTCAATCTATTGGCCCAAGCGGTTTATATATATATATTCTATCCATTTTTTATCGACAACAACAATTGTCGTTTGACCAAGCGATAGATTCATTGGTCCGTCTTATGGTAGGTCATGGCGACATGCATGTATGACCAAAGTATCATTACATGCATCCGCCCCGCTGACATGAAGTGGGAGGTAGGTGAAGCACCCTAGCTAGGCAGCTACGACATTATGTCATTATAGATATATCCAAGGGTGCTTTCGGGTTTGCGAGGCAGGTGCCACCAAAGTTGTGCATTGTGTATTTAAAGTTTTAAACATCACACCCTATATTCCTACATATATTTGGCCACTTCCAGGTGGTTCTTGACTTCTGGCCCCTCTCATCGATCTTTGACGACGCGCCCAACCATGGCCCCGAGCGGTCAAAGTTGTGCATTGGAATTTTGAACATCACAGACCACCCTTTTCACTCATATATATTTGGGCCACATGCTGGTGTGGCTGTCTTCTGACCCTCCCTAACGTTTTTTTGCTGCAATGACTCGGATGATGCTCAACGAACACGGGTGTACTGGCTTAACCATGTGCGATGCAAGTGCGTTGTGAATCCCTACGACTACACAAGCGCGAGCAAAGGTGGACCGGTACTGGCTTAACCATGTGCAATTCTAGTGCGCTGTAAAATCACCACCTGCGCAAGCTAAAGGCGGGTAGTTTATTTAGATTGAATTCCATGTCTGCGTCTGAAAATTAGGACAAACCGTGTGCGATAGACCAGCTAGCTAGAAATCTAAAAACAAACTACCTGCCTTGAGCGTTGCAAAAATCGGCGCTTCCGCCGCTTTTCCTTATTATCATACATGCATATTCTTATTGGACCATGTGCGATCTTGGGTACTCCCGCCCCGCATCAATTCCTTTACCCAAATTTTAGTAGCCGCCGTACTTCAACCGTCGCCCCCACTCCTCCAGCACCGACCTTATAGTAAAATTGCAGTAGCCGAGGCATATGAACCGTCGTCCTCCCTCGTCCACCACCATCTCTACCCACCATTACTAAAAATTTCGGTAGCCACGGCGTATCCTCAAACACCACCCCCCCTCCATAGTCCCCCCACCCGGCCCCCTCCGCCCCTTGAACCCTAGCTCGCCATCGCCGCCGTCGCCGCCAACCCCTACCGGTCTGCCCGTTCCTCCTAGCTTAGATAATAAAGTTCAGGTTACCCAGCGATTCCCATACCGTCGCCCCACTCCCCTAAGTTTTTAGATGAGGCCTGCGGTGTCCCTCCCTGCCAGAGGCACATCCCCTGCTCCAGAATGTCACAGCCTAAGCCCGTCCGTGTATCCCGGGGAGCCCGACGAGCATTCGGCCAAGAAGAGGTTTGTCATGGCCTCTCCGGCGGACGTTGGCGAGGTGGCCGCCGTTCGCCCCGACCTGTCTATCCCGAAGCAACACCTTCCCGCGGAAGCCGGTGAAGACATTGACTATGTTGCCATGCCGAAGGCTTCACGTCAGTGGGCAAGTGTATTACTGTATCTCGGGAAAGCTGGCTACGACATCAAGCTCGTCGATAGCGACGGCTTCACGTGAGCCATGTCACATGTTAAGTGGTCCATCCCCAACCCCTCTAGTTCAACCGCCGTCGATCTCTTCGACGGCCCTGCCGCTGATCTCCTCCGCCATGCGGTCAAGGATCAGCGATCCTTGTACACCATCGAGCCCATTTTGTCATTTCTGAAGGACACATTCTACGGCGGCGGCTTGGGATCCTCAATTGCCAAGTCAGATCTCATCGACCACGACCACAAGAAGGGAACCCACAAAGTTTCTTACAAGGTGAAACAGCCCATCTGTGACATCAGAGAGCGCACCGTGAAGGAAATATGCCCTAGAGGCAATAGTAAAGTTGTTATTTTATATTTCCTTATTCATGATAAATGTTTATTATTCATGCTAGAATTGTATTGATCGGAAACCTTAATACATGTGTGAATACATAGACAAACAACGTGTCCCTAGTGAGCCTCTACTTGACTAGCTCATTGATCAAAGATGGTTAAGGTTTCCTAACCATGGACATGAGTTGTTATTTGATAACGGGATCACATCATTAGGAGAATGATGTGATGGACAAGACCCATTCATTAGCTTAGCGTTATGATCGCTCAGTTTTATTGCTATTGCTTTCTTCATGTCAAATACATATTCCTTCGACTATGAGATTATGCAACTCCCGGATACCAGAGGAATGCCTTGTGTGCTATCAAATGTCACAATGTAACTGGGTGATTATAAAGATGCTCTACAGGTATCTTCGAAGGTGTTTGTTGGGTTGGCATAGATCGAGATTAGGATTTGTCACTCCGAGTATCGGAGAGGTATCTCTGGGCCCTCTCGGTAATGCACATCATAAGAAGCCTTGCAAGCAAAGTGACTAATGAGTTAGTCACAGGATGATGTATTACGGAACGAGTAAAAAGACTTGCCGGTAACGAGATTGAACTAGGTATAAAGACACCGACGATCGAATCTCGGGCAAGTAACATACCAATGGACAAAGGGAATAACGTATGTTGTCATAACGGTTCGACCGATAAAGATCTTTGTAGAATATGTGGGAACCAATATGAGCATCCAGGTTCCGCTATTGGTTATTGACCGGAGAAGTGTCTCGGTCATGTCTACATAGTTCTCGAACCCGTAGGGTCCGCACGCTTAACGTTCGATGACGATTTAGTAATATGAGTTATGTGATTTGGTGACCGAATGTTGTTTGGAGTCCCGGATGAGATCACGGACATGACGAGGAGTCTCGAAATGGTCAAGAGGTAAAGATTGATATATAGGACGATGGTATTCAGACACCGGAAGTGTTCCGGAGGGTACTGGGTACATATCGGGTCACCGGAAGGGGTTCCAGGCACCCCCGGCAAAAGATATGGGCCTAATGGGCCAAGAGGGGAAACACAGCAGCCACCAGGGCTTCTGTGCCCCCCATATGGGCCGCACCAGAGGAGAAGGAAAGAGGGGAAGAGAGAAGGAAGGGGAGGGATTCAGCCTCCCCCTTCCTTCCCTCCTCCCTCCTCTTTCCTTCCCCCTCCGGTAAATAAGGAAGGGAGGGGCGCAACACTTGGAAAACCCCAAGTAGGATTCGGATCCTACTTGGGGTGCCCCATGGATGCCTCTCCTCCCCTCCCACCTATATATATGTGGGGAGGGGGGCGCCTAGAACACAGAATATCAACTGTTAGCCGTGTGCGGCGCCCCCCTCCACAGTTTACGCCTCCAGTCATATCTTCGTAGTGCTTAGGTGAAGCCCTACGCGGATCACTTCACCATCACCGTCACCACGCCATCGTGCTGACGGAACTCATCTACTTCATCGACACCTTGCTGGATCAAGAGGACAAGGGACGTCATCAAGCTGAACATGTGCAGAACTCGGAGGTGCCGCACGTTCGGTACTTGATTGGTCGGAGTTAGAAGAAGTTCGACTACATCAACCGCGTTGTCAAACGCTTCCGCTTTTGGTCTAGGAGGGTACGTAGACATACTCTCCCCTTCTCATTGCTATGCATCTCCTAGATAGATCTTGCGTGAGCATAGGAATTTTTTTGAAATTGCATGCTACATTTCCCAATAGTGGCAACCGAGCCAGGTCTATGCGTAGATGATATGCACGAGTAGAACACAAAAAGTTGTGGGCGGTGATAGTCATACTGCTTACCACCAACGTCTTATTTTGATTCGGCGGTATTGTTGGATGAAGCGGCTCGGACCAACCTTACATGACCACGTTCATGAGACCGGTTCCACCGACAGACATGCAACTAGTTTTGCATAAAGGTGGCTGGCGGGTGTCTGTTTCTCCTACTTTAGTTGAATCGAATTTGACTACGGCCGGTCCTTGTTGAAGGTTAAAACAACAAACTTGATAAATCACCGTTGTGGTTTTGATGCGTAGGTAAGAACGGTTCTTGCTAGAAGCCCGTAGCAGCCACGTAAAACTTGCAACAACAAAGTAGAGGACGTCTAACTTGTTTTTGCAGGGCATGTTGTGATGTGATATGGTCAAGACATGATGTGATATACGTTGTTGTATGAGATGATCATGTTTTGTAAAAGTTATCGGCAACTGGTAGGAGCCTTATGGTTGTCGCTTTATTGTATGAAATGCAAACTCCATGTAATTGCTTTACTTTATCACTATGCGTTAGCAATAGTTGTAGAAGCAATAGTTGGCGAGATGACCACGACACAACGATGGAGATCAAGGTGTCAAGCCGGTGACGATGGAGATCATGATGATGCTTTGGAGATGGAGATCAAAAGCACAAGATGATGATGGCCATATCATGTCACATATTTTGATTGCATGTGATGTTTATCTTTTATGCATCTTATTTTGCTTAGTACGGCGGTAGCATTATAAGATGATCCCTTATCTAAATTTCAAGGTATAAGTGTTCTCCCTGAGTATGCACCGTTGCGACAGTTCGTCGTGTTGAGACACCACGTGATGATCGGGTGTGATAGACTCTACGTTCAAATACAACGGGTGCAAGACAGTTTTGCACATGCGGAATACTCGGGTTAAACTTAACGAGCCTGGCATGTACAGACATGGTCTCGGAACACTGGAGACCGAAAGGTCGAGCGTGAATCATATAGTAGATATGATCAACATAGAGATGTTCACCATTGATGAGTACTCCATCTCACGTGATGATCGGACATGGTTTAGTTGATTTGGATCACGTATCATTTAGATGACTTGAGGGATGTCTATCTAAGTGGGAGTTCTTAAGTAATTTGATTAATTGAACTTAATTTATCATGAACTTAGTCCTGATAGTTTTTGCATATCTATGTTGTAGATCAATGGCCCGTGCTACCGTTCCCTTGAATTTTAATGCGTTCCTAGAGAAAGCTAAGTTGAAAGATGATGGTAGCAACTACACGGACTGGGTCCGTAACTTGAGGATTATCCTCATTGCTGCACAGAAGAATTATGTCCTTGATGCACCGCTAGGTGTACCACCCCCCCCAGCAACTGTGGACGTTGTGAACGCCTGGCAGTCGCGTGTTGATGACTACTCGATAGTTCAGTGTGCCATGCTTTACGGCTTAGAATTGGACTTCAAAGACGTTTTGAACGTCATGGAGCATATGAGATGTTCCAAGAGTTGAAGTTAATATTTCAAGCAAATGCCCGAGTTGAGAGATATGAAGTCTCCAACAAGTTCTATAGCTGCAAGATGGAGGAGAACAGTTCTGTTAGTGAACATATACTCAGAATGTCTGGATATCATAATCACTTGACTTAGCTGGGAGTTAATCTTCCAGATGATAGTGTTATTGACAGAGTTCTTCAATCACTGCCACCAAGCTACAAAGGCTTCATGATGAACTATAATATGCAAGGGATGGAGAAGACAATTCCCGAGCTCTTCGCAATGCTCAAAGCTGCGGAGGTAGAAATCAAGAAGGAGCATCAAGTGTTTATGGTTAACAAGACCACTAGTTTCGAGAAAAAGGGCAAGGGAAAGAAGGGGAACTTCAAGAAGAATGGCAAGCAAGTTGCCACTCCCGGGAAGAAGCCCAAAGTTGGACCCAAGCCTGAAACTGAGTGCTTCTACTGCAAAGGGACTGGTCACTGGAAGCGGAACTGCCCCAAGTATTTGGCAGATAAGAAGGATGTCAAAGTGAACAAAGGTATATTTGATATACATGTTATTGATGTGTACCTTACTAATGCTCGTAGTAGCACCTGGGTATTTGATACTGGTTCGGTTGCTCATATTTGTAACTCGAAACAGGAGCTACGGATTAAACGAAGATTGGCTAAGGACGAGGTGACGATGCGCGTCGGGAATGGTTCCAAGGTCGATGTGATCGCCGTCGGCACGCTACCTCTACATCTACCTTCGGGATTAGTTTTAGACCTGAATAATTGTTATTTGGTGCCAGCGTTGAGCATGAACATTATATCTGGATCTTGTTTAGTGCGAGATGGTTATTCATTTAAATCAGAGAATAATGATTGTTCTATTTATATGAATAATATCTTTTATGGTCATGCACCCTTGAAGAGTGGTCTATTTTTGTTGAATCTCGATTGTGGTGATACACATATTCATAATATTGATGCCAAAAGATGCAAAGTTGATAATGATAGTGCAACATATTTGTGGCACTGCCGTTTAGGTCATATTGGTGTAAAGCGCATGAAGAAACTCCATGCAGATGGGCTTTTGGAATCACTTGATTATGAATCATTTGATACTTGCGAACCATGCCTCATGGGCAAGATGACTAAAACTCCATTCTCCGGAACAATGGAGCGAGCTAATGACTTATTGGAAATAATACATACCGATGTATGCGGTCCAATGAGTGTTGAGGCACGCGGCGGGTATCGTTATTTTTTGACCTTCACAGATGATTTGAGCAGATATGGGTATATCTACTTGATGAAACACAAGTCTGAAACATTTGAAAAGTTCAAAGAATTTCAGAGTGAAGTGGAGAATCATCGTAACAAGAAAATAAAATTTCTACGATCTGATCGCGGAGGCGAATATTTGAGTTACGAGTTTGGCCTTCATTTAAAACAATGTGGAATAGTTTCACAACTCACGCCACCTAGAACACCACAGCGTAATGGTGTGTCCAAACGTCGTAACCGTACTTTATTAGATATGGTGCGATCTATGATGTCTCTTACCGATTTACCACTATCATTTTGGGATTATGCATTAGAGACAGCTGCATTCACGTTAAATAGGGCACCGTCTAAATCCGTTGAGATGACACCGTATGAACTGTGGTTTGGCAAGAAACCTAAGCTGTCGTTTCTTAAAGTTTGGGGTTGCGAAACTTATGTCAAAAGGCTTCAGCCTGATAAGCTCGAACCCAAATCGGAAAAGTGCATCTTCATAGGATACCCTAAGGAAACAATTGGGTACACCTTCTACCACAGATCCGAAGGCAAGATCTTTGTTGCCAAGAATGGAACCTTTCTAGAGAAGGAGTTTCTCTCGAAAGAAGTGAGTGGGAGGAAAGTAGAACTTGATGAGGCAATCGTACCTTCTCTCGAATTGGAAAGTAGTTCATCAGAGAAAACTATTCCCGTGATGCCTACACCAACTAGCGAGGAAGCTAATGATGATGATCATGAAACTTTGGATCAAGTTACTACAGATCCTCGTAGGTCAACCAGAACACGATCCGCACCAGAGTGGAACGGGAATCCTGTACTGGAAGTCATGTTACTAGACCAAGGCGAACCTACGAACTATGAAGAAGCTATGATGAGCCCAGATTCCGACAGATGGCTTGAGGCCATGAAATCTGAGATAGGATCCATGTATGAGAACAAAGTGTGGACTTTGGTGGACTTGCCCGATGATCGGCGAGCCATAGAGAATAAATGGATCTTCAAGAAGAAGACTAACGCCGATGGTAATGTTACTATCTACAAAGCTCGACTTGTCGCAAAAGGTTTTCGACAAGTTCAAGGAGTTGACTACGATGAGACTTTCTCACCCGTAGCGATGCTTATGTCCGCTTAAGTCCGTCCAAATCATGTTAGTAATTGCCGCATTTTATGATTATGAAATCTGGCAAATGGACGTCAAAACTGCATTCCTTAATGGATTTCTTAAAGAAGAGTTGTATATGATACAACCAGAAGGTTTTGTCGATCCTAAAGGTACTAATGTCGGTGTAGTAAACATTGGGGTGTTCACTACCCCTGGACACGCACCGGCAAGTCGCAGCCTCCAGGCGGGAAGGACATGGCAGAGGAGGAATCCACCCAAGAGTACATTCGAAGCCCGGTTCCCGGCAAGGTCTACTTGCCGGGAATGGGTCCACGCAACGCCGGCAAGGCAGAGCTGGCAAGACAAGACTCCAGGCGGGTCGACCAGAAGATCAAGTCTACTACTGCCGGCGAGATCAGGGCCGGCAAGCTCAGGACTCGACAAGACTAAAGATAAGGCCCCGGCAAGGTTCTTGCCGGGATGACCAGCTGAACCCGGCAAGGCTTGCCGGGGGACAGCTAGACTGGAGACAAGGCCCCGGCAAGGTTCTTGCCGGGATGACCAGCTGAGCCCGGCAAGGTTCCTGCCCGGCAAGGTTATGCCACTATGCTGCTGCTCCAGTGCGGCCGCCAGCATGGCACTCTGGACCCTTCTCCAGGCATGCATGGCAGAGCACTGTGCCAAGCGGTGCTGATGGGATGGCCCCTTTTCCCATCCCTAAGAAGCTAAGGGACACCTAGACAGAGCATTTAATGCGCTTGTCCTGACCCGTCAGTGATAAGCATGTAAATGCTGTAGCAGAGTACTTGCCGCGGCAAGGTACTTGCCCTGGCAAGTCATTGGCTGCGGCAAGGTATTGGCTACGGCAAGATAGCAGCTGCGGCAAGGTACTTGCCCCGGCAAGTTACCTTGCGCGGCAAGCTATTGGTTGCGGCAAGCTATCAAGTGCGGCAAGGTCTTGCCGCGGCAAGCGTTACTGTACCACTGTGCTACTGTGCTGCTGCTCCAGTGCCTCTGCCAGCGTGGCGCTCTGGGTCCTTCCAAGCGTGCGTGGCAGGGCACTGTGTAGACGGCGGTGCTCTGTAGCTAGCGGTGCAGGAGCAGGTGGGATAGGCTTTTCCCACGTCCAAGACGTCCGGGTACATGTATCTGGACAGCTAAGGCATGGGCATTTAATGCCCTTGTCCCCTGCCGTCAGTGGTAGGTAGGACATGTCATCCTAGTAATAATGGCCTTACTGTAGCAACTTTCCACCTCTACCTTTACTGTTTGCCACCTGTTGGTGACCACTTCGTGCATATAAAAGGAGGCCCATAGGCAACGTGGAGGGTGTGAGGAACTGGGGGATGGAGAACTCCAGTATTGTACGCAGCTACTCTGTATTGTAGCGCTCCTGGAGCTAGAACAATCATCCAGATAATACACCAAAAAGCAGGAGTAGGGTTTTACGCATCCGTGCGGCCCGAACCTGGGTAAAATCTCTCTCGTGTGCTGTCGTGTTCTTCGCTAGATTTGCTCTTCGTGCGACCGTCTCTCCCTGCCGAACGTAAAGGGGTCCTTCCCTGGGTCCCATAGGTGATCGCGGATTCGTCCCCGACAACTAACAAAGTGTGCAAGCTCCAGCGATTCATCTATGGACTGGTGCAAGCATCTTGGACTTGGAATATACGCTTTGATGAGGTGATCAAAGCATATGGTTTTATACAGACTTTCGGAGAAGCCTGTATTTACAAGAAAGTGAGTGGGAGCTCTGTAGCATTTCTAATATTATATGTGGATGACATATTGTTGATTGGAAATGATGTAGAATTTCTGGATAGCATAAAAGGGTACTTGAATAAGAGTTTTTCAATGAAAGACCTCGGTGAAGATGCTTATATATTGGGCATCAAGATCTATAGGGATAGATCGAGATGCTTAATAGGACTTTCACAAAGCACATACCTTGATAAAGTTTTGAAGAAGTTCAAAATGGATCAGTCAAAGAAAGGGTTCTTGCCTGTGTTGCAAGGTGTGAAGTTGAGTAAGACTCAATGCCCGACCACTGCAGAAGATAGAGAGAAAATGAAAGTCATTCCCTATGCTTCAGCCGTAGGTTCTATCATGTATGCTATGCTGTGTACCAGACCTGATGTGTGCCTTGCCATAAGTCTGGCAGGGAGGTACCAAAGTAATCCAGGAGTGGATCACTGGATAGCAGTCAAGAACATCCTGAAGTACCTGAAAAGGACTAAGGATATGTTTCTCGTTTATGGAGGTGACAAAGAGCTCGTCGTAAATGGTTACGTCGATGCTAGTTTTGACACTGATCCGGATGGCTCTAAGTCACAAACCGGATACATATTTATATTGAATGGTATCCGGATGGCTCAAGAGGTAAAGATTGATATATAGGACGATGGTATTCGGACACCGGAAGTGTTCCGGAGGGTACCGGGTACATTCCGGGTCACCGGAAGGGGTTCCGGGCACCCCCGGCAAAAGATATGGGCCTAATGGGCCAAGAGGGGAAACACAACAGCCACTAGGGGCTGCTGCGCCCCCCATATGGGCCGCACCAGAGGAGAAGGAAAGAGGGGAAGAGAGAAGGAAGGGGAGGGATTCGGCCTCCCCCTTCCTTCCCTCCTCCCTCCTCTTTCCTCCCCCTCCGGTAAGTAAGGAAGGGAGGGGCGCACCACTTGGGAAACCCCAAGTAGGATTCGGATCCTACTTGGGGTGCCCCATGGCTACCTCTCCTCCCCTCCCACTTATATATATGTGGGGAGGGGGGCGCCTAGAACACACAACATCAACTACTAGCCGTGTGGGGCGCCCCCCTCCACAGTTTATGCCTCCGGCCATATCTTCGTAGTGCTTAGGCGAAGCCCTGCGCGGATCACTTCACCATCACCATCACCACGCCGTCGTGCTGACGGAACTCATCTACTTCCTCGACACCTTGCTGGATCAAGAGGACGAGGGATGTCATCAAGCTGAACGTGTGCAGAACTCGGAGGTGCCGTACGTTCGGTACTTGATTGGTCGGAGCTAGAAGAAGTTTGACTACATCAACCACGTTGTCAAACGCTTCCGCTTTCGGTCTATGAGGGTACGTAGACATACTCTCCCCTTCTTGTTGCCATGCATCTCCTAGATAGATCTTGCGTTAGTGTAGGAATTTTTTTGAAATTGCATGCTATGTTTCCCAACACACCATGGGTCTGTGCTCTTCCAACTAGAAGGATCCCGTCCATGACATGTGAGGCAACATCCTATCAGCAAATCTTACCTTTTCTAGCTTGCCAACCCGTACCCTTTGTTGTAGTAGCTTTTGCCATGCGTAGTTTTAACTGTGCCGTGTTTAATTATTTCAGTTATGCAAAAATGTAATGTTCAATAGGGCTATGTGATGTTTAATTATGAATTGTCCACTTCAGTTTCACGAATGGCTATATTTGGTTGTTTATAGTGAGTAGATGCCTTGTTTATTTGTATTTGGTTGTTAGGTTGATTGTAGTGAGCATTTGTCCAGTTATCGAGCAGATGCCTTGTTTATCTGTATTTGGTTGTTAGGTTTGTTGCAGTGAGCATTTGTCCAGTTATCAAGCAGATGCCTTGTTTATCTGTATTTGGTTGGTAGGTTGGTTGCGGTGAGCATTTGTCCAGTTATCGAGTTGATGCCTTGTTTATCTGTATTTGGTTGTTAGGTTGGTTGGAGTGAGCATTTGTCCAGTTATCAAGCAGATGCCTTATTTATCTGTATTTGGTTGTTAGGTTGGTTGCAGTGAGCATTTGTCTAGTTTTCAAGCAGATGCCTTGTTTATCTGTATTTACTTGTTAGGTTGGTTGCAGTGAGCATTTGTCCAGTTTTCAAGCATATGCCCTGTTTATTTGTATTTGCTTGTTAGGTTGGTTGCAGTGAGACTCTGTCCATTTTTCAATGGCTATATTTGGTTGTTATACTAATCATTTATGCCTTGTTTATTTCAGTCATTCCCAATGTGATGTTCATTATGTGCAAGTTGGAACTGTGCCGCTCAATTGCATCAATACCAGTTTGAACAGCTATATTTGGTTCCAGTTATGCCTGGTGTAGTTAACACATGCCCTTTATTTCAGTTTTACACATTTATCCAGTGTGATGTTTAAGCATGACCTACGTTCTATTCATTTTCAACAATACCAGTTTGAATTGCAATATTTGATGGCTGTTAAGCCTGTTGTAGGTAACATTCCCTTCCATTTTATATCTGCTTTAACAGCATGCTGAAACCAACACATTCAATCTATCATTTGAAGATGAAGTTGTTTACCTTTGCTATATTTGTTTGATGTTAAGGTTGTTGTACTTATCATGCCTTTCCACTACTTATGCAGGACAACAACGGGAGTGGCCACCATTTTCCGCCGAGGTTAGTTTCATCCCTCGGCTTGTACTCCCCCCGTCGTTCCATAATGTAGTGCATATAGATCCAGGCCTGGACACTTGCTAGCTTCTAATATTGACTTGTTGCTTCTAGGTACATATGCCCTTCGCAAGGATCCACGCATCGACCCTTTTTGCGTATGGGGTAATGAGATATTCATGAACAAGCATCAAGTGAGGAAACTGATAAGGATTATTAGCAAAAAGATACGAATGGTGGCAAGCAAATTATTTGTTTACGCTCTATCCAACACAACAGTGAGCTATAGGATGGTAACTACAAACTCTGCAGCCTTCTCTTTTTACTGCCCATAATGAGTTGTTAGACAACAATGTCTGAATCTTTTTCGTTCGCAGTGGTTCCGGAAGCAGTTTACTCAAGATTACCTCGCAAAGTACATGATTGGTGGACACGCAATGAAGGTTAAAGTATTTCATCCAGACTACAATGACCATCGAGAAGTCCTAATGAAGATAGTGAAGGATGGACGGGCAGCCATCACAAGGGATTGGCCTAGAGTCGTGCGCGCATTACGCATGGAGGAGGGCACAATATGGGCATTCCGCTTCACCTTCTCCAGAAACCAGGATGTCTTTCGCCTCTCTCTTTACAGTCTTTAGTACAAATGTGGTTCATCATTCTTTACTTGGTGCTTCTGTAGTTCTTCAGTATATTTACCTATGCATCGAATTATGCATTCATGGTTGAACCTATATTTATAATAAACATGGTTCGATATGAAATAAGTGATTGCCTACTTTCAAATTCAAAATCTGTGATTTTTAAATGCAGGGATTAAATTAGGGATTACACTGCACACGGTTTGCGAAAGCGAAACATCTGCGATAGACGTGGAGATCAGACACATTTCTCGGATCCACTACGTGTGCGATCAATCTCTACTGCACACACGATCAGCCAAGAAAAAACGTGTGCGATTAACAACAGCATCGCACACAGTTCCTTCTTATTAAATGTTTGTGAATGCCACCTTATCACACACGCTTGGCAATTATGGACTGTTTATGATGTTGTGCGCATCGCAAACGTTTGGTCATTGAAGAACGCGTGTGATAGGTCTTCATCCGACGCGGGTACGATAGATGAATCATGTGGGATGTATTCAAGCTTCACATATAGTTTTATAGGGATAACTGTATGCGCTCTTACATCGAATCGCATACAGTCGAGGAAAAGTAAATGTGTGTGATTGTCTACTTATCGTACACGTTCTATAATCATGAACTGTTTGTGATGGGTCACGCATCGTAAACGTAGCACTACAGAATACCGACTGTGATGGCAATGCGAGCACAAATGAATTGCAAGGATGAAGCGTTTTGGATATTCAAGATATCAGAAACAATTTTATAGGGACAACTATATGCATCAAGGCTCCCTATCCCCAACGGTTTCTGGGTCGTGTGGGAAAGACCCCCTATCGCAGTCACTCACTTGGCAACGGTTCAAAACACCGTCACGGAAAGGGGTTAAAAACCATTTGTATAGCACCTCGCTATACCAGTGAGAGATATATCTGCAAACTTTATCTGCCAATTGAGGTGTTATGAAATGATGAATGATCTATGTCACCCACATCCTCAGAAAGGAGCAGAAGCGCGCTCTTCGGGACGTCTACGCCTTGGAGCCTGTGACCCCGAAGTACAACCCGTGGTTGGCTGATACGTCTCCAACATATCTATAATTTTTGATTATTCCATGCTATTATAGTATCAATATTGGATGTTTTATATGCATTTATATGCTATTTTATATCATTTTTTGGGACTAACCTATTAACCTAGTGCCCAGTGCTAGTTGATGTTTTTTTCTTGTTTTTTGGCTTTTCAGAAAATCAATATCAAACGGAGTCCAAACACGATGAAACTTTACGGTGATTTTTATGGACCAGAAGGGACCCACGTCCGGCGCAAACACTGAGCCCTTGGACGCCTCGATGCCGAGCTTGCCTTTGGATCCGACAATGCCGACCATTCCACTAGCAACTGATGCAGCAACTGCTCCCGCCACCCAGGAATCAACCCCGGGCGAGCAAGAGGCCGGCGCCACGTCAATTGGCCTGAACAAATTGTTCCAGATCAGCCCAGCCTAGATGGAACAATTTGTAGGCCGGGTTGATCTAGAACAATTTGTTCAGGCCAATTGACGTGGCGCCGGCCTCTTGCTCGCCCGGGGTTGATCCCTGGGTGGCGGGAGCAGTTGCTGCATCAGTTGCTAGTGGAATGATCGGCATTGCCGGATCCGAAGGCCAGCTTGGCATCGAGGCGTCCAAGGGCTCAGTGTTTGTGCCTCTTGCTCGCCCGCCAACAGAACAGGCCCACTGGAACACCCGAGGAGGACAACCTCGACGACATGGGCACCTTCAACGATGGATCGGACTAGGACTATATGCTGGAGTCTGAAGACGATGTAAGCCTTGGACCCGAAGACTTCGTCATGCCCATGAACCCGTCCGAACAAGCATGATTCCAAAGGCAGCTATCGCAACCGCGTGAAGCATGAAAAAGAAGCAGCAGGAGTTGTATACCCACGAGAACGTGCTCAACGACAAATGGCTAAAAATCCTTACGCTTGAAGCAGACCTCGAATCCCGAGGCGCGGCCCCCAAATCATTCCCGAAGAGGCGGCTGTTACCTAACTTTGACGACGAGGCCGCGGATAACGAGCCACTCATACATGGCCATGTAGGCCAAGCTGATCGACCCCCTAGAGGGCGAGATCGGCCAACAGGGGCACCTAAGGCACCCCGTGTCAAAACCCGCCCTCACGGCAAGACTGCAATCGAGCACCCCGAGACCTTTGACTTGCGTGATAAGCTACAAGCCAATAAAGCTCCCTCCCCATCCATCTACGGTGTTGGGGATATTCCCCACGACCAAGACCCGGCTCATGAGGACAAGTCATCTCTGGGCTTAAGTTGCCCTAAGACTTAAGTCATCTCTGGGCTTAAGTCGCTCTGAGACTTAAGTCATCTCTTGGCTTAAGCCGCCCCGAGACTTAAGTCATCTCTGGGCTTAAGTTGCCATCTTAAGCCGCCATCCTAAGCCGCCATCTTAAGCCGCCATGTTGAATCCTGGAGACGAGTCCCGAAGATGAGCCGCCCGGAAGATGAGTCCCGTGATAAGAAGCCCAAGATAAGAAGGCCGCATAAGTCGCCTGACGTAAGAAGCCCGTCGTAAGAAGCATGACGTAAGAAGCCCGTCGTAAGAAGCACGACGTAAGTCGCCTGCGATAAGAAGCTAGAATAGGTTAAGTCCTAATCCTACTAGGACTCTACATGTAAACCGCCCCTTCAACTTATATAAGGAGGGGAAGGGCACCCCAAGAGGGAGGAGGGAAGATAGACAGGCTTTAGACAGGCAAGTCTCGAGACAGATGTTTTGGCAAGTCTCGAGACAGATGTTTTGATAGCTCTCGAGATAGAGGTAGCAAAATAGCGCCCTTGTAATTGATACTCAAGCAATACAATAAGTAGGACGTAGGCTTTTACCTCCACCGTTAGGGGCCGAACCTGGGTAAAACTCGCGTCTCTCGATTCAGATCAACCCCAACAAGCTAACCACTCAGTTGTGATGGCCTCACGACTAAGTCCTCACACTAGGACATCTGCCGTGACAAAACCACGATAGTTGGCGCCCACCGTGGGGCTGCGCATGGTGATGTTGTATTCTTGGAGGGAAATCTTGAGGGATAGAGGAGCTCGCGATCGTCAAGTGAAGAAGAGCCGATATGGAATAATCAGGATAACCCGGCGTGGGACAACCTTGAGCAGAACCGGCACATTCATGGTTTCGAGATCAGAATCGTGACTGACTTTTGAAAACAGTTGATGCAAGATTGAGTTCGAGAGGTTAGGGTTCCGTGCGCACTGCCGCACATGACTCGTAAGGCAGATAGATTTTTGGAAAATGCTTGCTTTTGCCCGACTGATTTTCGGGGGAAAATCAGTCGCCCCTCGCGCGTGCCACGTGTTCCCGTTAGTCCCACCTACAACCCATCGTACATCCTTATCTCCAGCGCGAGAACACGAGCCATCCATTCCCCTTTCTTCCCCAACATCGCGACCCCCTCTCTCTCTCTCTGCTTTTTACTCTTCGTCGACGCGTGCTCGCCTACGCCATGAGGGATGCAGCTCAAGCTCCATAGGCCGCTCCAATAGATGCCATAGATGATGCACAAGCAAAGATCGATCGTTTTGCATTGCAACGCTCATCAGCGGCTGGGACGCTGCGACGCAGCAGAGGCACGGCTGCTCGATGCAGCGCTTGCCGGCCGTTGCCGGTGATGCGATGCAGCCTCGCCGGTGCTGCGATGCAGCGGCCGCGATGCTGCAGAGATTCATTGTGCTCCAATTCAGAGCTTGCCGCGGCTCTTCGTGCTGCGATGCAGAGCTCGTCGGCGCTGCCGGAGCTGCGGTGCAGCGGGCGCGACAATGTAGAGATACATCATGCTCCAATGCAGCACTTGCGGCGGCTATTCGTGTTGCGAGGCAGAGCTCGTCGGCGCTGCCCGAGCTGCAGTGCAGCGGGCGCGACACCACCGGAGCTGCAATGCAGCGGGCGCGACGATGCCGGAGCTGTGATGCAGTGGTCGTGTCGCTGCCGGAGATACGATGCAGCGTGCAACGCTTGCCGGGCGGCTGTCGAAGCTGCAATGCATCGCTCGCGACGCTGCAGAGAGGCCGCCGGTGCTTTGATGCGGCAGTTGTCGGTGGCTGTGTTGCTGTGATGTAGCATCGATAGCTGCGGCGAAGCGCCGAAGCATCGTCGGGCCTCCGGTGATGCATTGAAGCACCGCCCTGATGGATCTAACGTGAGAGAAGGATGCGAAGCGAGAAGAGAAACACACGCTGCTGTAGTCATGCAAGCCGATGGCCATGCACGCGCTGAATTAGATGGCTGGTTTGTTGTGGCCGATGTGGCTGCTCTAGATGGGAGGATGGCCGTTGACAATGAACGATGGAGCGGGTGCTGCGCTGCAGCGATCAGGGTCAATTTTTGCAGCTGCCCCTGTTCCCCTCCACTGGCGCAAATCGGACGGCCGCGCGATGCCTCATCCAACGGCTGACGAGGTGGCTTACAATTGCCTCGCGTCAGCCGGATGACGCCTAGCAGCGGCCTAGATTTTTGGTGCGCTGCTGTCAAATCATACGTTTCAAGCTGTCCGAGACCGACAGGGTTTTCTAAACGCGACTGCAGTTGTTTATCCGCCGAGTTGCCGCTGTCAAAGCGAGAGTCACTTCCATCAAGTTGCAACCAGGAAGACGCAAGTTCCAAGTCAGACTTGCACCTCAACCGCCAAAAGCGAGTCAGTTGGCATATAAAAAAAGAGATAACAGTAGTGGATTTTCCAAAGACAATGACGACCTGGAAAAGACGGCCACAACCCATGGCTGGCCTTGCTCCGCCTCCGCCTCCAACCCGTCTCTGGCGGTCACTTCCAAGCCGCCGCGGCCGCGCTTCAAGTCGGCTTGCCTGTTTCCACCGCCGAGCCGCCTCCGCCAGCCTCGCCGCATCTCTGCTGAGACGCCGTCTCCATCGTGCTCGAGCCGCCTCCGCCAGCCTCGCCGCATCTCTGCTGAAACGTCGTCTCGATCGTGCTCGAGCCGCCCCGGCCTCTGTCGCCTCGGCCTTGTTCCTCCTCGGTCGTGGCCAAGCCGCTGCCGGCCTCCGCCTCTCCTCGCCGGGGGTTGCCTCAGCCGCTGCTGCGGCCTGCCTAAAGCCGCTGCCGTACCCCGAGCTGGCATGCTGCCTTGCCGCCACCGTGGCTGCATCACCGTCTCGCCTCCGCTCGGCTTTGCTCTGAGCCGCCGCCCTCGCCTTCACCACGAGTCAAACCGCCTCTGCCGCGACTGTGTCCTCGACCCGCCTCCGCCACTTGTTTCCACAGCGTCGGCACGCCTCCAAACCTCGAGCCCCCTGCCGCCTCAGCCGCTTCCGCTGGCGTCGCCTGCGACGGCCTCCGCCAGGATGTGCCTGCCCTGACTCCAAGTCGCCCCCACATTTTCAATCTACTGCGAGCCGCCGTCGCGCCTGGTTTCGCAGCGAGCCGCCCTCTCCGGCCACGCCACAAGTCGCCTCGGCCGCCTCCACCTCGCTTCGACCCACCGCTGCTGCAGGTGCGCCTCGAGCCAGCCTCCATCGCGGTCTTCGCCATCGCTGTGGTCACGGCCGCACCACAAGCCGCCTCGGCCGCCTCCACCAACCCGACCTGCCTCAATGCTACCAGCCCTCGCCACTGGCCTGGCCGCCAGTGCAAAATATTCAGTTTATGATCGGAGACTCGGCTGGACAAACTGTCTCTCTCCAAAAGATGCAACATTTATATTTAAGCAAGTCTTAAACTATCACTTTGTTTCACTCAAGACTTGGGGGCTACAGGTGAGGGAGGAACACCTTCAAATTCTCATATTTTTGGTGAAGAAATTTGCAAAGATTATCTCTTCCAAGCTATTCAAACAATTCAGCTCAACATCATATGGATTTTTATCAAAGTCCGAAGTGTTGAAAGTTGGTTCAACATCAGACAAATTTTCCTTTTTTGTCAAGCCAAGGCATTTGAAGACAGCTCAAAGTATCATAAAGGTTATTTTTCTACATGGAAACAGCGTTAGCATGTTGATATGTCAGAAACCCAGACTTTTCAGGAACTGGCCAATTGACTAAAACTGGTCTTTTTGAGTGAGCCGATCCCTTTACATATTCTTATTTCAGGAGCTTAGCATGAATAAATTCAAAGTTAATCTGGGGGCTAATGTTGGGGATATTCCCCACGACCAAGACCCAGCTCATGAGGACAAGTCATCTATGACGTTAAGTCATCTCTGGGCTTAAGTCGCCCTGAGACTTAAGTCATCTCTGGGCTTAAGCCCTGAGACATAAGTCATCTCTGGGCTTAAGCTGCCATCTTAAGCCGCCATCCTAAGCCGCCATCTTAAGCCGACATCTTAAGCCGCCATGTTGAATCTCGGAGACGAGTCCCGAAGATGAGCCACCCGAAAGATAAGCCGCCCGGAAGATGAGTCCCGTGATAAGAAGCCCAAGATAAGAATGCCGTGATAAGTCGCCCGACGTAAGAAGCCCGTAGTAAGAAGCCCGACGTAAGTCGGCCGCAATAAGAAGCCCGTGATAAGAAGCCAGGATAGGTTAAGTTCTAATCCTACTAGGACTCTACATGTAAGCCACCCCTTTAACTTATATAAGGAGGGGCAGGGCACCCCAAGAGGGAGGGGGAAGATAGATAGGCTTTAGACAGGTAAGTCTTGAGACAGATGTTTTGGCAAGTCTCGAGACAGATGTTTTGATAGCTCTCGAGACAGAGGTAGCAAAATAGCGCCCTTGTAATTGTACTCAAGCAATACAATAAGCAGGACATAGGCTTTTACTCCACCGTGAGGGGCCGAACCTGGGTAAAAATCGCGTCTCTCGATTCCGATCAACCCCGACAAGCTAACCACTCAGTTGCGATGGCCTCACGACTAAGTCCTCACACTAGGACATCTGCCGTGACAAAACCACGACATATAGGTCACGGAGCCGCGCACCAACCGGTCTGGATGGCTATGACGCTTGGTTGGACAGGCACGAGAGGACTCTGGAACAAGTTCGAGCTAGAGCAATGGCTCATGCTCAACCATACGCGGCTCATTTTCGAGGGCCTGTGCATCCTGTATGTTTTACAGATGAAGTCATGGAGCACCAGTTCCCAGAAGGGTTTAAACCCATCAATATCGATCAATATGATGGGCAACTGACCCGGCGTCTAGATAGAGGATTTCCTTCTCCACATCCACATGGCCTGAGGAGATGACCTGCATGCTATAAAGTATCTACCCCTCAAGCTCAAAGGACCAGCAAGGCATTGGTTTCACAGCCTGCCTAGAAATTCCATCGGAAGCTGGGAGGAGCTCGAGGAAGCTTTTCGTGCAAATTTACAGGGTGCTGACAACCTCAACCATGTAGTCCAGAAGGAGGGTGAATCAGCTCGGAAATTCTAGAATCAATTCTTAACTAAAAAGAATCAGATCATCGACTGCCCCGACTACAAAGCAATCTCTACTTTCAAGCACAACATCTAGGATGAATGGCTCGCCTGTCAGCTCGGACAGTACAAGCCAAGAACCATGGCAGCCCTTACCTCCTTGATGACCCGCTTTTGTGTGGGCGAGGATAGCTGGTTGGCCCGCAGCTCCAACAGGAGCGATACCAGCACCTCAAAAGCATGTGAGGGCAATGGAAAATCCAGGCGTAACAGAAACAAGCGCCGAAATAAGAACAGCGGCAGCGACGCTGAAGACCTCGCAGTTAACGCAAGGTTCAGTGGCCAACGGGGCATACCTAAGAAAAGGCCCTTTCAAGGGAACAAGTACGGCCCCAACACATTGGATAAGATACTCGATAGATCCTGCCAGATTCAGGTCTCCTCGGAAAAGCCCGCAAACCACACCAATCGACATTGTTGGGTGTTCAAACAGGCCGGCAAGGTAGTATCCAAGGAGTCCAGCAAAGGCCGCTCTCGAAGCAACGACGAGGACGAACTGCACAGGCCCAACAATGGTGACCAGAAGCAGTTTCCCTCCGAGGTCAAGGACGTCAACATGATCTACTCCACGCACATTCCCAAGAGGGAGCGGAAGCATGCACTTCGGGATGTATACACCTTCGAGCCTGTAGCCCCAAAGTTCAACCCGTGGTCGGCTTACCCGATCACTTTTGACAAAAGGGACCACCCGACCAGTATCCGTCATGGCGGGTCGACAGCCCTGGTCCTAGATCGCATTGTCGATGGGTTTCACCTAACCCGTGTCCACATGGATGGCAGAAGCAGCCTAAACCTGATCTATGCTGACACGATCAGGAAGATGGGCATTGATTCGTCAAGAATCCAACCCAGTAACACCACTTTTATGGGTGTCATCCCCGGCATAGAAGCCCGATGCACGGGCACTGTAACACTGGAAGTTGTTTTTGGTTCCCCCGACAACTTTAAAGTGAAGACTTGATCTTTGACATAGTCCCCTTCCACAGTGGCTATCATGCATTGCTCGGTCATACTGCATTTGCCCGCTTTAACGCGGTACCGCACTACGCATACCTAAAACTTAAGATGCCGGGGCCCAATGGCGTTATCACCATCAACGGTAACACAGAGCACTCCCTTTGTACAGAGGAGAAAAGTGGCCAAAACAACCAATTCCCGGGCAGCCAGGAAGCAGCTCGATGATCTTCTCGGCCAGATCTACCAGGTTCTTCGAAGCGCGTCCGCGTCCTCACTCCAGCTCCGGGACGCAATCACATTAACCCTAAATAGGGATGCGCGCTCCCCAGCTCGCACCCCATGGTAGAATACTACATACCTAGAGTACATAACTTTGCACTCAAAATTCCTTGGGAGCTATGGGAGCATAAATAAGGGGCGTGTCATCTCGGCTTATCCGAACACACCAACACCCGACGATCTCTTCGGCACAATAAAGCCCAGCCAGGAAACACATTTCGATAGCGTCAGGCTGTTACTACGGCCCTAGCCTCATACGGGGGACGTCATTTAGGACGCGTCAAGCACAGCCTATGCGAAGTGGTAGGTCTTCTTCACACAACCTTGGCATCGACAAGGTATAGCTGGTCAACAGCACGGAGGCGCAGACATACGTGCGACAGGGAAAAGACATGGGTCAACCGCCTGGTTCATTAAAGCCCTATACCATAACTCCATTTTCTTTCCATTTTTACATACTATCTGTATCAGTTATGGTTCTCCCATGTAAACAGCTCAGCATATATGATCGAGCCCCATGAATGATAAAACAGACCTTTTTTCGGTCCCAGCACAACTTTGAGTGTCGTTTTTCTTCTTTGGCCTTTCGCCTCATAGCAATACATAGAGATGAGCTCGGCTTTCAACCAGGGGCTTGGATTTAGAACCAAGTTTATGATAAAGTCTGAAAAACTGTTCGGCGTCTCAGTTATAGAATTATATGCATTAGTTTTGGATTGTGATTTTGGTCAATGATTGGGTTGCCCGGCTCCTGTGTTTACCTCCTACATTCCGCTAAGTTCGGCTACGAGCATAAAGGGAGAACCACTGCGATTGTACTTCCATCTCGAATGGTCAAGTGCCTCAGTGGAGAAAGCCGAAAATCGACTGTCACAATAAGCGCAAACTGGTTGGCAATCCGAAGATAGTGTCAAACTAAAAGCCGCTAGGGGTTATGCCGTGATAAATGAAGGGTCCTTGTCACGAGGGCCGAGGTGTTAAGCTAGGTGTACTTCGGCTAAGCCAATCACCACTTCACCAGGGGCTAGATAAACTACCCCACATATCGAGCTCCTATGACTAAATGAAAGCTATCAAGCCGTTATAGTCTGATTGCCTAGTTTCTCTAAATACGCCACTGCCTCCGGGCCCCGAGACGACGGCTACTGGTGTACGCATTTTAAAGAAACACCCCATGTAGCATCTACACGGGGGCTGAAGCTGATGACTGGCTGCTTTCAGATTCAAGAACAGTCGCAAAGGAACGGCAATAACACATCGGATAAAAACGATCATTTAAAAAAAATCTAGTTTTATACACATCCTCCTCGACATACGAAGGGAAAATCAGAACTTAAGTTCTGCCTTGCTATACTTGACCTCGGTCACCTGATCACCTTCATGCACATGGGCCAAAAACTATTGTGAAGTCCGATCTTTTCCTGCTGGAGGTCCGAAGGCGATTTCTAGCGGCTTGATCTTCAGGAAATGCACCATTGTAGATGCATACGCTCTTTCCGCCCCTCCAGACAGGCCGACTGCTTCCACTTTTCCACCTAGGGGATGGTTTCCCGAAGCCTGCTCACCAGGTCGAAGAAATTTGTTGGCATGGGTTGGCCCGACCAGAGGTTAATGGAGATGTCCTGCATCACCGGCCGGGCTGCACGGAACAGCTCCGCCAGCTACTTCATTTGATTGTTCAGCAGCTGCGGGTGCTCGGGCGCTTGGAACTGGGCCTAGAAGGTCTTCTCCTCAGACCCTTCAGGCTGAACAGCAAAATAGGCGCCGGCATCCGAGACACTCCACGGTAGGTCCCTAAAGACCTCTAAAGTTCACCAGACTTGCGTAAAATGAGCATACCAGCTGCCACCAAAAATGCAGCAAAGCAGATAGGGCTTACCAGCGGTGATTTTCTTCACCTGTTGAAGCACCTCGCGGTCAGCACGGGCCTGGGTCGTGGCCTCCTTGCAAGCCGAGCTGGCTGTAGCCAGCTCAGAAGTTAGCATGTCCTTCTCCTTTTGAAGATCATCGCGCTGCCGTAAAGACCCTTCAGGTCTTCTTTGACCTCGGCTACCTGGGCCACGTGTTGCTCGCTCACCTCTTTTTCTTTGGCCAGCTCTACGCTGGCCTTCTCCACCGCAACTCTCTACTGTTCGGCCTCTTGTCGAGTTGTTTTCAGCTCAGACCAGAGCTTTTCCAGCTCCGCGAAGGTTGCCGCGAATGCATGGGCATACGAATTATAACTTACAACATGCATTGCAATTTCGCAAAGCTACAATTTTTTTGATATTTACCTTCAGCAACCTCTATCTGCTTCTTGAGCAGACCCGTGTCCTTCTCGGACCGGTCGAGCTTATGGTTCAGCTCTTCCAACTCTCTCGCGTTGGATGCCAAAACCAAGGCCGAAACCTGCAATGAACACAGTTAGCTTCCTCGGAAGATATCGATCCCCTGGTCGGTTCTTTTTTCCGACAAGGGTCTCGGGGGCTACAATACATTCGTTTCTATTAAACATCCAGTTTTTTTACTAAGACCCCCGAGCAAGATCTTGGTATCTCAATCAGGGCTCGGGGGCTACCGTAGTTACACAGCTACTGTACATGTCCACGGTACTAAAACTCTTCGGACAATTTTACTTTTTGTCTACCAGCTCAAAGGACCATTATACGTGTCTAGCTAAGATAGTCTTTCTTATACGATGGTATACAATCTAAAAGGTGACTAGGAAGGGTTACCTAGCCATGAAAGAGGCCCTTGAAGGCCTCCTTGGTGCCGGCCTGGGCGGACCGGTAGCTTTGCAGCGTCGTGCCTAGTAGGATGCGGTGCTCGACGACAATGGAGGAGTTTGTCATGGACGCCTCCATCTCTTTTGTCCACCCTACCAGCACCTGCCCTGTGACAGGTGGGTATGGACGGGCCACCTCGGCCCTCCCCATCATGGGAGGGATGGCTGCTGTGGAAGGCTGCCGAGGTGGCTCCACACTACTGCAGGATGGTCTAAACGCAACAGCACAATCAGAGACCCTTCGACGAATCTGTGTGTGATGCATTAATCACAAACGGTGATGTGATAAAACCGTAAAAAAAGATACAAAATGTTTGCGATGACAGAGACATCAAACATGATTCAGATTGTAGTTGCGTGTGCGATGAGTGGCATACAGTTGACTCGAATGAACTGTTTGCGATGAGCATAACAGCAGAAACGGTCAGACAGATGAAGGTGTGTGCGATATACAGCATACAATTCACTCGGATGAACTGTTTGTGATTAGGCAACACAACAGAAACGGTCAGCCAGATCAAGGTGTGTGCGATATACTACATACAGTTCACTCGGATGAACTATTTCCGATGAGCCAACACAACAAAAACGGTTCAACTTAACAATATGTGTGTGATACGCGGCAAACAGGTCAATAATCAGAAATGTGTGGAAGACCGATAACAACACAGACGATTCTTGTTAACAAGTTGTGTGTGTTGTGAGCAAACGATTGCTGGTATACAATTGTGAGTGATTGATAAAATCATCACCGACGGGTTCCATTGTTTAGTCTGTGTACGATGTGATTTGCTCTGTCCGCACAACATCTACGCTCTGTCTACAGAACATCAACATATATATTTATAAGAACAACATTACATAACCAAATTAAGCATACAATTACATAAGTGACTACACACATAACATTTCCACACACCAAAGTAAGCAATTACATGCATACTAAACTAGGAGAAACGAGCATCTAATCATCTACTTCTTGTTGTGACGACGCTTGCCATTGCTCTGCTTTCGGCTAGATCCCTTGCCGTTTTGGGGAAGGAGACACTTCCTCATGTCAACGATCTGCCTGTACATCTCGTAGCTCATGTACACCTCCTTGGCCGCGTACACGACATGAGCTTTATCGAGTTTCTCCATCCAGGCCGAGTGCCAGGCACGCTTGTCCTTGTTGCAGGAATCCTTCCTGTTTCTGTAGTACTGGTCGATGATGGCCTCGGCGAGGTAAACCAGTGAGTCCTTCTCATGCTTCTTGCTGCCCCAGATCTTGTATTGGCCCTGGATGTCGACAAGATTCTGGCAGGCGATGCCCGAATTCATGAGCACCTTTACATCGTTGGTGATGTCCATCGTAGCGAACATGTAGTGGGGCTGTTGACAAACATGGCGAAACACTCGCATGGCCTTGTGGCCAGGCAGTAGTGGTAGACCAAGACTTGATTCCGCACGCACATCTGGGCGACGGCAACCTTGGGACGAGACCCGGCACGAGCGCGGGTGTATTCGAGGTCGAACCCGACCACCTTGTACTTCTGCTCAGCAAGCAATAGCTCCATGGTGTGGATGGAGTGCTCCACCCAGACCGGGTTGTTGGTGTACACCACTGAGAGCTCCGTGAACCTTCTATGGGTGTCCACCATGGCATGCATGGTGAACTGCTGCTCGTCGTCGTGGTGGATATGCTTCTTGCAATACCGGGGCACGATCGAAAGGTTGAAGAGACACAAGGGTTAAATGGCCGCTGAAATAAATGGGGGCCGGTCGGCTTGTAATCGTCACGTCTTGTCACCGCGTTCATAGCGGAGGATTCCAGTGCACGCTTTAGCACCCCACACGCGTTTCATTTGACCATGCGTGGGCTCGAAGAGGTGCCAAATCTATCATTGGCGAGCCTGTTCCTACGCAACCACGCAGTTTACCGCGCACAACCGCGCAAGCTTCCGGCCCGGCTAGTTTGGCCATACGTCGGCTAGAAGAGGGGCAAATCGTGGGCGTTTATTGGCAAAAAACTTTGCAAAAATGAACTGTGTGGAATGACTTCGACCATAAGTTTACTCGTGGGTGATGAGGTCAAAGTTACACAGAAGGGTTATGATGGACACTCGAGTGCGATAATTAATTCTATGCTCTACAGGGCACACGGTTAAAGAAACCAACTGTGTGCAATAATTTCAAAGATCGCAGTCGAGTAAGCTATACAGAACATTTGCGATGAGATCGACAGGGGAAACACATTCAAGAATGGTTAATAAAATCTAAGTCCATTGCATATTAAGGTCAAAATGGTACTACCAATATGCGAGTCTTATACGATGCCATTTCAATGATTGTACCACAAAAGCCCGAATATTACAAGGTTGAAATTCCAGAGTTATATGGCTCAAATTCAAAGATTACAAGGTTCAAACTAATATTAGAAATGAAATTCAGCTCATGCAGCTGCAAACGCCCGCGCTGATCAGCTGAACATGGATATAAGAGAGGTTCAAACTGATATTACCACTTGTAAGGCATGTTTCGAAACCTCATCATTTCTGCAAAGGGATCAGCCACTGACAAGTCATGTATGGGCTTGACATAATGACTTCCGATTACTCTGTCATCTGAAGTTCCAAAATTAAATTCAGCTTCTTCAGAGCCTTTTCCATTTTTCCGCAGCCGCCGACGCTGATCAACAAACCATTCATTTTTGCGAAATAAATGTAGGGCAAACATCATTACCTTCAGCACCCTTGCTCTAACAACAAAGAACCTGGCGAATATAATCTCCGGTAAGGTCCCTCGGTAGGAGTTCAAAGTAATTTCTGAGAGATGCAGATCTAGGCATTCGATGTGATTGTTATATTGTATCACATTATCCACCACCGGGCCTAGTCTTATCTTCAAAAGAAGAGAACATATTAGTGCCTACATGCAGTTTTGAACACTACTATAGGCTTATTTGGTTTGCAGGATTTGTAAAATGCACTAACGTGCCATCTTCGATCCGACATGATTAACATGGGCATTTGATTATAATCTAGAAAAATGTAGCCTTCTTCACAAGAGGTTGGAGCGGATGAAAAATTTCGTAAGAAAACTAGTACAGATGAATCCAAAGGAGAAATGCTTATGGATTGTAACCATATGAATCAAGCAACCAATATGGGGGGAAAACATGTATGTACTGAAATCCTCCAAAATTCCTTCAGAAATCGTAGTACATTGTCATTGTAAACTTGGGAAAAGGTGCCAAAAATTGAACTCCCTTATGGTTAACATTTAACATGAAAGGAACATCACTTCGATATATAGCTTCTCCAGGCACGGAAAGCATCTCAGGAAACTGACAACTTGGTCCAGGTTGGGGCCGATAGATTCTAGTGCCAAGACTTCACTGCGCGCAAATTCGGGGTCAAGCTTGTCGGAATCATTTTCTGGATGACAGATGAACATACATCTTCAAAATTAGAAATGATGTTAATTTCAAGGAGAGGTAGAAAGCGACTGTTGTACCTGAACGGGTGTGGATCCAATAACAAGTTCGGAGTAGTTGACAGACGAGTAGCCCACCACTGTCAATTTCGGTGCAGAAATGACATTGATTCTTGTTGGCCCTTGTTGATCAACTACAAGTAATCTTTCAAGTGAAGGTGTGTCCTCAATGACCATACTGTGGTACACCTTTTGTGATCTCTTGTTGCAGCACCAGCAACACACATAAATAGTCCGGAGAGTCATGGAGGTGATGTGGAAGCTACTCAACCCATTGATCGCTTGAAGACGAAGGTACTTGAGTGCAGTATAGCCATGGAGCAGGCGCTCCATCTCATCCTTTGGGATGCAGACGATGACGAGATCGAGGTGCTTCAGTCATGGTAGAAAAAGAGCGGGCGCGTCATTAAGTGGGGGATGGCAGTTCGTGAACCTGGCGAGGCGCAGCGTGGGCGCGAGGTGGAGCACAGACGTTGGCAGCGAGCGCATATGCCCATCATTAAAACTAAGCTCCTCGAGCTGATCTAGGGCGGGGGATCAGAACACTCGTCAAGCTTGGCTTGGTCCTTGCCGTTGGAACGGAACTTGCCCATGCTAAGGCCTCTGATTGGGCCATGGTGACTGCCGAGGATCTGGGACAATGCGTCCAAGCTTTTGCGATAGCCATGACAGAGCTTGTGGGCGTCGATGAGGTCGAGAGGGGTGGAGTACCATAGGGGGCACCACCGCCGGGAAAGGACGGTCGTCCGCGCCCCATATTTGATTGGGAGGAGGGAGATGATGACTATCAACATATCATCGGGGAGGCTGCTGATGAAGTCTAGGCCTGCTGGAGTTGCTTGCGGTTCTTGCTCGACCAGCCTCCGCTTGTTGGCAGCCTCGTTCTCCACCTACGGAGTCTCCTCATCAGCGGCACTTTCTGATAGAAGTGGGAGTACAGGGAATATTTAGTTAAAACGGGGCAAAAGAAAAGTGTATTGGTAACTGGAAGTTAGTAGGTTGGAATAGAGTAAGAAAATGGAATAACAATTGGTTGCTTAAATGCTACACAATTCCTTTGATATTGCTGGGTAAGTCAACATGCAGATACTTGAAAAGAACACTTACTTCGAACAAAGTCTGGACGGATGATATCGTCGGGGAAGTTAGCATATATCTCATGACCAGGTTCTTTTATGTGCAGTGCAATTTTAGTGCCAGATTTCAGTACATAAAACTTAGAAATTTCTATCCAAAGGCCCGTGCCAAAATAGGAGTGACCACATTCATCAAGTCTTACAGAAGCAACGATTGTAAATCCATGGTTTTTGTTTAGTATGACATCCCTGCAGTCTTGAGTTTTGTAAAGGGCAAGATTGTGTACTATAGATGCTATTGCATAGCAAGGGATGTGCTGTAGAAAATGGTAAGATTGTCAAAGAACATGGTAACATGCAAATATGGGTGAAATTGAAAGAACAGTACAACAGTTGAAATCAAAGGACAAAAATTTATAATTAAATAGATAGTGTAACCATGATGTCATGGAAATATGAGAGTAATCAAAAGAACAATACATCATTAATTTGCCTAATATAGAAAGAAGTGAAAAAATCCCCTTTGACGTATATGCCGCATGTGGCACCTTTTATCCAAATGTAGCAATATATAGTATATGTTCAGGAAAGTAGGCCATGCCAACGGAGGTAGGGTGAGATTGAACATACCGTGCACATCCTGAAGTCATCTGGTATGGTGAGATGGAACTCCACGGATGTCTGGCCGAGACCGCAAAGTCCTGATGTGTTCACGCACTATACACTCTATGAATGAAAGAAAACCCTCAAATCAGCTCGAAGAAAAATGAATTCACGGTGATTTCGGCCGGGTGATTAAAGGAGGCAGATGAACTGGGATAAGAGATGAGAGAATATCTCAGTAAATGAGTTGCCTTGTTGTCCATGAGAAAAAAAAACCTCAATACTGCGGATTCCCCAATCGGGCGGAGCTGGGTCGACGGTAAGTAGCGTCGAGAAAGTCGATGGCGATAGGCGGCGGCAAGCGGAAGTGGCGAAATGCGGTGGGGTTTGCCGGCAGCCTGACGACAGCGACATGCACCATGCTAAGTGGTTGCCGCGGCGATAGGCGGTGCCATGCAGAGTGGCGGAGGAGCTTGTGTAGGTGTGAATGGGGACCGGAGGGGGTGGCAGGCGGGGTGAAGGTTTGGTGACGTGGGGATGGTGAGGGTTTTCTTCCCACAAAGCATTTCGAAGGCAATGGTTTGCTAGAGCCAACCGTGTGTGATTAACGTAACTGGGAAAACGAAAGTCATTGCACACGGTTCCAATCTGGGAAAATAACCATGTTTCTGGGTGGTTCCATTTTTCCTTCATCGGTTGAATCTGAAATTTTTACTCATGCTAAACATTCACCCTAATATGCATAAAATTCCATCAACCAAACTGATTGCATCCATATCCCACATTTATACATAAGTAAACATACTCAGGCATAGATAATAAGCGTACACAAGCATAGTTCAACCATATATATTTCAACCGTCATTAAGCATACTCAAGCACATTTATAATTAAGACACTACATAGCCATACATAGTTCAATCCAACATCTCATCTGTCGGCACGATCATGAAGTTTCTCCAGGTACTCAGCGTACATGACCTGCGCCACCCTGCGAGTATACTTTTGCCTGAAAGAGCCAATGACTCGTCCTCTTGCATGCGCCAGAACACTTTGATACGTGTCATGAAGCTTTTGGTTGCAAAATGGGCATCGAAAGCCCCAGTTCTAGGTCCTAATACGCTTGTTATGAATTCCCGCATAAAGCTCCCTGAGGATTTGCCTCTTGTACCTCCTCTAGCCATCTTCATCCCCGCAGTCGACATCGTCAGATAGCGCCTATACATATAGTAAAAAAATGTGGCGTCAAATTTGGAATAGAAACTAATCTCTAGCGAACATTTGGCAGTTGCCAAAGTTTGGCATCAAATCAATTTTTACATGCCGTAAAGTAGGATTAGGAATTTACGGAATTTATGGCTTTTTCTAAGACATATACAAAGATTATGGTTCGATTTTTAAGCACAATCATCTATGTACAGACCAATCTTGAAAAAAATGGCGCAAACATATATGTAGGACATTCAAAATCAATTGTCAAGACCTGGCTAGGAATTATTAGCACGAACACTAACTCTAGTCGGATTATTAGCAGAAATCATTGGTACAGATGAAACAACTAATCACTTATCATTTTTACCATTCAAACAATCAATACACTACACGGATCTAACGAAACTTACTCAGATTTCATGGATTGAGAGAACATAACCATAGGATTTCTATTCCAAAAAGGGGGAGGCAGGAGTAATCAGAGAAACCCTAGGATATATTTGACACATAAACAGGTATAGATGACTAACCGGTTCTCCGTCGTCGTTGGAGTCGTCACCGGAGTGGTCGTCGGACTCGTCGCCGGAGTCGTCACCGGAGTCGGTGTGGACCTCCGGCTCCGGCTGTGGAAGCACGATGCCGTCGACAACGTCAAGGTCCAGTGAGACCTCATCGGCGGTGACGACAACCTCTGTCTCCATCTTCATGCCATGCTCCGGTGCTTCAGCAGCCCCAGCGTTGCCACTCCCTCCGATGGGGCGCTTCGGCGGCATCCTCATACACTGACGACGGTGAGGACTGAGAGCGGTGTCGATGATGTAGGTGGAGAGAGAGGATTGTGTGTGTGGCGAGGATGGGGGTGCAGCCGCCTATTATGACCAGCAGCTCAGGCGCGCCATTAATATGGAGCAGTGGGAGAGAGGCAGGCGGCGGTCAAACCGTTGGCTCGCCTCCTGGTGAGCCTGCGCAACAAACTGCTGGCATGCCTACCGTCATTTTACACAGCTACTCGCACGCCTCCTGGTGACACTGCGTAGCGAGCACGCCTCCCGTCAATTCACACACCTGCACACATGCCTCCCGGTCTGCCTGTGCGGTGGACTGCTCTGCATGCATCACGTCAACTCACGTCTGCTCGCACGGCACACGGGACGCGTGGCGGCACGTATATTGTTTTTCTATTTTGATGATTAATGCTGCCACTTTATTGCTTAACCGAAGCATGGCACGTATCCATTGTTGGTCTAACGCCCACGGTTCGAATAAATAATCCATTTGCGATATTGGTTCCCAATTATTAATAATCTCCCGTTTGTAAGAAGACAAAAATTACATCAAAACTTGTCTCAAATTTGACAAAGGTGTACAATACCACTGTCTATTGGTGTCCATATGACAACACGATAAGTTTCATTAATTTCAACTAAGTTTTAGATTTACTAGATTTTAAAAATCAAGATTCTCAATGTTTGAAATTTCTTGCACGGGGACTAAACATGCACCCAGTGACACACATATGTTTTTCCAATCCATTTTGGTGCACTATCACGTGTGCATGCAGCTCAAATTTGATTTTTGCACATTATACCCCTAGAAAATCAATCAATGTACTAAAACATCTTAATGATATCTGTTTTTTTAATTTAACACGTCCCTCCTTTGATCACATATGTTCACCGTGGAAAATTTTAACATGCCTCGTAGTTGCGGTGGATGTGCGGTGTGTGTGTGTGTGCGCGTCTGGGGGGGGGGGGGTCTGGCAGTACACTTCGAGTTGTGAGCCATCGTGTGGGATTGACCGTTTTGTGAGGCAGGTGCGACATCGAAGTCATGAATTCGTTTTTTAAAACATTACACAACCCTTTCATACATACATATTTGGTCCACATGCAGTCGGTGGTTGTCCTACACGACACTCACTCGCGTGTGACGCTTTCTTTGGGCCGGCGAAGTCGTCGTCCATCGCTTTGACCTACAGCCGACAGAGAGGTTAATTTGACCAGCAAGGTTGATTCTTTTTTGTTTGTGTGACGGTAGGAGTATATAGTACGCATCGAAGAGGTGGGAGGGGACCAACATATATACTACGTACGCGTCCATGAACACACCTCACTCAGTGTGGGGACTTCTTAGTTTCCGAGGCACGTGCCACATCAAAGTTGTGCATTGGCTATTCAAACATCACACAACACCTCTTTAGGCCACATGCATCCAGGCGGTGGTTATCCTAGGACACTCACGTGTGACGCTTTCATCCGTGGGCCCGCGAGGTCGTCGTCCATGCATGCATCACTTTGACCTACATCGGGAGAGGTTAATTAATTTAACCATCAAGGAGGATTATTTTTGGTTTGTATTATGGTAGGAGCATATAGTACGCGTCGAAGAGGGGGAAGGGGACCAGCATATACTATGCTTCATGAACCTCGCTCCGTGTGGGGACTTTACGGTTTTCGAGGCATGTCCCACATCAAAGTTGTGCATTTTGGGTATTCAAACATCACAACCACACACACCTCCGTACATATGTTCGGACCACATGCAAAACGATGGCGGTTGTCCTCTGGCACCCACTCACGTGGTTATCAGCGATATCGATGCTTTCTATCTGTGGGCCCGCTTAGTCCATCACTACTTTGATCGACAGCGAGAGAGGTTAATTTGACTTAGGAGGGGATTATTTTTTGGTTTGTATTATGGTATATAGGTCATGCTCTGGAATGACATGATATAGTTTGAGCGCATGCATGTGTACGCATGAATCCCTCCCACCGGGTCGGAGTGGGCGGCTGGGGGAGGGGCAGCACACGACACATCATGAACCGATCTCGCTCTGTGTGGGGACTGTACGATTTTTGACGTAGGAGCCACATCAATGTTGTGCATGGTATTCAAACATGCACGCATCACCTTCATACATACATACATACATACATATATATATATATATGTGTGTGTGTGTGTGTGTGTGTGTGTGGGACACATGCATGCAATGGTTGTCTTCGAATAGTACTCTCCCTCACATGGTTATCGGCGGCAAGCCTATATATTCGTGGGCCCGCGTGGACATCCATGATCACTTTGACCGTCAACGAGATAGGTTATGATGGTGGATTCTTCTTCTTTGGTTCGTGTTATCATAGTAGGTCATGGTGAGATTCCAGACCTAAGTTTGAGTCACTACTGGAATCAGTTAATTTGCCATCAGCCAGTTCTTTGCCGTCTGCTGGCGGACGGCACGGAAGGTGTTTGTCGTCCGCTTCCAAAAAGCAGACGGCAAAGAATAGACTCATGGCAAAGATATAGTTTGCCATCAGTGCATTCTTTGCCCTCTGCCAGCAGACGGCAAAGGGCCTAAACGTAGACGGCAAAGAACCCACCTGGGCCCCACTGGACCATGGAGCTGGCTAGGTCAAATGGACGGGCTGGATGCCGTCCGCTAGCAGACGGTAAAGAAGATGCCTATCTAACGGCCGTGCCCCCCTCTCTCCCCCCACCTCACCCACCCACCACCCCCACTAGCACCCGCCGTCCCAGCCCCGCCATTCCCGACGCTGCCCAGTACCGCCGCCAGCCAGACCCGCCGCCGGCCCCTGCACCCGCCCCTCCCCCGACCACCTCCCAGCGGGAGCCCGGGCCGGATCCAGGCCGCGGCGAGCCCCGGAACGGCTCCAGGACGCGATGCCCCACCGCCGGAGCCAGGCCGCGGCGGCGCCTCCTCCCCACGTCCCTCTTCCACCACCACGGCGTCCTCCCCGTGCCATCCCCGACCCGCCCCGCGCCGGCCTTCCTCCCTGCACCGGCCCTCCTCCACCGGCCCTCCTCCACCACCGCGGCGTCCTCCTCGATCCAAGATTTTTAGCATGAATTTAATTTTCTTAGTGAGTAATGAAAATACGTCAAAAAATCTAGACATATACTATTTTAGAACTTAAGGAAGACATACTATTAGCACCAGATCATGTAATAACCAAAGCAACTTTAGTTCTTGTCCATGTCTGTTAGAAGCAACCTCTAATTTGAAACACACAAAGAAGTTGAAGCTTAAGTAGCATCATGATTATCTGCAAATAGGACACTTGTCCATGCCTTTTGTGAACTCACATGCCTTGCCCTCATATTCAAGGAGAGTGAGATTAAATGGTGAAATAGAAAACCATATGCACGACTCGACAATTGATTTGCTTTTTTTTTGGATGATAACAAAAGTGTACAAGATGTACATATACATGCTTTAAAAATGAGATGAACGATATGCATAACAATTTGATGTGTAGAAATAAAAGAACTTTTGAGAATTTTCAAGCTAGAACATTTGCCGGCCTGTCTTCATTGGCTTTTGCCAGGCGACCGGTGTCATATCTACATACTGCTAAAACATCCGATGCAAGAACATTAAACTATAGTAGGGGAAATTTAGTAATTGGTATCTAAAAATAAGTGGCATGAACATTTAAAGTTTGTTTCCTCGATGCAGTGAAATCTTTAGTAGGCATACGTATAGCAACTTCTGGCTTGTATATATAAATAAAACTCTATTTGTAGGTTTCTAGTTAAATGCCAGTGCATTGCAACGGGCAACAATGTTGATAAATAAATTAAATAGATGATACAACTAAAACCTTCAGAACATAGATGTGTGGTTTGATAATCATGTTTAAGCAATTTCACCGACCAAATTGTGAGTAACTATTTGACATCATAATTTTGTCGATCAATCAGAGCGACGATGCTTTCTATGAAAGAAAATTATAATAATTATTATGTTTTGAAAAATTAGATAATGACATTTTAGAGTTTCAAAAAATTCTGAAAAAAATTCTACATATTCATATGGATGTATTCAACATGTGTATAAAATCGACAATAAAATACAATGTGGTGAGAGCTACACAAAAAAGAGAAAATCATGCATTTCTTAAAGTGAACTCCTTTGTTGGCTGGAGAACAAGTGCGGCATAGAGGGGAATGTCACCTCCAGGAGCTTATGTTGGTCGTGCTGATGCTTTTTATGTGCAGGGATATTCTCTTCACCTCCAGGAGCACCATCAGTCCCGTTGCCATTGCCGTCGTCGTTCGACTATCGCCTCTACGGTCTAGGGGTGAGCTCGACTGTCATCTCCTCCCCCTCCCCTATTTGCTCTGTTCCAGTCATTGTTCCGATTCCACTAGATTTCACTTTCATGTCAAGTCTCATAACCTAGGCGTGTCCCGTTCGAAAGGGCAACATCTATAAATATGCATGTCTTTGCATATTTATATCCACCATCCTTTCGAATTGTCCATGTTATCCATGGACATCCCGCGTATGTGTAGATTGGGTTCGTTTTCCCATGCTCTGCTCCCGATCCGATGCAGAATTTTGTCAGTGCCTCCCTGTTGTTCTCCGGGTACACATCCTCTCTGTTTAATGCCGAGACGTGTATCAGGAGAACAGCGGGGAGGTGCTGCCGAAATTCTGCGTCGAATCCGGAGCAGAGCATGGGAAAATGAACCCAATCTACACACACTCGGGTGGGATTAGGACCTATCTTTACCTATTAGCGTGTAGGTTGCATGGACATAATAAAATTGACAAACTTGATTAACTGATGAATATATATGCTGAATTATATATATATATATTTCTTGTGTGTTTAGTAGCTAGGCAAGATGATTGATCGTGCGTAGATGTACACCAGTCACACTAGTCAGGAAGACATGACCAATGAATGGTTAACAAAAACCAAGGGGTTTGTGAAAGCCGCATTTACAAATGGCCAGAGAAAAACGGCCAGACCGCTCCGCTGATGCCGGTCATTACAAGAGCGGGAACGGTGAGTTTCATTTGAATGGTCATTAGTTACTAGTCTTGACATTTGAGTGTCATCATGCTAACGAGACTTTGCAAATGATCTTGACATTTGAGTGTCATCAGCATAACTCCGGAGCCGCATCGCACACCCCTTTTCCAGGTGAAACCGGCCCGAGGAACCCCGGTGCTTGACCTCCGGTAAGTTTTCTCTAGTGTTTTGCTTAACAAATGCATACTTAGCTTCGTACATGCCTGTTAGCCCTATTATCCCACATACTTAACTTATTTTCCCCAAAAAAGACATACTTAGCTAATTATCCTCCAAAATAACATAATTAGCTTATTTAGTTCATTTATGACATAATTAGCTTATTCATTTCAAAAATGGCATAATAACCTTGGTTAGCTCATAAATGTCATATACTCAGCTTATTTTCCTCCAAAATGACATAATTACCTAAGTTAGCTCTAAAATGACCTATACTTACCTAAGTTAGCTCAAAAATGGCATAATTACCTAGGTTAGCACAAAAATGACCTATACTTACCTTATTTTCCTCCAAATTGACATAATAAGCTTAGTTAGCTCAAAAATGGCATAATTACCTAAGTTAGCTCTAAATGACACAAATAAGGAATAACAAGAAGAAAAACAAGGAAGAGTAGAAAAAGAAAGAATAAAAGAAGAAAGAGAAGAAAAAGAAAGAATAAAAGAAGAAGAATGAGAAGGAAAAGGATAAACAGATAGAAGAGAAGAAGAAAGATGAGAAAAGGAGAGAAGAAGAACAAAATATATTCTTATTCTTTCTTTTTCTCCATCTTCTAATCCTTCTTATTCTTATTCTTCTTCTTTCTTTCTTTCTTCTTCTTCTTCTTCTAACTTTCTTACTCCCATTTTTGCAGGTTTGATTCACTTCATGGAAGCTGGGATTGATGGGCTGCTAGTGTTTATTTTTTATTTTGACTTGTATTGATGAACAATATGAAACTATGTATGTATATATGGATGAACTCCATGAAACTATGTATGTATTGGATCTTTTAATACCCTATGTGTTCTCTTGCATTGATGGACTGCTAGATGTTGGATACATGGTCTATGCATTGATGGACTGCTATATATATATCATATTTGTGTTTTGAAGATGCAGGGAAATAATAGAAAACAAACAAAACAATGGCAATACAGGCACTTTGCCGTCCGCTGGTAGACGGCAAAGACCTTTGCCGTCGGTAGGCGGACGACAAAGGAGACACATGGTAGCAACCTGTGCAACCTGGCCGCATCAGGTCTGACCATTTGGTCATTCTGCCGTCTGCTGGCAGACGGCAAACACCAGCATGGCAGACGGCAAAGTCTGAGAAGGAGTGACGGTAAGCCACGGGTCTGCTGACGTCACAGAGTAGACGGCAAAGGTAAGTGCATGTTTGCCGTCCACCAGCAGACGACAAAGTCTGCCGTTAGCCACCTAACGGGGCTAACAGCTATTCTTTGCCGTCGATTATCTTTGCTGTCAGCTTGGCCAGGAAAGCGGACGGCAAACTTCCTTGTCGTCCGCTTTCTTTATGCAGACGGTAAACAAGGTCATTACCATGACTTTCAGTGCTGGAACTGTTTGCCGTCCATGGCGGCCTTGATCTTTGCCGTCTGCTATGGCAGACGGCAAATTAGCTGATTCCTGTAGTGAGTGCATATGTACATACGCATGAATCCTCGTCACTGGTTTGAAGTGTGGTGTGACATACATATATACAAAGTGGCATCAACTAACCCTCGCTCCGTGTGGGGATATCTGGTTCCAAAGCACGGTGCCACATCAAAGTTGTGCATTTGGAAATTCAAACATCAACACTCCATACATATGTTTGGGCCACATGCAGGCAATGGTCGTCTTCGGGCACTACTTGCGTGATTATTGGCGAGCTAGCCCATCTGTGGGGTCATGTGGACGTCCATCACTTTGACCAACAACAAGAGAGAGGTTTTACGACCAAGGTGGATTCTTCTTTGTTCATTTTATGGTACATCTTGGTGAGATGCCCTCTCCCGCCGACTCAAAGTGTGTGTGTGTGAGGGGGGGGGGTGCTACTTCGCACTTTGCTGAACCTCCGTGGGGTCGGGGATGTCTGGTTAATTTGCGAGGCACATTTGCCACATCAAAGTTGTGAATTGGGTATTTAAATATCATACCACCCTTTTCATACATATAGTTGGGCTACCCGCTGGTGGTTCGAATGTGGTCTGGATACGTCTCCGTCGTATCTACTTTTCCTAACGCTTTTGCTCTTGTTTTGGACTCTAATTTGCATGATTTGAATAAAACTAACCCGGACTGACGCTGTTTTCAGCAGAACTACCATGGTGTTGTTTTTGTGCAAAAATAAAAGTTCTCGGAATGAACGAAACTTTTTGGAGAATTTTTGTGGAATAAAAGAAAAATACTGGAGCTAAGAACCACCGAAGGAGGACCCCTGGGTGAGCACAACCCACCAGGGCGCGCCCCCCTCCAGGCGCGCCCAGGTGGGTTTTGCCCACCTGGTGGCCCTGCAGACCCTGACTCCGACGCTATAAAATCCTATTTTTGGAGAAAAAATCAAGGAGAAAGAATTATCGCGTTTCACGATACGGAGCCGCCGCCTCCTGTTCTTCATCGGGAGGCCATATCTGGAGTCCGTTTGGGGCTCCGAAGAGGGGGATCTTCGATCTTTGTCATCACCAACCCTTCTCCATCGCCAATTCCATGATGCTCCCCACCGGGAGTGAGTAATTTGTTCGTAGGCTCGCTGGTCGGTGAGGAGTTGGATGAGATTCATCATGTAATCGAGTAAGTTTTGTTAGGGCTTGATCCCTACTATCCATTATGTTCTGAGATTGATGTTGTTATGACTTTGCCATGCTTAATGCTTGTCACTTTGGGCCCGGGTGCCATGATTTCAGATCTAAACCGTTTATGTTTTCACCATTATATCTATGTTCTAGATCCGATCTCGCAAGTCATATTCACCTATTACGTGTTATGATCCGTAAACCCCGGTGTGACAGTAATCGGGATACTTTCCGGTGATGACCGTAGTTTGAGGAGTTCATGTATTCACTATGTGCTAATGCTTTGTTCTGGTTCTCAATTAAAAGGAGGCCTTAATATCCCTTACTTTCCTTATGGACCCCGCTGCCACGGGAGGGTAGGACAAAATATGTCATGCAAGTTCTTTCCATAAGCACGTATGACTATTTATGGAATACATGCCTACATTATATTTATGAACTGGAGCTAGTGCCGTATCGCCCTAGGGTATGAATGCTATATGATGAATATCATCCAACGAATTCACCGATCCAATGCCTATGAATTTTCCACATATTGTTCTTGCTAAGTTACTATTGCTGATGTTACCGTTTACTTGCTACAAAATCATTGCTATCACTGTTAACTGTTACTGCTACTATTATCACTGCTATCAAAACTATCACACTACTTTGTTGCAGATATTTAATCTCCAGGTGTGGTTGAATTGACAAGTTAGCTGCTAATACTTGCAAATATTCTTTGGCTCCCCTTGTGTCGTATCTATAAATTTGGGTTGAATACTCTACCCTCAAAAACTATTGTGACCCCGTATACTTGTGGGTTATCAAGACCTTTTTCTGGCGCCGTTGCCAGGGAGCATAGCTATATTTGTTGAGTCACTTGGGAGTATTATCTATTTATCACTATGAAGAATCTGAAGGATACCAAGACTAAGATTTTTCCCTCTAATATGAGGGGAGGTAAGGAACTGTACACTCTGCACTTGATTCACCTTCTATTTTAAGTAAACTTGCAACACCACCACATGCTATTAATCCTGATATGTCGCAAGTTATTGATGATGCTACTTCTGCTATGAATGCTACTCATGATGATGCTAGTACCTTGCTTGATGATAATATGCCACTAGGTGATTTTCTTGATGAACAAATTGCTAGAGCTAAAGATATTGAGAATGCTGAAACTGATGAAGAACTTGAAACTGAAAATCTTGAAACACCTATTAGGCCTAGCTCTCCTAGATATGAACTACCTAAGATACCTGAAGGTTATGTTATGAATGAGGAGACGGCTAGAGATTTTCTTGCTTGCAATGATAGAGATGATCTTAAGAAATTATTATGCAAACTGAAAGAAAAATCTTTGAATGCTAAAATGAAATGTGATCCTAAGTTTGCTACTTCACCTATCTTTGTTGATGATAAGGATTATGAATTCTCTGTCGACCCAGAGTTAAGTACTTTGGTTTAATCTGATCCTTTCCATGGCTATGAAACTGAAACTGTTGTGGCACACCTTACTAAGTTAAATGATATAGCCACCCTTTTTGCCCATGATGATAAAATTCGCTACTATTATATTCTCAAATTATTTCCGTTCTCATTAAAGGGTGATGCTCAGACATGGTACAATACTCTTGCTCCTGGTTGTGTGCGTAGTCCCCAGGATATGATTTATTACTTCTCTGAAAAATATTTTCCTGCTCATAAGAAACAAGCTGCCTTATAGGAAATATTTAACTTTGTTCAAATTGAAGAAGAGAGTCTCCCACAAGCTTGGGGGAGGCTTCTCCAATTGCTTAATGCTTTGCCTGATCATCCTCTTAAGAAAAATGAAATACTTGATATCTTCTATAATGGACTAACAGATGCTTCTAGGGATTTCCTAGATAGTTGTGCTGGTTGTGTTTTCAGGGAACAAACTATTGAACAAGCTGAGGACTTATTGAATAATATATTGAAAAATTATGATGATTGGACTCTTCCTGAATCACCGCCTAAGCCCACTCCGAAGAAGAGGGGTATATTATATCTCAGTCCTGAAGATATGCAAGAGGCAAAGAAAAGTATGAAGGACAAAGGTATTAAAGCAGAGGATGTTAAAAATTTACCTCCTATTGAAGATGGACTTGACACACCACCACCAAAGGTGGTAGAGGTAAACTCTTTGATGAAATTTGATGAAAATGACGACCCTTATAATATGCATCCTAGTCAATGCCTTTATGAGTTTGACAACTACATTAGAAAACAAGATCACTTCAATGAAAATATTATGAAGCAATTGAAATATAATTCTGATATGATTGCTCGCTTGAGTGACTTGTTATTTAGAATCTCCAATGATGTTAGAGGTGTAGGAAAACTTGCCTCTATGGTTCAAACTCAACTAGAACAAGTTGCTAAATCTCAAAGAGAATTGCTTGATGAAATGAATAATAATATAAATGACTTCGCTGTTAGAGTAGCAACTAGAGGAGGTAAAATGACTCAGGAACCACTTTATCCTGAGGGACACCCAAAAATAATTGAACAAGACTCCCAAAGAATTAACACCGATGCACCTAGTCCTTCTAAAAATAAAAAGAAGAAGAAAAATGATAGGACTTTGCATACCTCTAGTGAACCTGAAGTAGAAAAACCTCTTGAAGATAATAATGATGTTTCTATTTCTGATGCTGAAACTCAATCTGGTAATGAACACTCACCTAGTGATAATGAAAAAGATAATGATGATGTTCATGAAGACACTCAACCAGACAATGATAAACAACCAGATAATGATGTTGAAATAGAACCAGCTGTTAACCTTGATAACCCACAACCTAAAAATAAAAGATATGATAAAAGAGACTTTGTTGCTAGAAAACATGGAAGAGAAAGAGAACCATGGGTTCAAAAACCCATGCCCTTTCCACCTAAATCATCTAAGAAAATGGATGATGAAGAATTTGAACGCTTTGCTGAAATGCTTAGGCCAGTCTTTTTGCGCACTCGCTTGACTGATATTTTAAAGATGGCCCCTTATGCGAAATATATGAAAGACATCATCACTAATAAGAGAAAGATACCTGAAGCTGAAATCTCCACCATGCTTGCTAATTATTCTTTTAAGGATAGAGTACCTAAAAAACTTGGAGATCCGGGAATACCAACTATACCTTGCTCCATCAAAAGAAATTATGTTAAAATTGCTTTGTGTAATCTAGGAGCTGGTGTTAGTGTTATGCCTTTCTCCTTATATAAAAGACTTGATTTGAATAAACTCACACCTACTGAAATATCTTTGCAAATGGCAGACAAATCAACTGCCATACCTATCGGTATTTGTGAGGATGTGCCCGTTGTTGTTGCAAATGTTACTATCTTAACTGACTTTGTTATACTTGAGATGCCCGAGGATGACAACATGTTGATTATCCTTGGTAGGCCCTTGTTGAACATTGCAGGGGCTGTTATTGATTGCAATAAAAGCAAGATCACTTTTCATATCAATGGTAATGAGCATACGGTGCACTTTCCGAAGAAACAATTCCAAGTGAATGGTATTAATCTTATTGAAAAATCTCCGACCCTCACTATTGGAAGTTTTCAACTACCTTTACCTACTGTCAAAAGAAAATATGAAATGCTTGTTGTTGGGGACATGCATATCCCCGTTGAGGTAACTTAGTGTTTTACTAAAGTTCTTCTGTTTCATGCTAATCGAAGGTGGTTGTTAATAAGACTTGATCAACCTTATTAATGGATCATTTTTTAGAGGTATGAAGTTGACGAATTTAGTAGGCACAATCTTCTGCTCCCAACTTTTATTTTCTGTGTTTCTTAGTTAAATAAAATAAAATGCCATGTGTTGTTTGTTTTCTGAATTTCCCTTGTAATAAAAAAATGACCCCAAAATAAAAGTTCTCAGAATGCCCTGAAAATTTAATACGATTTTTTTCTGATTATTTCTGAATTTTTAGTGCAAATAACATCAAAGGGGGGGGGGGGGGGGTGCGCCAGGTGGGCACAACCCACCTAGGCGCGTGATGGCTCGTGTCCGCGTCAGTATTTCCCCGAAGAGGAAGGGATGATGCAACCGAGCTACGGTAGGTATTTCCCTCAGTTATGAAACCAAGGTTATCGAACCAGTAGGAGAACCAAACAACACTATGTAAATGGTACCTGCACACAAAGAACAAATACTTGCAACCCGACGCGTAAGAGGGGTTGCCAATCCCTCTCGGGTAAAAGATAGATTGGTTTGTAGTAGATTGGATAAATAGATCTCGTGATAAAACAAAACAAAATAAATAAAGAAAAAGTGCAGCAAGCTATTTTTGGGTTTTTAGAATAATAGATCTGAAAACAAAAGCAAATACAAATAGATCTCAGAGCAAATATGATAAAGTATAGGCCCGGGGGCCGTAGATTTCACTAGTGGCTTCTCTCGAGAAAAATAGCATACGACAGGTAAACAAATTACCATTGGGCAATTGATAGAACTTCAAATAATTATGACGATATCCAGGCAATGATCATTATATAGGCATCACGTCCAAGATTAGTTGACCGACTCCTGCCTGCATCTACTACTATTACTCCACACAACGACCGCTATCCAGCATGCATCTGGTGTATTAAGTTCATGGAAAAACGGAGTAATGAAATAAGAATGATGACATGATGTAGACAAGATCTATTCATGTAGGAATAGACCCCATCTTATTATCCTTAATAGCAACGATCAATACGTGTCTTGCTGCCCCTTTTGTCACTGGGAAAGAACACCGCACGACCAAACCCATCACAAAGCACCTCTTCCCATGGCAAGAAAAATCGATCTAGTTGGCCTAACTAAACCAAAGATTCGAAGAAGAAATATGAGGCTATAAGTAATCATGCATATAAGAGATCAAATAAACTCAAATAACTTTCATGGATAAATAGATCTGATCATAAACTCAAAGTTCATCGGATCCCAACAAACACACCGCAAAAAGAGTTACATCAAATAGATCTCCAAGAGACCACTGTATTGAGAATCAAAAGAGAGAGAGGAAGGCATCTAGCTACTAACTACGGATCCGTAGGTCTACAATGAACTACTCACGCATCATTGAAGAGGCACCAATGAGGATGATGAACCCCTCCGTGATGGTGTCTAGATTGGATCTGGTGGTTCTGGAACTTGCGGCGGCTGGAATTGTGTTTCGTCGACTCTCCTAGGGTTTTTAGATTTTCGGTGTATTTATAGAGCAAAGAGGCAGTGCGGGAGGCGGCCGAGGTGGGCACAACCCACCAGGGCGCGCCTGGGCTCCCATGCGCGCCCAGGTGGGCTGTGCTCCGCTCGGAGCCCCCCTCTGGTACTTCTTTGGCCCAACAGGTGTCTTCTAATCTAGAAAAATTCTCCAAAAAGTTTCGCTGTGTTTGGACTCCATTTGGTACTGATATTCTGCGAAGTAAAAAAAACAAGCGTAAAACAACAACTGGCACTGGGCACTATGTCAATAGGCTAGTCCCAAAAAATGATATAAAGTTGCTATAAAATGATTGTAAAACATCCAAGAATGGTAATATAACAGCATGGAACAATAAAAAATTATAGATACGTTGGAGACATATCAGCATCCCCAAGCTTAATTCCTACTCGTCCTCGAGTAGGTAAATGATAAAAACAGAATTTTTGATGTGGAATGCTGCCTAACATGTTCATCACATATTCTTTTCTTTTGTAGCATGGACATTTGGACTTTTATATGATTCAAAGCAATAGTCTAGTTTTGACATGAAGATTTCAATACTCAAGCATATAAACAAGCAACCATGTCTTTCAAAATATGAACACTAAAGCAAGTTATCCCTAGCCCATCATGCTCAATCATTGATCCATTCATGAAACACACTTGCATATTAGCTACACCCAATGCTCAAGTACGACCATAGTGCCCTTAGTTGGTGCTTTATAAGAGAAGATGGAAACTCAAATAAAAATAAAAATTGCATAAAGTAAATAGAAAGGCCCTTCGTAGAGGGAAGTAGGGATTTGTAGAGGTGCCAGAGCTCAAAGCGAAAAAATAGAGATAAAACATTTTGGGTGGCATGCTTTTCCTGTCAACGAAAACGATCGAGTAGTTCCCAATACTTTCCATGCTAGATATATCATAGGTGGTTGCCAAACAGAAAATAAAGTTTATTCCTTTTTCCACCATACTTTCACATTCCACGGCTAGCCGTATCCACGGGTGCCGTCCATACCAACACTTTCCAAGGAATTTATTATTTGACAAAATAAAGTAAATTCATTTTTCATTTCGGGACTGGGCATCCCTAATACCTTTGCCGTACTCTTGTGCAATGACAAGTAAATAAACACTCATTTTGAGAATAACACGTCTAGCATGGAAAAATATCAGCCACCCCCTACCGTTTCATGAGCGGAACGAGCACACAAAAAGGAAAATTATTTTGAAAATTAGAGATGGCACATACAAATTTGCTTAGAACGGCACGGGAATACCGCATATAGGTAGGTATGGTGGACTCATATGGCAAAACTGGGTTTAAGGATTTTGGATGCACAAGTAGTATTTCTACTTAGTACAAGTGAAGGCTAGCAAAAAGATTGAGAAGCATCCAACCAAGAAATGAAAAATCACATAGGCGAGCATTGAGCATAACTAACACCGAATAATGCACCACAAGTAGGATGTAATTTCATTGCATAAATATTGACTTTCGTGCTTGCATAGGGAATCACAAACCTTAACACCAATATTCTTACTAAAGCACAATTACTCACCAACATGACTCACATATCACTATCATTATACCTCAAAACTATTACAAAGAATCAAGTTTATTTTGTGCAATGATTTTCATGAAAGTTTTTATTATATACCTCTTGAATATCTATCACTTTGGGACGAATTTCATATATTGATATTTTTTTGGCAAGCTCAAACAAATTTAAATGAAGAACATGAGCATAACAATTTCATCTCTCAAAATAATATAAGTGAAGCATGAGAGAATTTCTTCAAAATTACTAACACTCAAATAAATCTAAGTGAAGCATGAGAGCATTTCTTCAAAAATATTAAAGCACTCCGTGCTCAAAAAGATATAAGTGAAGCACTAGAGCAATTCCATAGCTCAAAAAATTTAAGTGAAGCATATAGAGCAATTCTAACAAATCATAGCATAATTTTGGCTCTCTCAAATAGGTGTGTCCAGAAAAGATACTTGTGACAAACTGAAAATCAAAACAAGTAAAGACTCATATAATACAAGACGCTCCAAGCAAAACTCATGATATGTGACGAATAAAAATATAGCTCCAAGTAAAATACCGATGGTCATTAGAAGAAAGAGGGGATGCCACTCGGGGCATCCCCAAGCTTAGTTGCTTGTTTCTCCTTGAATATTGCCTTGGGTGCCATGGGGCATCCCCAATCTTAGGCTCTTCTTATTCCTTATTCCTTCATCCATCGTGATCTCACCCAAAACTTGAAAACTTCAATCACACAAAACTTAACAAAACCTTCATGAGGTCCGTTAGTATAAGAAAACCAATCTTTACTTTAAGTACTGTAGAAAACCCATTCAAATTATTTTATTGCATTATATATACTGTATTATAACTTTGCCATGGCTTATACCCCCCGATACAATCCACATAATCATCAAAATAAGCACGCAATGCAAAGAAAACAGAATCTGTCAAAAACAGAACAGTATGTAAAGATGCGAATTGTTATAATACTTCCGTAAATCCAAAAATTCTGAAAAAATAGGAAAACATAGGAAATTTGTATATAAATCTTGTGTAAACAAAATCAGAATTTATCGTCGCTTATGTGAATCTAGACAATTATTTGACTGGACGCAAAAGTTTCTGTTTTTCAACAGGATCAAATCAAGTATCACCAAAGCTATCCCAAAGGCTTTACTTGGCACAAACACTAATTAAAACATAAAAACACAATCATAACAGAGGCATAATTGTGCAAACACTCAAGAACAGAAATAAAAAGGCAAAAATAAATTTTATTCATTGGGTTGCCTCCCAACAAGCGCTATCGTTTTACGCCCCTAGCTAGGCATAAAGCATAGATTCAAGTATTATCATCTTTAGTTCTAGATCCATAGGATGCCCTCATGATTGATTCATATGGTGGCTTAATTCTTGTTCTAGGGAAGTGTTCTATACCCTTCCTTAGTGGAAATTGAAATTTAATATTGCCTTCTTTCATATCAATCATGGCACCGATAGTACGTAAAAACGGTCTACCAAGTATAATTGGACAAGACGGAATGCAATCAATATCAAGAATAATAAAATCTATGGGCACATATTTCCTATTTGCAAGAATAAGAACATCATTAATTATTCCCAAAGGCTTTTTAATAGTAGAATCTGCCAAGTGCAAATTTAAAGCACACTCTTCAATATTGGTAAGACCAAGCACATCACATAAAGATTTCGGAATCGTGGAAACACTAGCACCCAAATCACATAAAGCAAAACACTCATAATTTTTTATATTTACTTTAATGGTGGGTTCCCATTCATCATGTAATTTTCTAGGAATTGAGATCTCTAATTCCAACTTTTTTTCGAAAGCTTTCATCATAGCATCAATAGTATGTTTAGTAAAAGCTTTATTTTGTTCATAAGCATGGGGTGAATTTATCATGGATTGCAACAAATAAATACAATCAATCAAAGAGCAACTATCATATTTAAAGTCTTTGTAATCCAAAAGAGTGGGCACATCACTAGTTAAAGTTTTGACCTCTCTAGACCCACTTTTATCAATTTTTTCATCAAGATTTTTACCCTCCAATATATCGGGACGCCTTCTAACTAAAGTTGACTCTTCTTCAGTCCCTTTATCATCAATTTTAATATTACTAAACAAGGAATCAATAGAAGAAAAACCAATCACTTTAAGATCTTCATCATTTTTATTAAAGCAATCACTAGAAAACGCTCTTTCTAAAAATCCTCTTTTAGCTCTAAGCATAGAGGTTCTTTTCTTACTTTCATCCATAGCAACATATAAAGCTTTAATTGATTCCTCAACCTTGGGCACAAAAATTTTCAACTTGAGATTTTCTACATCGTGAGAAATCCTATCAATGCTTCTAGACATATCATCAATCTTATTCAACTTTTCTTCTATCGTATTATTGAAAACTTTTTGAGTATTGATAATTTTTTTAATATTATTCTCAAGATCAGAGGTGTTCCTATTATAATTATTATTATAAGAAGGATTACCATAGGAATTACTATAATTATTAGAGGAATTTTCAGGAAAAGGCCTAGGATTAAAATTACCTCTATAAGCATTGTTATTAAAATTGTTTTGCGAGACAAAATTCACATCTACGGAATCACTATTTTGCTCAATAAAAGTAGACACAGGCACATCATTAAGATCAATAGGAGCACTTTTATTAACAACTAATTTCATAAGAGCATCAACTTTTTCATTCAAAGTACTAATTTCTTCAACCGAATTAATCTTTTTACTAGTAGGAGCTCTTTCGGTATGCCATTGTGAATAATTTGCCATAATATTATCAAGCAATTTAGTAGCTTCACCCAAAGTAATTTCCATAAAAGTACCACCCACGGTGGAATCTAAAAGAATTATAGAAACAAAATTCAATCCCGCATAAAAATTTTGTATGATCATCCAAGGATTCAAACCATGAGTGGGACAATTTCTTAGCATCAATTTCATTCTCTCCCAAGATTGCGCAACATGTTCATGCTCAAGTTGCTTAAAATTCATGATTTGAGTTGTAAGATAAATAATTTTTGCGGGTGGAAAATACTTAGTAATGAAAGCATCTTTGCACTTATCCCAAGAATCGATACTATTGCGAGGCAAAGAAGAAAACCAATTTTTTGCGCGATCTCGCAAAGAAAACAGAAATAATTTCAACTTCACAATATCATTGTCCACATCTTTTTTATTTTGCATATCGCATAATTCCATGAATGTGTTTAGATGGGATGCGGCATCCTCATTAGGAGTACCGGAAAACTGATCTTTCATAACAAGATTCAACAAAGCGGCATTAATATCACAAGATTCCGCACTAGTGGCGGGAGGAGCAATCAGAGTGCTAATAAAATCATTGTTGTTGGTATTGGAAAAAATCACACAACTTAGTGTTCTCTTGAGTCATCGTGACTACGCAAACAATATTGCACACAAAAATAGATCTGACGAGAAAACGGCGAACGAAAAAGAGGGCGAATAAAATGGCAATTTTTTGTGAAGTTGGGGAGATAAAAACGAGAGGCAAATGGCAAATAATGTAAATTGCAAGGAGATGAGATTTGTGATTAGGAACCTGATAGATGTTGATGATGTCTCACCGGCAACGGCGCCAGAAATCCTTTCTTGATGGCTCGTGTCCGCGTCAGTATTTCCCCGAAGAGGAAGGGATGATGCAGCACAGCTACGGTAGGTATTTCCCTCAGTTATGAAACCAAGGTTATCGAACCAGTAGGAGAACCAAGAAACACTATGTAAATGGTACCTGCACACAAAGAACAAATACTTGCAACCCGATGCGTAAGAGGGGTTGTCAATCCCACTCGGGTAAAAGATAGATTGGTTTGTAGTAGATTGGATAAATAGATCTCGCGATAAAACAAAATAAAATAAATAAAGAAAAAGTGCAGCAAGATATTTTTGGTTTTTAGAATATTAGACCTGAAAACGAAAGCAAATAAAAATAGATCGCAAAGCAAATATGATAAAGAATAGACCCGGGGGCCGTAGATTTCACTAGTGGCTTCTCTCGAGAAAAATAGCATACGGCGGGTAAACAAATTACTGTTGGGCAATTGATAGAACTTCAAATAATTATGACGATAACCAGGCAATGATCATTATATAGGCATCATGTCCAAGATTAGTAGACCGACTCCTGCCTGCATCTACTCCTATTACTCCACACATCGACCGCTATCCAGCATGCATATAGTGTATTAATTTCATGGAAAAACGGAGTAATGCAATAAGAACGATTACATGATGTAGACAAGATCTATTCATGTAGGAATAGACCCCATCTTGTTATCCTTAAGAGGAACGATCAATACGTGTCTTGCTGCCCCTTCTGTCACTGGGAAATAACACCGCACGACCGAACCCATCACAAAGCACCTCTTCCCATGGCAAGAAAAATCGATCTAGTTAGCCTAACTAAACTAAAGATTCGAAGATGAAATACGAGGCTATAAGTAATCATGCATATAATAGATCAAAGAAACTCAAATGACTTTCATGGATAAATAGATCTGATCATAAACTCAAAGTTCATCGGATCCCAACAAACACACCGCAAAAAGAGTTACATCAAATAGATCTCCAAGATACCATTGTATTGAGTATCAAAAGAGAGAGAGGAAGCCATCTAGCTACTAACTACGGACCCGTAGGTCTACAAAGAACTACTCACGCATCATCGAAGAGGCACCAATGAGGATGATGAAACCCTCCGTGATGGTGTCTAGATTGGATCTGGTGGTTCTGGAACTTACGGTGGCTGGAATTGTGTTTCGTCGACTCTCCTAGGGTTTTTGGATTTTCGGGGTATTTATAGAGGAAAGAGGCGGTGCGGGAGGCGACCGAGGTGGGCACAACCCACCAGGGCGCGCCTGGGCCCCCAGGCACGCCCAGGTGGGTTGTGCTCCCCTCGGAGCCCCCTCTGGTACTTCTTTGGCCCAACAGGTGTCTTCTGGTCCAGAAAAATTCTCCAAAACGTTTCACTGCGTTTAGACTCCGTTTGGTACTGATATTCTACGAAGTAAAAAACAAGCAAAAACAGCAACTGGCACTGGGCACTATGTCAATAGGTTAGTCCCAAAAAAGATATAAAGTTGCTATAAAATGATTGTAAAACATCCAAGAATGATAATATAACATCATGGAACAATAAAAAATTATAGATACGTTGGAGACGTATCAGCGCACCAGCAGCCCCAGGCGCGCCCTGGTGGGTTGTGGTCCCCACGTGGGTCCCCTCACTTATCTCTTTAGCCCATGTCATCACCTACCTCCAGAAAAAAATCACCATTGCTTTCTCTCTCTCGTGTTCTTGCTCTCAAACCCGCGGATTTCGATCTCTTTGCTCGAAGCTCCGTTTCCAAAACTATTTTGGGGGATTGCTACTTGGTATGTAACTCCTCCATTGCTCTAATTAGTTTTTGCTTTAGTGGTTTATATTTTGAATAATTAGCTACTCTTGGTGCTGCTGTAGATGAGCTTGCATGAATTCTTAGAGTTCTAAGTAGTTTGAATTCTCAATATAGCCTCTATGCCTCCTTATGAGTAGTTGTTATCAATCTTGTGAGGTTTTGTTGACAAAGATATTGTGTCCCAAATTTTTTCAGAAATTGTACGCGAATAAAATGAACTTCTTTGGAAGGAGTTCTTCGAGGAGGAGGTCCTTGGAGGCATCGTCTAGCAGTGGCTCAACTCGTCGGTCTTATGTTGTACCAAGTGCAAGTTCAATACGGGATGCCACTACCAAATCATGCTTATGGCCGTGCGATGATTTCATGACGAGTGTAGGTATCAAAGAAAAATTTGAGCAATATGTTCACAACGCCGAGCTCGGTCCCTACATTGAAGATAAGTGCATCCAGCATCTCAGCCTCACAGAATCATTTACTAAAGAATTTAAATTTCATCATCGTGAGTCTAGGGTTTCATTTAAACTTTATGAGCGTCCAATTACCATGCCTCTAGATGCGTTTAGTGGTGTGTGTAAAATTCCATTTTGGGGTTCGTTGGACGAACCACCAAGGTCTGAGTATGAGTCATTTTTGATTAATCTTTGCTATGGTGAGGATAGAGGAGTGACACAAGGTAGAATAAAAAGCATTCATTTCCCATCAATGCAATACTTTGCATTGTTCAATGGCAAATGCATCATAGGCAAACAAGACTATAGTACACTTTGTGCTCCTGACTTGAGCCTCATACACACTGCTCTCACCGGTATTAAATGTTATAACCTTGGAGCAATTTTTGCACGTAGATTGCAACACAACGCTGGTAGTGGATATTTTTATGGTGGGATTTATGCTTCACGATTAGCAAAGGAGCTGGGTGTATCACCTTGGCCTAATGACCCTATCCTACCTACTCAGTACTTAGACTTTGAGGCCATGAAGCACCATAAGTTCCTTAAGGGCAAAATCAATAATTATACTTATAACTTGCGGTTCAATAAAGAATCCATTGTGCATACCTTTTTGCCTGTGCCTGCTCTCTTTGATTTTCATTGCAAAGGAAGGTATTATGTTTTTGAGAGCGAGATCCCGTGCGCACAACGCGGAGGTCGTGGCTGCTCGGCAGGCTTAGAAGGCTGCACCAAGAGCCTCCGTGAGCTACCACTCCGACTATTATGCAGGCCACAGATGGTGATTACCAAGCTAGGCCAAAAGCCTAAGCTTGGGGGAGTCCGTATTTCCACCAACATTACATTCATGATCACATATTTCATTCTAGCTGTCAGTGTTCACACTTTTTCATTGTATTATCCATGTTAGATTTATTTTCTCGCTTTCTTCTTGTGTGTTTGAAAAACTTTGAGAAAATCCAAAAAATGTTTCTTGCTTCTTTCTTCAAGAAAAACTAAAAACTCCAAAAATATTTCAGTGTGTTTCTCTGAAATTCTTTTCCTTTTATTGAGTCATACCAAGGAGAAGACCACGATGAAAATGTCGAGTAGTCTCATATGCATTGATATTGATCTAACAAAGAGCCCATATTACCTTGTCTTCTCCTTTTTGAATAAAATGTTTGCAGATTCCAGCTTAGTCCACGGCACTCCTGCACTATTATTATTTTCATATCATTCCGTCATGCAAGTGAAAGGCAATAATGACGATATTTTATGAACTGGCTGTGGCAGAGAAAAACGGGTATGAACTCAACTTGTTCTATTTTTGTAAATATGTTTAACCTAGTATCCATGATTCAGCATATTATGATCAAACATGTTTGCAATGACAATTAGAGATTATAGTTTCTCATGACATGCTTAAGTAGCTAGGAGTGGATAATTATTTATCTTGGATTTCAACATGCATTAAAATGATTGTGATGTGGTATGATGATATGGTATCCTCCTCTGAATGTTTCAAGTGGCTTGACTTGGCACATGTTCATGCATGTAGTTGAATCAAAACCAACATATCCTCTATGATATTTATGTTCATGGTGTTCATATCCTACTCATGTTAGTATCCAATATTACTTATGCATAATGCATGTTCATGACCATTTTCGCTCTCTAGCTGGCCGCTTCTCAACCTGTTTGCTAGCCTTCGCCTGCACTAAGTGGGAATACTGGTTGTGCATCAAAATCCTAAAACCCAAGTTATCACAGATGAGTCCACCATTTCTACCTGTATGCGGTATTATCCTGCCATTCTAAGTAAATTTGCATGTGCCACCTCTAAAAACTTCATATAAACATCCGTTTTTGTGTGCCTGGATTGTTCATAGAGCCACAGGGGGTAGTTAGTATCTTCCATGCTAAGGGGGTTATTCTCATGCTGAGTGTTTATTCACTCGTCCTTGCACGAGAGGGGCGGTAATAGGGATTCCCAGTCCTGAAATAAAAAATTGCAAATAATTAAACAAAACTCCCCAAGGAATGATGTTGGTATGGACGGTACCCGTGGATTTGGCTAGCCGTGGAGTGTGTTTGTTGGTGGAGGGGGAGTAAACCTTTACTTTTATCGCTTGGGAACCGCCACTAATGTGTTTAGCATGGAAGATATTGATAACCTTTGGTCGTGACGTAAATAGGAAGGGTGCATTTCTCAAAATTTCATTTATCTCTGTTTAAAAAATCTGAGCTCTGGCACCGCTGCAAATCACTGCTTCCCTCTACGAAGGGACTATCTATTTAATTTTATGTTGTGTCATCACCTTCTCAAATAAGCGCTAGATCTGAGAGCACTATTGTCATCCTCATGCATTGTGTATAGCTAATGTTGGCTGCATCATGACTGGATCTTTTCTACCATGAATTACAATGTTTAGTCACTACTTGTACTTTGGAGGTGCTCTGCATTTATGTTTTGCGGTCTCAGAAAGGGCTAGCGAGATACCACTGTTGTCATATTATATCACGATTGTTTTGACAAAGTGTTGTCATTTGAGATATTTTATTATTGCTCGCTAGTTGCTTATGCCATTGATATGAGTTAATATAATTTCTAAGAGTTATTGTTGACATGGTTAGTTATAATCTTTGCTGAAAACCTGGGTGCTACTTAAGCTTATTTATGTAAACAAGAACAAAAGAGTTTGTAAAAGTTTTTCTTTTTCACTTTCAGTTTATCAACTGAATTGCTTGAGGACAAGCAAAGGTTTAAGCTTGGGGGAGTTGATACGTCTCCGTCGTATCAACTTTTCCTAACACTTTTGCTCTTGTTTTGGACTCTAATTTGCATGATTTGAATGAAACTAAACCGGACTGACGCTGTTTTCAGTAGAACTACCATGGTGTTGTTTTTGTGCAGAAATAAAAGTTCTCGGAATGGAACAAAACTTTTTGGAGAATTTTTGTGGAATGAAAGAAAAATACTGGAGCCAAGAACCACCGGAGGGGGCCCCCTAGGTGAGCACAACCCACCAGGGCGTGCCCCCCTCCACGCGCGCCAAGGTGGGTTGTGCCCACCTGGTGGCCCCGCGGACCCTGACTCCGACGCTATAAAATCCTATTTTTGGAGAAAAAAATCAGGGAGAAAGAATAATCGCCTTTCACGATACGGAGCCACCGCCGCCTCCTGTTCTTCATCGAGAGGCCAGATCTGGAGTCCGTTTGGGGCTCCGGAGAGGGGGATCTTTGATCTTCGTCATCACCAACCCTTCTCCATCGCCAATTCCATGATGCTCCCCACCGGGAGTGAGTAATTCCTTTGTAGGCTCGCTAGTCGGTGAGGAGTTGGATGAGATTCATCATATAATTGAGTTATTTTTGTTAGGGCTTGATCTCTAGTATCCATTATGTTCTGAGATTGATGTTGTTATGACTTTGCCATGCTTAATGCTTGTCACTTTGGGCCCGGGTGCCATGATTTCAGATCTGAACCATTTATGTTTTCACCATTATATCTATGTTATAGATCCGATCTTGCAAGTCATATAAACCTATTACGTGTTATGATCCGTAAACCCCGGTGTGACAGTAATCGGGATACTTTCCGGTGATGACCGTAGTTTGAGGAGTTCATGTATTCACTATGTGCTAATGCTTTGTTCCGGTTCTCTATTAAAAGGAGGCCTTAATATCCCTTAGTTTACTTATGGACCCCGCTGCCATGGGAGGGTAGGACAAAAGATGCCATGCAAGTTCTTTCCATAAGCACGTATGACTATTTACGGAATACATGCCTACATTATATTTATGAGCTGGAGCTAGTGCCGTATCGCCCTAGGTTATGACTGTTATATGATGAATAGCATCCAACAAATTCACCGATCCAATGCCTACGAATTTTCCACATATTGTTCTTGCTATGTTACTATTGCTGCTGTTACCCTTATACTTGCTACAAAATCATTGCTATCACTGTTACCGTTACTGCTACTATTATCACTGCTATCAAAACTATCACACTACTTTGCTACTGATCACTTTGCTGTAGATATTTAATCTCCAGGTGTGGTTGAATTGACAACTCAGCTGCTAATGCTTGCAAATATTCTTTGGCTCCCCTTGTGTCGAATCTATAAATTTGGGTTGAATACTCTACCCTCAAAAACTGTTGCGATCCCCTATACTTGTGGGTTATCAGGTCTCACCCCATCTCGTGCCAGAAGCACACATTTGTGGGCCCGCACATGGTCCACCTTTCACTTGAAGCGAAAGGGGGCGGGGTTTGACCATGATGGACACCCATAAGTTTAGTGTTACGGTAGGGTGATATGTTAGACCTAGCTATTTGGGGGCATGTGTTCATAGCTAGGATTCCCCTCCTGCCGACACGAAGGGGGGGGGGGGACAAGAAATACCATGCGCTTTGTGAGACAGGTGCCACATCGAAGTTGTGCATTTGGTATTGAAGATCAAACCACCCTTTTCATACAAATTTTGGTCCACATGCAAGTGTGTTCGTGTTTTGACCCTTTCCCGCGTTATTTTTGCCAAATTTATAAACATTAGACAAGTCGGATGACGCAACAGACACGGTTCACTCGCACTACCCGTGTGTCACGCCCGTGCCCCTGTCACTCACATCAGCATAGTAAATTGGGCTCCACGAGGCTTCCCTCACAATCTGAAAAATATCTACCCACCTGCAGGGTTTTTCTGTTTGATAACAAACGGTTATTATGTTTCGACCGTGTGCGATGTTTGTTGTTCCCGCTCCTTCCTGCATCCCTCAAAAATATCTACCAGACTGGAGGGTTTTTCTGTTTGATAACACACGGTTGTTATTTTGCGACCGTGTGCGATGCATCATCCAAATTTTCAATAGCCCCGACATTTTACTCCCGTGTAGTAAAAAATTTAGTAGCCGCGTCATTTCCTCAAACACCACCCTCCTCCACACACACGCACCCAAAAAACTCCATGTGCGCGCGCACATACACACACCACTGATGTCTACTATGCAACTTTATTCTTGTAGACTCGTGTTGGGCCTCCAAGCGCAGAGTTTTGTAGGACAGTAGCAATTTTCCCTCAAGTGGATGACCTAAGGTTTATCAATCCGTGGGAGGCGTAGGATGAAGATGGTCTCTCTCAGACAACCTTGCAACCAAATAACAAAGAGTCTCTTGTGTCCCCAACACACCAAATACAATGGTAATTTGTATAGGTGCACTAGTTTGGTGAAGAGATGGTGATACACGTGTAATACGGATAGTAGATATTGATTTTTGTAATAAGAACAATAAAAAATAGCAAGGTAGCAATTGATAAGACGCAACACAAACGCTATTGCAATGCTTGAAAATGAGGCCTAGGGTCCGTACTTTCGCTAGTGCAATCTCTCAACAATGCTAATCTAATTGGATCATATAACCATCCCTCAACGTGTGATGAAGAATCACTCCAAAGTTCTTATCTAGCGGAGAACATAAGAAGAAATTGTTTGTAGGGTACAAAACCACCTCAAAGCTATTCTTTCCGATCAATCTATCCTAGAGTTCGTACTAAAATAACACCAAGCTATTCTTTCTGATCAATCTAACCAAGAGTTCATACTAAAATAACACCATATGATGCACGTCAACCAACTCTAATGTCACCTAGATACTCCAATGTCACCGCGAGTATCCGTGAGTTGATTATACGATATGCATCAAACAATTTCAGATTCATAATACTCAATCCAACACAGAGAACCTCAAAGAGTGCCCCAAGATTTCTACCGGAGAAACAAAGACAAGAACATGCATCAACCCCTATGCATAGATTACCCCAATGTCACCTCGGGAATCCGCGAGTTGAGTGCCAAGACATATATCAAGTGAATCAATATGATACCCCATTGTCACCACGGGTATTCATAGCAAGGCATACATAAAGTGTTCTCAAATCCATAAAAGTATTCAATCCGATAAGAACGAAATCTCAAAGGGAAAACTCAATTCACAACAAGATAGAGAGGGGAAAACACCATATGATCCGACTATATTAACAAAGTCCACGATACATCAAGATCGTGACATCTCAAGAACACGAGAGAGAGAGAGAGAGAGATTAAACACATAGCTACTGGCACAAACCCTCAGCCCCGAGGGTGGACTACTCCCTCCTCATCATGGTGGCCACTAGGATGATGAAGATGGCCACCGGTGATGGTTTCCCCCTCCGGCGGAGTGCCGTAATGGGGTCTAGATTGGTTTTTCGTGGCTACAGAGGCTTGCGGCGGTGGAACTTCTGATCTAGGGTTACCCCGATAGTTTTTGGAATATTTGGCAATTTATAGGGCGAAGAGGCGGTGCGGGAGGCCACCGAGGTGGGCACAACCCACCTGGGCGCGCCTGGGCCCCCAGGCACGCCCTGGTGGGTTGTGCTCTCCTCGGAGCTCCCCTCTGGTACTTCTTTGGCCCACCGGGTGTCTTTTCGTCCAGAAAAAATCTCCAAAAAGTTTCGCTACGTTTGGACTCTGTTTGGTATTGATTTTCTGCAATGTAAAAAACAAGCAAAAAAACAGCAACTGGCACTGGGCACTATGTCAATAGGTTATTCCCAAAAAATTATATAAAGTTGCTATAAAATGATTGTAAAACATCCAAGAATGATAATATAACAGCATGAATACTTCATAAATTATAGATACGTTGGAGACGTATCAGCATCCCCAAGCTTAATTTCTACTCGTCCTCGAGTAGGTAAATGATAGAAGAAATAATTTATGAAGTGTGAATGCTAGCAAAGTTCATAAGTTTGATCAATGATAATTTCAATCACTTTTCCTAGCATCATAACATCAACTCTTTCTCATAAAACTCATCATGGTAAAGTAGCAACCAATTCACATGCTAAGGTTCAAACAATGAATTATCTTGAAACTCAACAACCTATGTTCACAGTCACCAAGCAATTGCAATTCAACTTATTCAACAAAGTCTAAGTAGGAGCTCCACATACTCAATCATCATATAGTCTTCCATGATTGCTAGTACTCAAAGCATATTCTTAGAACAAATGGCATCCATCGAACACAGAGAAAGATAGGGGCTTAATATTTTGCCTCCCAACTCATTTATCATAGAGATAATTGTCAACAATAATAATTCATGATCAAATATATTTGACTGGTCATATGTGCCTAGATCTTTCCCCACCACATGATGCTTGTCAACTAGAGAATAATTGAGGTTGAATGAGGATGTATACTATTGACTTTTTGCATAAAAGTAAATACTGAAAAGTAAAAGATAGGCCCTTCGCAGAGGGAAGCAGAGGTTGTCATGCGCTTTTTATTTGGATGCCCAAGCTCTTAATGCAAAGGAACGTCACGTTACATTGCCCCTTATGATAGCAACCTTTATTATGCAATCCGTCGCTTTTATTACTTTGCCATCACAAGTTCGTACAATGCTCAATTTTCCCTTACAATAAAAGATCAAACATATTTCGGATCAATTTTTATTGCTTTATGCACCGATGACAACTTACTTGAAGGATCTTATTCAATCCATTGGTAGGTATGGTGGACACTCATGACAAGAAACTGGGTTTAAGGGTTTTTGGATGCACAAGTAGTATCTCTACTTAGTACGATTTTTTGGCTAGCAATAGATCCTAGGCAAACACCACATGTTGGAGGATCCATAACAATATAACTTCTATGCAAATATACCCAAACATAACTCATTACGTTGTCTTCCTTGACCAACTTCAACTAATTTTCTCAAGTTTTAAAATAATTAAGGGGTATTCACAATCATAGAAGATGTCCAAGATAATATATTTGCATGTGAAAGTTCTCTTCCTTATACTAATCATTCATGAATTGCTTGTATGACCAATATTGTGATTGTCAAGCTTCAAAAGATTTCACTTTCTAAACCCAATGTGAAGCTACTACTAGGCATGATATAATTTCAACTTCATGATATTCAATTCATTCAACAATTTACTCATAGGATATAAGTGAAGCACAAGAGTAAATGGCAAACTACTCCAAAAAGATATAAGTGAAGATCAAACGAGTAGTTAAGTAAATGGGTAGCTAATTGAGGACTCTCTATTATTTAAAAATTTCAGATCTAAGTATTTTATTAAAACAGCAAGCAAAACAAAACAAAATGACATTCCAAGAATATCACAACTCATGTGAAGAAGCAAAAACTTAGGCTCAACCGATACTAACCGATAATTGTTGAAGAAGAAAGGTGGGATGCCTACTGGGGCATCCCCAAGCTTAGATGCTTGAGACTTCTTGAAATATTATCTTGGTATGCCTTGGGTATCCCCAAGCTTGAGTTTTCGTGTCTCCTTAATTCCTTTTATATCACGGTTTCCCTAAATCTCAAAAACTTCATCCACACAAAACTCAACAAGAACTCGTGAGATACGTTAGTATAAATCAATGCAACACCTTATCATTCTCTACTGTAGAAAATCACTAAAATTATTATTCAACATTGTATACTAAATTCCTCTGCATATTTAATACTCCTATCCTCAAATAGAATCATTAAACAAGCAAACATATGCAAACAATGCAAACATAACAGCAATCTGCCAAAACAGGACAGTCTGTAATGGATGAAGAAGTATCCATACTTATTTAATTCAAAAAATTCTGAAAATTTACCAAACTGTAGAAAATTTATCATATATTACTGTTAAAAGTATTTCAACATTTTATCACAATCTGACTTTTCTCAGGAATTTTTACAACAGCGACAAACTTTCTGTTTTGAAACAGCAACTCATATACTTGCAAAATAAGCATGGTAAAGGCTATCATTGCCATTTTTATTGAAATAAAATATGCAAAACATTATTATAAATAATATAAATAAAATAAAAACAAAATAAAATGATGCTTCAAGCAAAACTCATATCATGTGACGAATAAAAATATAGCCTCAAGTAAGGTTACCGATATTGTTGGAGACGAAAGAGGGGATGCCTTCCGGGGCATCCCCAAGATTAGTTGCTTGGATCTTCCTTGGATATCACCTTGGGGTTCCTTGGTAATCCCCAAGCTTAGAGTATTTTCACACCTTATTCTCCTCATATCGATATCTCACCCAAAACTTGAAAACTTCAATCACACAAAACTTAACGGAACTTCATGAGATAGGTTATTATGATAAAGACAAATCATTCACTTCGGCACTGTCAAAGACAAGATTCATAATTTTTCTCACACAATGACTACTGTACCTTATCATTTCCACAATTTATATTGAGCAATATAATCCATAGAAACTAGATAACAAGCAAACTATGCATTGAAAACAGAATCTGTCAAAAACAGAACAGTCTGTAGTAATCTGTACTCCAACCATACTTCTGTAACTCCAAAAATTCTGAAAAATTAGGAAAACGTAGGTAATTTGTATGTCAATCACCTGTAAAAAATTCAGATCAAAATCACGTTCCAGTGAATTTTCAATATTCCTGGACTAAGCGCAAAAGTTTCTGTTTTTGCACAGAATCAAGTCAACTATCATCCATACTATCCCAAAGGCTTTACTTGGCACTTTATTGAAACAAAAGTTATAAAACATGATTAATACAGTATCCTAATCATGTTAAGACACAAAAACAGTAGGTAAAAGTGTTGGGTTGTCTCCCAAGAAGCGCTTTTCTTTAATGCCTTTTTAGCTAGGCATGATGATTTCAATGATTCTCACATAGAAGTAAAGAATTGAAACACAACGAGAGCATCATGAAGCATATGACTAGCACATTTAAGCCTAATCCACTTCCTATGAATAGGGATTTTGTGAGCAAACAACTTATGGGAACAAGAATCAACTAGCATAGGAAGGCAAAACATGCATACTTCGAAAATTTCAACACATAGAGAGGAAACTTGATATTATTGAGATATGTAGATGCATATGTTCCTCTCTCATAATAATTTTCAGTAGCATCATGAATGAATTCAACAATATAACTATCACATAAAGCATTATTTTCATGATCCACAAGCATAGAAATTTTATTACTCTCCACATAAGCAAATTTATTCTCATGAATAGTAGTGGGAGAAAACTCAATAAAATAACTATCATGTGATTGAAAATTAAAATCATGATGACAAGTTTCATGATTATCATTATTATTTATAGCGTACATATCATCACCATAATCATCATAGATAGCAACTTTGTTCTCATAATAATCAATTGAAACCTCTTCCAAAATATTGGATTCATCATTAAATAAAGTCATGACCTCTCCAAATCCATTTTCATCAATATAATCATCATAAATATGAGGCACGCAATCATCATAATAAATTTTCTCATCAAAACTTGGGTGACTAAAAATATCATCTTCATCAAACATAGCATCCCCAAGCTTATGGCTTTGCATATCATTAGCATCATGGATATTCAAAGAGTTCATACCAACAACATTGCAATCATGCTCATCATTCAAAGATTTTTTGTCAAACATTTTATAGAATTCTTCTTCTATCAATTGAGCACAATTTTCCTTTCCATCATTTTCACGAAAGAAATTATAAAGATGAATAATATGATGCAACCATAATTCCATTTTTTTGTAGTTTTCTTTTTATAAACCAAACTAGTGATAAAACAAAAAACTAAAAGATTCAATTGCAAGATCTAAAGATATACCTTCAAGCACTCACCTCCCCGGCAACGGCGCCAGAAAAGAGCTTCGTTGACGGGGTGTGAGTACCGCTTACCTAACCTCCCCGGCAACGGCGCCAGAAAAGAGCTTGATGTCTACTACGCAACTTTATTCTTGTAGACTCGTGTTGGGCCTCCAAGCGCAGAGTTTTGTAGGACAGTAGCAATTTTCCCTTAAGTGGATGACCTAAGGTTTATCAATCCGTGGGAGGTGTAGGATGAAGATGGTCTATCTCAGACAACCTTGCAACCAAATAACAAAGAGTCTCTTGTGTCCCCAACACACCAAATACAATGGTAATTTGTATAGGTGCACTAGTTTGGCGAAGAGATGGTGATACACATGTAATATGGATAGTAGATATTGATTTTTGTAATAAGAACAATAAAAAATAGCAAGGTAGCAATTGATAAGACGGAGCACAAACGCTATTGCAATGCTTGAAAATGAGGCCTAGGGTCCGTACTTTCGCTAGTGCAATCTCTCAACAATGCTAATCTAATTGGATCAAATAACCATCCCTCAACGTGTGATGAAGAATCACTCCAAAGTTCTTATCTAGCGGAGAACATAAGAAGAAATTGTTTGTAGGGTACGAAACCACCTCAAAGCTATTCTTTCTGATCAATCTATCCTAGAGTTCGTACTAAAATAACACCAAGCTATTCTTTCCGATCAATCTAACCAAGAGTTCATACTAAAATAACACCATATGATACACATCAACCAACTCTAATGTCACCTAGATACTCCAATGTCACCGCGAGTATCCGTGAGTTGATTATACGATATGCATCAAACAATTTCAGGTTCATAATACTCAATCCAACACAGAGAACCTCAAAGAGTGCCCCAAGATTTCTACCGGAGAAACAAAGACAAGAACGTGCATCAACCCCTATGCATAGATTACCCCAATGTCACCTCGGGAATCCGCGAGTTGAGTGCCAAGACATATATCAAGTGAATCAATATGATACCCAATTGTCACCATGGGTATTCATAGCAAGGCATACATAAAGTGTTCTCAAATCCATAAAAGTATTCAATCCGATAAGAACGAAATCTCAAAGGGAAAACTCAATTCACAACAAGATAGAGAGGGGAAAACACCATATGATCCGACTATATTAACAAAGTCCACGATACATCAAGATCGTGACATCTCAAGAACACGAGAGAGAGAGAGAGAGAGAGAGATTAAACACATAGCTACTGGTACAAACCCTCAGCCCCGAGGGTGGACTACTCCCTCCTCATCATGGTGGCCACTAGGATGATGAAGATGGCCACCGGTGATGATTTCCCCCTCCGGCGGAGTGCCGTAACGGGGTCTAGATTGGTTTTTCGTGGCTACAGAGGCTTGCGGCGGTGGAACTTCTGATCTAGGGTTACCCCGAGAGTTTTTGGAATATTTGGCAATTTATAGGGCGAAGAGGCGGTGCGGGAGGCCACCGAGGTGGGCACAACCCACCTGGGCGCGCCTGGGCCCCCAGGCACGCCCTGGTGGGTTGTGCTCTCCTCGGAGCTCCCCTCTGGTACTTCTTTGGCCCACCGGGTGTCTTTTCGTCCAGAAAAGATCTCCAAAAAGTTTCGCTACGTTTGGACTCTGTTTGGTATTGATTTTCTGCAATGTAAAAAACAAGCAAAAAACAGCAACTCGCACTGGGCACTATGTCAATAGGTTAGTCCCAAAAAATGATATAAAGTTGCTATAAAATAATTGTAAAACATCCAAGAATGATAATATAACAGCATGAATACTTCATAAATTATAGATACGTTGGAGACGTATCAACCACCACCATCACAACCCCTCTCTCGCTCGAAACCCTAGCAAGGTCGCCGCCACCACAAGGCCTCCATTATCAACATCTGCCGGTTTGCCTGTGCAACACCAATCTCCATACCCTAGCCGCCCTGAGTTTCTTAGATGACACCTGCCAAACACCCCCTTTCCCATAGATCCCCATCCCCATCCCCTACTCCAGAGCATCTTAGCCTAAGCCCAGCTACACTTCCCGTGGAGCTCGAGGAGCGACTCGACCAAAAGAGTTGTATCACGGCCTCTTTGCCCGACATCGTCGAGGTGGCCGCCGAGGGAGCTGACGACCATTACTGGCCGCAGGCTCTCAATCAGCGGGCTAGAGTATGCTGGTATATCGCAGACGCCGACTACAACATCGACGCCGGCTACGACATCGAGGTCGTCGACAGCGACGGCCTAACGCAGGCTATGTCACAGGTTAAGTGGCCCATACCCAACCCGTCGGGTTCAACCGCCGTCGATCTCATCCATGGCCCCGCCGCTGATCTCCTCTGGCTCGTTGTCAAGAATTTTCCATCCTACATCGCCATTGAGCCCCTTTTATCATTTCTGAAGGACACGTTCTATGACGCTACCTTGGGATCCATAGCTGCCAAGTCAAACCTCATCGACGGTGACCATGAGGAAGGCACCCTCTCCGGCTCTTCCAAGGGGAAAGAGCCCATCTGCAACATCAGGGAGGGCACCCTACAGCCGTGCTCTTCCAAGGGGAAGGAGCCCAGCTGCGACAACATGGAGCACAGCCAGGGTCCATGCTCTTCCCATGGGAACGAGCCCATATGTGACAAGTGCGGAAACCCATGATTTGTTTTGCCATGCCTCTTCACAGGGGGGAACCCATGATTTACTTTGTCAAGTCCCTTTTGTAGTGTAGTGAGAATATGTCCAATTTTAATTGCTATATTTGGTTGTTTGCAGTATGCCTTGTTTATTTCAGTTGTTCACAATGTGATGCTCTATATGTGCAACTATTTATTGTGCAGTACATTTTCATCAATACCAGTTTCAAACATACCAATAGGAATGAATATATTTGCTTGCTGTTAAGCCTGTTATAGCTAGCATATGCCTCTTTTAACATTTTTTTTGTTGTTCGGTTGTTTGTAGTTAGCATATATCCAGTTTCAAAAGCTATCTTTGGTTGTTCGTAATATGCCTTGTTTATTTCAGTTGTTCAGAAAGTGATGCTCTATATGTGCAACTATTTACTGTGCAGTACAATTTCATCAATACCGGTTTCAACAGTACCAATAATAATGACTATATTTGGTACATGTTAAGCCTGTTGTAGCGAGCATATGCCTCGTTTAATGTTTTTAGTTTGTTCGGTTGTTTGTAGTTAGCATATGTTCAGTTTCAATTGCTATCTTTGGTTGTTCGTAGTATGCCTTTTTTATTTCAGTTATTCACAAAGTGATGTTCTATATGTGCATGTATGAAGTGTGCAGTTCAATTTCATCAATATCGGTTTCAACAATACCAATATGAATGACTATATTTGGTTGTTGTTAAGCCTGTTGTAGCGAGCACATGACTCTTTTAACGGTTTTTGGTTGTTTAGTTGTTTGTAGTTAGCATATGTCCAGTTTCAATTGCTATCTTTGGTTGTTTATAGTATGCCTTGTTTATTCCAGTTAGTCACAACATTATGTTCTATATGTGCAAGTATGAACTGTGCAGTTCAATTTCATCAATAACAGTTTCAACAATACCACTATGAATGACTACATTTGGTTGTTGTTAAGCATGTTGTAGTTAACACGCCTTTCCATTTTTATTTAACAATAACCAGTGTACTTAGACCGGCACAATACCAGTTTGAATGACTATATTTCCTTGTTGTTAAATGTTAGGCCTGTTGCAGTTAACACACCTTTCCACTTCTTATTTTGCTTAACTAGCATGCTGAAACCTACACACTGAAGGTATCATTTTGAGATTATGTTGTCTACCATGGATATATTTGGTTGATATTTAGCCTGTTGTGCTTAGCATGCCTTTCGATGTACTTACACATGACAATTTTGGGAACGACTGTTGTTTTCCATTGAGGTTAGTTTCATCCCATGGCTTATATATACTGACTGTCCAGGATATCAGTAGCTGGTACTGACGGTGTCCTGGACTAGGGAGTACTCACCACATCGTCTTCCGACCAGCTGGATCGGGCCGAGGACCCCCATGAAGGTTCTCTCATGGGCCACTTTGGGTAGCCCATGCCGCATACAAGGAAGATTCCGCAAGACTTGGTGATCAAGACAAGGACTCCTATCCACCAACGTAGCCGACTAGGACTCTTGTTATCCTAGGTCTCCAGTACATTATATAAGCCGAAGCCAGGCTAGTCGATAGGGATATGCAAGATCATTATGACATCCATCATATCATTAGTGTTTAGACCACAACTCATGATCTCGAGGTAGATCAACTCTGTACTCGATACCTCATCATCAATATAAACAAGAGTAGGACGTAGGGTTTTACCTCCATCAAGAGGGCCCAAACCTGGGTAAAACATTGTTTCCTTCGTTTCTGTTACCATTGATTCGAGAATCCACAGCTCGGGACCCCTTACCCCGAGGTCTGCCAGTTTTGACACCGACAATGGTGCTTTCATTGAGAGTACCGCTGTGTGGTCGGCAAATGATCAATGAATCGCCTGCAGATCAACTGCGACGTCGGCATCTTCATCGCCGGCTCGACTGGTCACCTTGGCTCGATTGAGGACTATGCCCTGCCTCCGATCATCATGTTTGGACGAGGGCCTTCATCAACATCAACTCTGATCTCTATCATGATCACGGAGGAATCATCCATGGAGCTCGGGGGCTCAACGTCCACATGCCCTCGGGCAACCGTGCTATTTTTCCGGACAGCGAACTTGTATCCGCTGCCACTGCCTCCTCGAGCATCGCTTTGACGATTCCTTTGGTGGAATTGTGCAGAATTGAGTCTACAATAACACTGTAAAATTTCGTCACGTTCCGATGGAGCAATCTCCGCCGATCTTCGATATACCAGAGCCCTATCGAATCTGGACGGGAATCCGGATGAGTTTGGAGCGTGGTGTCCAGCATCTAGTTCGGACGTCCATTGGAAGATCCAACCGTTGATTAGCTGTGGAATTCCTATATCTACCACCCCTCAAAATTTCAGCTCGATCCGACCGTTCAAACTCCGAGAAACCTCCGATGAGCGCATCAATTTTTAGATCTATTTTCTGCACGAGAACAAATCCGACCCAAATTCATCTTTTTTATGAACGGGATTTCTAGCATCCTTGTTGAAGGAAGTTTTGTGTGGGTATTGTGTTTTATTCTCAAACACATCCCACTAATTTTAAATCCTTTTCCAATATAATCGTCACCGTCGCGCCGGTGTCAAACCAGCCCGACAACGTTGCTGCACGGCTGCCGACCTGCGCCAGACTGGTCGTCGCTTCATCGAGCCGAGCCCAACCTTATCAGATCATCATCTCGGCAAAGCCGAACAAGAGTTCGGCATCGTGAAGGCTAAATCATCACCAACATCATCGCCACACGTATTACACGGAGCTGGCACACCGGCATCGCCGCACGGTTACTTCATTAGGCCGGCATCGACCGTGTCATAAGATCCGACATGCGTCGGCATCGCCGCGCCATTGCTTCTTCAAGCCTATGTCCACCACGCCGATCTGCTTCGACAACTCGGCGTGTATGGGGATTGTAACGTCACCTTACCGACCTGCTCCGTCACCTCGGCTAGACCGGGTGCTTCGTCATCAACCTACTTCGGGGACTTCGGCGTCACCAGCCGACCATCTTTGTCACGTTAGCTGGTCCGGGGGCTTCGTCTCGCCGCATCGACCGCGCTGCATCATTACTTCGTCAAGCCGAACTCCTCGCTCGGTCACCTTGGGCTTGGGGGCTGGGATCTCGGCCAGGCCAAGGACTACGTCTTCGTCCCACCACAAGCCCGGACTCGTCAGCAACACCAAACACACTAACTAGCTAAGTCGCTTTCATTCTCAAATTTTCTCAATTCTCAATTTTTTTGGATAGACCAAGCATTATATTTATGTTAAAAGCATCGTTTGTTAAAAACACTTCTTGTCCTAGGTTAACTGGGGGCTCTTAAAATTTATATGAGCCATTTTATAATAACTTTTTTCTTTTAAGTCGTTGCCAAGTCTTCTTCTATCACTCCTTTTTTGACTCGAGTGTATGGTCAATAGTCGGATAGCTTGGCTTCTCTCTAAAGCCGCTTGAGTTTAGTTTGCTAAACTGGTCTCGGAGAAGCACTCCGCCTTCGGGATAAGGAGGTTGAAGCCGAAGGCTGACCTACTTGAAGTTTAGAGATCAGATGTATCATGTTAAAAGCACAACAGAAGCACATATTTTTTTAAGACCAATTTCGGATTGCACCAAAACTTGATTTAGTCCAGATGTAAAGTTTTTACTGAAGTTTTTTGGTTTTCCATGGTTATGGCACTTTAAACCTATTTGTGTGTTCCCAGCATAAGTCTCACAGTACGATTCCGGACACCTTTAAAGCTTAGGCAATATCAATGCGGATTACGACTAGAGCCGAACCCACCAAAAGCCAAGGTACTCCATGGACTCCTCGGCAAAACATTCTCGGATATTGCATTATATGCATCAGTTTCGAATTGTGTCTTCGGTCAATAGTTGGTTTGCCGGGCTCCCGTGCTTTCCTCCTACGTTCCGCTTTATTCGGCTAGGTGTGCAAAGGGAGAACCATTGCGATTGTGCTTCCAGCTCGAATGGTTAAGCGCCTCAGTGGAGAAAGCCAAAAACTGACTGTCACAATGGGCGTAAACTGGTCAGCGATCCGATGACGGTGTCAAACTATAGATCGATAGCGATTACCCCGTGTTAAACAATGGGCCTTTCATAACATTGGTCGAAGTGTTAATGGCTAGACTTCAGCAGTGCCGAACACTAACCGGGGGCTAGTAACTGGCCTCCAAACTTTAAGCTCCTATGACTAAGTGAAAGTTATAAAGCCTAGACATCTGATTGCCTTGTTTCTGCTAACACAACCGCCTTCAGGCACCGAGACGTCGGCTAAGGGTTGTCTTGTTAGTACGGAAACACCCTGCGTAGCATCTATAAAGGGGTAGAAGCCGACGATGGGCCACTTTCAGATTATAAACGGTCGCAACGGAGTCAAAATAAAAATATATATCATCAGCGTTTGTATTCACTATACGAGCGCTGCCTTCCGTAATTATCGTTATAAAGTCATAAATATGCATCAATTTGACCTAAGATTTTGGCCAAGCTGGGTTGCCTGGCTCCTATGCTTACCCCTATGTTCCCGATTGTTCGGCTAGGTAGTAAAGGGGGCACCTTTGTGATTGTTACTACCGGGTCATCCGGGTTAGTACCTCAGACTGGGTGAAGCCGAAAGCTAGCCATCTTAAAGGATATAATTGGTCAGCAACATCGAAAGTGAAAATTTCGGTTCATTAGACCATAGAGTTCGGGAACTTTCCCCAAACTAAATCCTCAATGTTTTCCTCCCACATTGATCGGAGGTGAGGTTTCATGATCATGGTCAGCATGACAACCCAAAGAAAGGAACCGATAGCGGGACTATTTTGTTTGGAAGATGTTTCTTACGTTAAAGAGTAATATAACATACCTCTTCGTGTACCTTTGTTTATAAAACCGTATGGCCAGATTCCCTTGTTTTCCGTAAATCTTTGCCCTTAGAAAGGCTTTATAAAGTAGGACAAACACTCCCCGGCTACTGGCCAAGGAGGTTGAAGCTGATGGCTGGTCAACAAAGTTTTGTACAATGCGGATCCGAGCATTAATGATGTAGAGTACTTGGATACATAGAATCATTACACATAAATTGTGATTAAAGTCAGTTTACTCTGAATATTGATCCTTAATTCGGCCACCCTTGCCCAAATTACGGCTCGGGGGCTACTGGCTTCACGCTTCTTACTTAAAGGCCATTAAAGGGGTATATCGATCCCCTGATCTGGTATTGCCACCCGACCAGTGGCTCGGGGGCTACTGCATTGCCTATTCAATGCAGAAAATTTAAAATGCCCAGTGTTCGGCTTGACCGAGCTATGGGCAAATGCATCTTCAAACAACAATCGGTACCATCTGGGACCTATCCGGCATCAAGCTAGTTTATTACAGCGATTTCTCAAGACCCTCTATCAAGGGCCCGTCCGTCAATCACTATCTCCTCTAATAAAATTACACCACGTTTCAATTCCTACGTATGCTGCCGAGCTAGGAGTTGATCCTCGGGCCGATTTTGCAAATAGACCTGAGTCTCAGGGGCTATTGGGATCAGTGGTTTCATGTTTTCCTTCAGGTGTATCTCAGATTTTAGGCCGACACACACACCTTGAGGGCTACTGGCTATATATCTCGGCAGAGAAGAAATTGCACCAATCGTGAAAAATATATCCGCTAAAAATCAGCCCAAGCCTGAGGTGGTGCACCACTTCGGAAGCAGTCCGGCATAAAGCTCGGATGCAAGTGGTTGGCTCCTTAGAGAGCGGTTCCGAATTAAGCTCGGCTGAATTCTTTCAACTTTTTCAAGACCGAGGTAGTCTATGACACTTCGGATGCAGACCAGCGTTGGAGCTCGGCTGCAAGAAGATACCTCGGAAGCAGTTCGGCATAAAGCTCGGATACAAATGGTTGGCTCCATAGAGGGCATTTTTGGCATTAAGCTCGGCTAAACTCCTTCGACTTTTTCGAACCAAGGTGATCTATGACACCTTGGATACAGTCCGGCGTTGGAGCTAGGATGCAGTTCAACATTGGAGCTCAGCTACAAAATGACACTTCGGATACAGTCCGGCGTTGGAGCTTGGATGCAGTCCGACGTTGGAGCTCGGCTGCAAAAAGACAACTCGGATGCAGTCCGGCGCTGGAGCTCGGACGCGAGAAGACACCGCTACACGAGAAACACTTCAAACCCGAGGTGTGGCGTAAAAATAACAAGGCATTGATAAAGGCCGAAGACTTAAAGGGCTCCTCGGATGCCCGACGTGTAAACTCTTCGGATTTAGCTCGACAATCCTCAAGATCGAAGATGGGAAGATTTCTTGAACCAGTTTTCAAGACCGACGACTGAAGATGAAGAACAGTTCGGAAGAATCGAGGAGTGTCCCCAACTTGAAGACCGGTTCAGGGGGCTACTAACGGTGTCCTGGACTACAGGGTACTCACAACGTTGTCTCCCGACCAGCTGGATCGGGCCGAGGACCCCCATGAAGGTTCTCTCATGGGTCACTTCGGGTAGCCCATGCCGCATACAAGGAAGATTCTGCAAGACTTGGTGATCAAGACAAGGACTTCTATCCACCAACGTAGCCGACTAGGACTCTTGTTATCCTAGGTCTGCGGTACATTATATAAGCCGAGGCTAGGCTAGTCGATAGGGATATGCAAGATCATTATGAAATCCATCATATCATTAGGGTTTAGACCACAACTCATGATCTCAAGGTAGATCAACTCTGTACTCGATACCCCATCATCAATATAAACAAGAGCAGGACCTAGGGTTTTACCTCCATCAAGAGGGCCCGAACCTGGGTAAAACATCGTCTCCTTCATTCCTGTTACCATTGATCCGAGAATCCACAGCTCGGGACCCCCTACCCCGAGGTCTGCCGGTTTTGACACCGACAGGTACCATATAGGCCGGGGGCTGACAAGGGATTAATCGGTGAATTGGACTTTTAACTGAGTATATCTATAACCCATTTATCGGTAGGTTAACTAGGGTCATATCTAATATATCTGAGGCTCCATAGCAACATGCATTGTACTGAATGTCTAAATATGCAATCCTAGGATACATAGCAATAAGGAAGAGTGTTACCTTAATGTTCTGATGATGTCTAGATATACATAGAAGAGAAGCTACAACAACAACAACAACAACACAACATCAGCTAACTGTAGTTAATCGGCCGATATTTGTAAAAATGTAATAAACTCCCCCCGCCCCATAATATAAGATGTTAATTCATCCAATATGTGAGTATATTGGATGTTATAAGATATTATATAATGGGACGGAGGGAGTGGTGTACTACATCATTGTGCAATTGTTGTTTAGCTTTTAATATTAACTTGGTGCTTTTAGGTACATGTCATTGGTAAAGATCCGCGCTTCGACCCTTTCTACATATGGGGTAATGAGATATTGATGAACCAGCATCAAGTGAGGAAACTGATAAAGATTGTTAGTAAAATGGGTGAAAAGATGGCAATTAAACTATTTGTTTACACTTTATCCAAGACAACAGTGAACTGCAGGATGGTAAGTAAGAACTCTGCAGCCTTCTTTTTACTACCCATAATGAGTGGTGTTAGATGACAATGTCTGAATCTTTTTCCTTTGCAGTGGTTCCCAAAGCAGTTTACTCAAGATTACCTCTCAAACTACATGATTGGTGGGCATGCAAAGGTTAAAGTATTTCTACCAGAACACGATGACTATCTAGATGTCCTCATGAAGACAGTGAAGGATGGGCAGTCGGCCATCACAAAGGGTTGGACTAGAGTCATCCGTGCCTTCTGCATGGAGGAGGGCACAACATGGGCATTCCACTTCACCTTGTCTTGCAACCAGAATGTCTTTCGCCTCTTTCTTTATCGTCTTTAATAGTACAAGTATACAACTGTGGTTCATCATTCTTTATTTGGTGCTTATGTAATTCTTTTTTTGATGTAACCCTTGAACATATATACGTATGAATCGAATAATGCATTGGTTGTTTGAACCTGATGGATCTGAATAAATCTATAGCCTACTTTAAAATTCAAATTCGGTACAATTTTAAATAGTAGCAATTAAATTAGGGGAAATTACGCTCTGCAGGTTGTTACGGTGCACATGGTCGGTAAAACACAAATGTGTGTGATATACACCATAATTCGACACGGTTCACGGAGAGGAAACGTGTCCGACCATGCACATAGTTGCCGTTTGCAAAGCGTGTGTGATGGCAGACAATATCACAAACGGGGCGAGCAAACTAAATGTTTGGGATAGTCGCCTTATTGTACACGCTTTACAATCATGAGCTGTTTCTGATGTGGTACGCATCATAAGCGTTGCACCACGGAATAGCGTGTGCGATAGTTATCCTGTATGACACTGTTACGACAGTCCAATGTTTCGTAATCCTATCCGACACTCGTACGATGATTAGCTAATCTTCTTAATTATTTATCGCATACAGTTTGGGAGAAGTGAATGTGTGTGATTGTCTGCTTATCATACATGTTCTATAATTGTGAACTGATTGTGATGGGGCGTGCAACATAAACGTAGCACCACAGAATACCGACTACGATGGTAATGCGAGCACAAACGAGTAGCAAGGATGGAGCATTTGGGATATTCGAGATATCACAAACAGTTGTCTGAAGACTCGTATTTGGGATAGATGCCCGCATCGCATACGCTTAGGTTATGCAAAACGTATGCATTCCTACTGCCTATCCCCAACGGTTTCTGGGTCGTGTGGGAAGGACCCCCCTATCGCACACACTGGTAAGGTGATGGTTTAAAATGCCGTCGCCGAAAGGGGTTAAAAACCGTTTGTATAGCAACTCGCTGTACTAGTGCCAGGTCAACGGGCGCCGAGGTAGTCGGCCGCCCCAGTTTCTCCCCCTCTACGTAGAGGAGGGGCTCTTCTCCGTGGGGTCCTTGGAGGCCGAGGCCTCTGTCATGGGTGTAAGTCTGACAATAGTGTATAGGGGTATGAATTAGAGGGCAGAGCCTAGCTACGGTGCAATTGCTACACTCGGATTTACAAGTTCAGGCCCCTCGCGGTGGAGGTAATAGCCCTACGTCTCGGTGCAATGGAGCTGTTGATTGAGTGTATATTTTACAAGAGATGCAAACCCTTGCTATGAAGCCGAGGGGTGGCTTATATAGAGTTTGCCGGACCCCTGATGAATGCCGCCATAACCAAGGGTTAAAGGGAGGTTATAAGGGTGCCAGTTATTGGTAACACATGTATTAATTACACTTGATGAGAGTGGACGCATGTCCTGACCGTTGCGGTCCTGGGGAGGCTCCTGGCCTTCTCCGTCCGAGTGGAATCAAGTACTCTGAGTGGAATGAGCCGGTCGAGTGGAGTATTACACTTAAGTGATTGTGACTTCCGAGTGACCTTCAGGTTGCAGTACATCTAAATGGTGATCTGACCCAAGGCCCAGTATACAGTGCACGGTCACTGGTACGTGTCGGTGCTATACAAACGGTTTTTAACCCCTTTCCGCGATGACATTTGGAACCGTCGCCAAGTGAGTGTGGGCGATAGGGGGGTCCTTCCCACACGACCCAGAAACCGTTGGGGATAGGGAGCCAAGATGTATATACAGTACTTCTACTCGTTTGTGCTCGCATTGCCATCGCAGTCGGTATTCTGTGGTGCTACGTTTACGATGCGCGGCCCATCACAAACGGTTCACTATTATAGAACGTGTATGATAAGCATACAATCACACACATTCGCTTTTCCCAAACCGTATGCGATAACTAATTAAGAAGATTAGCTAATCGTCGTATGAGTGTCGGACAGGATTGCGAAACATCAGACCGTCGTAACATCGTCGTACACGACAACTATCGCACACGCTATTCTGTGGTGCAACGTTTATGATGCATACTTCATCAGAAATAGTTCATGGTTGCGAATCGTGTACGATAAGGCAACTATCACAAACGTTTAGTTTGCCCGCACCGTTTGTGATATTGTCTAACATCGCACATGCTTTGCAAACGGCAACTGTGTGCATGCTTGCACACGTTTCCTCTCTGTGAACCATGTCAGATTATGGTGTATATCGCAAACATTTGTGTTTTACCAACCGTGTGTGCCGTAACTACCTGGAGAGCATAATTTCACTATAATTTAATTGCTGCTATTTCAAATTGTACGGATTTGAATTTGAATTTGAATGTATGCTATAGCTTTATTCATATGCATCAGGTTCAAACAACCAATGCATTATTCGATTTATAGGTACATATGTTCAAGAATTACATAAGAACCAAATAAAAAATGATGAACCATAGTTGTATACTTGTACTATTAAAGACGGCAAAGAAAGAGACGAAATACATTCTGGTTGCTGAACAAGGTGAAGCGGAATGCCCATATTGTGCCCTCTTCCATGCAGAAGGCACGCACGACTCTAGTCCAACCCCTTGTGATGGCCGACCGCCCATCCTTCACAGTCTTCATGAAAACATCTAGATAATTGTCGTGTTCTGGTAGAAATACTTTAACCTTTGCATGCCCACCAATCATGTAGTTTGAGAGGTAATCTTGAGTAAACTGCTTTGGCAACCACTGCAAAGGAAAAAGATTCAGACATTGTCATCTAACACAACTCATTATGGGCAGTAAAAAGAAGGCTGCAGAGTTCTTACTTACCATCCTGCAGTTCGCTGTTGTCTTGAATAAAGTGTAAACAAATAGTTTAACTGCCATCTTTTGACCCATTTTACTAGCAATCTTTATCAGCTTCCTCACTTGATGCTGGTTCATCGATATCTCATTGCCCCATACGCAGAAAGGGTCAAAGCGCGGATCTTTACCAATGACATATGTACCTAAAAGCACCAAGTTAATATTAGAAGCTAAACAGCAATTGCACAATGATGTAGTACAACACTCTTTTATAATATCTTATAACATCCAATATACTCACATATTAGATGAATTAACATCTTATATTATGGGCCGGAAGGAGTTTATTGCATTCTTACAAATTATCGGCTGATTAACTGCTGCTGTATCCATGGGTTAGAGTTAGTTTGAGCTAGTTCGGGCTCAAATAGCCCTAGAGTATATCCAAACATGAGGGCTAGTTTGAGCTAGTTGCATCTAACCCACCCAAAAAAACTATCCAACCCAAGAGGTGCTAATTGGAGCTAGTTCTCCTAGTGCATTTATTGTTAATCTAACCCTGTCATCCAAACACCTCTTTGGATGGAGTTAGTTCAGGCCTTCAGGGTTAGTCATGAGCTAGAAACTAACTCTAACCTCTAGCTAAGTTGAGTATCCAAACAGGGCTGTGTTGTTGTTGTTGTTGCTGCTGCTCTTCTACGTATATCTAGACATCATCAGAACATTAAGGTAACACTCTTCCTTGTTGCTATGTAGCCTAGGATTGCATATTTAGATATTAAGTACAGTGCATGTTGCTATGTAGCCTCAGATATATTACATATGGCCCTAGTTAACCTAACGATAAATGGGTTACAGATATATTCAGTTAAAAGTCCGATTCATCGATTAGTCCCTTATCAGCCCCCGGCCTACATGGTACCAGCTACCGATATCCTAAACAGTGAGTATATATAAGCCATGGGATGAAACTAACCTCGATGGAAAACAGCAGTCGTTCCCAAAATTGTCCTGTGTAGGTACATCAAGAGGCATGTTAAGCACAACAGGCTAAACATCAACCAAAATTATCCTTGGCAGACAAAATAATCTCCAAAAGATAGCTTAAGTGTGCAGGTTTAAGCACGCTAGTAAAGCAAAACAAGTGGAAAGGTGTGTTAACTGCAGCATGCCTAATATTTAACAACAAGCAAACATAGTCATTCAAACTGGTATTGTGCCGGTCTAAGTACACTGGTTATTGTTAAATAAAAATGGAAAGACGTGTTAACTACAAGATGCAACAACCAAATGTAGTCATTCATAGTGGTATTATTGAAACTGGTACTGATGAAATTGAACTGCACAGTTCATACTTTCACATATAGAACATCACGTTGTGAATAACTAGAATAAACAAGGCATACTACGAACAACCAAAGATAGCATTTGAAACTGGACATATGCTAACTACAAACAACCGAACAATCAAAAACCTTTAAAAGAGGCATATGCTAGCTATAACAGGCTTAACAGCAAGCAAATATATGCATTCCTATCGGTATGTTTAAAACTGGATTGCTGAAATGTACTGCACAGTAAATAATTGCACATATAGAGTATCACATTGTGAACAACTGAAATAAACAAGGCATACTGCAAACAACCAAATATAGCAATTAAAACTGGACATATTCTCACTACACTACAAAAGGGACTCGATGGGTTTCCTCACTTGTCACAGATGGGCTTGTTCCCGTGGGAAGAGCACGGACCCTGGATGCACTCCATGTTGTCGCAGATGGGCTCCTTCCCCTTGGAAGAGCACAGCTATAGGGTGCCCTCCCTGATGTCGCAGACGGGCTCTTTCCCCTTGGAAGAGCATATGGGCTCTTTCCCCTTGGAAGAGCCGGAGAGGGTGCCCTCCTCGTGGTCGCCGTCGATGAGGTCAGACTTGGAAGTTGTGGATCCCAAGCCAGCGTCGTAGAACGTGTCATTCAGAAATGACAAAAGGGGCTCAATGGCGATGTAGGATGGCAAATTCTTGACAGCGAGCCAGAGGAGATCAGCGGTGGGGCCATGGATGAGATCGATGGCGGTTGAACCCGAGGGTTGGGGGTGGGCCCCTTAACCTGTGACATAGCCCGCCTTAGGCCGTCGCTGTCAACGACCTCGATGTCGTAGCCGGCGTCCGCGACATACCCGCATACTCTAGCCTACTGATTGAGTGCCTGCGGCCAGTAATGGTCGTCAGCTTCCTCGGCGACGTCGGGCGAAGAGACCGCGATACACCTCTTTTGGGCCAGTCGCTCCTCGAGCTCCACCGGAAGCGTAGCCGGGCTTAGGCTGCGACGCTCTGGAGTGGGGGATGGGGATCTATGGGAAAGGGGGCGTTTGGCAGGCATCATCTAAGAAACTCTGGGCGGCCTGGGTATGGAGATCGGTGGGTAAGCTGCACGGGCAAACCGGCAGATGTTGACAATGGAGGCCTTGCGGCGGCGGCGGCGGCAAGGACCTTGCTAGGGTTTCGTGCGAGGGAGGGGGTGTGTGTGTGTGCGCGCCCGAGGAGGTTTTGGTGTATGTGTGTGTGTGTGTGTGTGTGTGTGGAGGAGGGCGGGGTGTGTGTTTGAGGAAATGACGCAGGTACTGAAAATTTTACTACGCGCGAGTCAAACGCAGGAGTGAAATGCCGGGGCTATTGAAAATTTTGATGATGGTGCATCGCACACGGTCCGGAGATAGCAACCGTGTGTTATGAAACAGAAAAACCCTTGAGGCGGGCAGATATTTTCGAGGGATGCAGGCGGGATTGGGAACAAGAAACATCACACACGGTCGAAACACAATAACTGTGTGTTATCAAACAGAAAAAAGCTGCAGGCGGGTAGATATTTTTGAGAGGGGAAGCCTCATGGAGCCCAATGTACTGTGCGGATGTGTGCGTGACAGGGGCACCGGCATGGCACACGGTTAGTTTGAGTGAACCGTGTCTGTTGCGTCATCCGACTTGTCTAATGTTCATAAATTTGGCGAAAAATGATGCGGGAGAGGGTCAGAACACGAACACGCTTGCATGTGGACCAAATTTATGTATGAAAAGGGTGGTTTGATGTTCAAATACTAAATGCAACTTCGCTGTGGCACCTATCTCGCAAAGCGCACGGTATTGCTTGCCCCCCCTCGTGTCGGCACGAAGGGAAACCTAAGCTATGAATGCATGCCCCCCTCGTGTCGGCACAAAGGGAAACCTAAGCTATGAATGCATGCCCCCCTCGTGTCGGCATGAAGGGAATCCTAAGCTATGAATGCATGCCCCCCCCAACCGAGGTTCACCTAGCAAAGTGCGAAGTAGCAGCCCCCCCCCCCCCCACACACACACTTCCAGTCGGCGGGCCAGAGAGGCATCTCACCAAGATGGATCATAAAACGGACCAAGAATAATCCAGCTTGGTCGTACAACCGCTCTCTTGTTGTTGGTCAAAGTGATGGCCATCCATGCGACCCTGGAGATGGGCTAGCTCGCCAATAATCACACAAGTAGCTAGTCCCCGAAGACAACCACTGCATGCGTGTGGCCCAAACATATGTATGGAGAGGCGTGTTTTTGAATACACAATGGAACAACTTTGATGTGGCACCGTGATTTCAAACTAGAAATCCCCACACCGAGTGAGGGTTAGGTTGACGATGCATATGTATGTTACACCACACTTCAAGCCGACGACAGGGATTCATGCATGCATGCATGCATAGTATATGCGCTCAAACTTAATTAGGTCTGAATCTCACCATGACCTATACTACGATAACACGAACCAAAGAAAGAGTCCGCCATGGTAACCTATCTTGTTGTCTGTCAAGGTGATCATGGATGTCCACGCGGGCCCACAAATATATAGGCTTGTCGCCGATAACCACATGAGGGAGTGTATCATTCGAAGACAACCACTACATGCATATGTATGGAGGTGATGCGTGCATGCATGTTTGAATACCATTTCACAACATTGATGTGGCGCGTGCGTCGAAAATCGTACAGTCCCCACACAGAGCGAGATCGGTTCATGACGTGTAGCCACTTCGACTTGATGGGAGGGATTCATGCGTACACATGCATGTGTGTGTGCTCAAACTGTATCATGTCATCCCAGAGCATGACCTATATATATACCGTATTACAAGCAAAAAAATAATCCCCTCCTAAGTCAAATTAACCTCTCTCGTTGTCAGGCAAAAAGTAGCGATGGACCAAGCGGGCCCACAGATGGAAAGCATCGATATCACTGATAACCGCTTAAGTGGGTGCGAGAGGACAACCACCATCGCTTTGCATGTGGGGCACCAAACATATGTTGAATACCCAAAATGCACAACTTTGATGTGCCACATGCCTCGAAAACCGTAACCCCCCCACACAGAGTGAGAAATTCATGAAGTGTACTACATATGATGGTCCCCTTCCCCCTCTTCGACGCATACTATATGCTCCTACTGTAATACAACCCAAAAAGAATCCTCCTCGATGGTGAAATTAATTAACCTCTCCCGATGTAGGTCAAAGTGATGCATGCATCGACGATGGCCTCATGGGCCCACAGATGGAAGCGTCACACATGAGTGTCCTAGCTAGGATAACCACCGCCTGCATGCATGTGGCCCAAAGAGGTGTTGTGTGTTGTTTGAATAGCCAATTTCACAACTTTGATGTGGCACGTGCCTTGGAAACCAAAAAGTCCCGACACTGAGTGAGGCGTACTTGTTCACGGACGCGTACGTATAGTATATATGCCAGTCCCCTCCCACCTCTTCGACGCGTACTATATACCACCATAACACAAACACAAAATATTCTACCTTGCTGGTCAAATTAACCTCACTGCCGGCTGTTCGTCAAAGTGATGGACGATGACCTCGCGGGCCCACAAAAAGCGTCACACACGAGTATCGAGTGTCGTGTAGGACAACCATCGACTGCATGTGGCCAAAACTTGTATGTATGAAAGGGTTGTGTAATGTTTTAAATAACGAATTCACGACTCTGATGTGGCACCTGCCTAACAAAACGGCCAACCCACACGGTGGCTCACAACTCGTAGTGTACTGCGAACCACCCACCACCCCCCCAGACGCACACACCCACACACACACCGCGAATCCACCGCAACTACGATGCATGTTAAATTATCCCGCGGTGAACATATGTTACCAAAGGAGGGACGTTTTAATTTCAAAAAAAAAACAGAGATCAATAAGACGTTTTAGTACATTAATTGTTTGATTTTTCTGCGGGTATAGTGTGCAAAAATCAAATTTGAGCTACATGCACACGTGACAGTGCACCTAAATGGATTGCAAAAACACATGTGTCTCAGTGGGTGCATGTTTCCTCCCCGTGCAAGAAATTTCAAACATTGAGAATCTCGATTTTTAAATTCTAGTACATCCAAAACTTATTTGAAGTTCATGAAACTTATCGTGTTGTCATATGGACACCAATACAAAGTGGCATTGTACTTTTTTTTTCAAATTTGAGACCAGTTTTGATGTAATCTTTATCTAATTACAAACATGAGATTATTAATAATTGGGAACCAATATCCCAAACGGATTATTTATTCGAACCGTGAGCGTTAGACCAAAAATGGATACATGCCATGCTTCGGTTAAGCAATAAAGCCACAACATTAATCATCCAAATAGAAAAACAATATACGTGCCACCACGCGGCCCGTGTGCCGTGCGAGCAGGCGTGAGTTGATGGGAAGCATGCGAGCACTCCGCCGCTCAAGCAGACCGGGAGGCGTGCGTGCAGGTGTGTGAATTGACGGAGGCGTGCTCGCTGCACAGTGTCATCGGGAGGCGTGCGAGTAGCTGTGTGAAACGACGGTAGGCATGCCAGCAGTCCGGTGCGCAGGCTCATCGGGAGGCGAGCCAGCGGTTTGACCGCCGCCCGCCTCTCTCCCACTACTCCATATGAATGGTGCGCCCGAGCGGCCACACCCCCATCCTCGCCACACACACAATCCTCTCTCTCCACTTGCATCCTTGACGCCGCTCTCAGTCCTCAAAGCCATCAGTGTATGAGGATGCCGCCGAAGCGCCCCATCGGAGGGAGTGGCGACGCCGGGGCTGCTGAAGCACCGGAGCACGGCGTGGAGACGGAGACAGAGGTTACCGTCACCGCCGGCGAGTTATCACTGCACCCTGATGTTGTCGACGGCGTCGAGCTTCCACAGACGGAGGCGGAGTTCCACACCGACTCTGGTGACGACTCGGGCGACGACCCCGGCGACGACTCCGACGACCACTCCGGCGACGACTCCGACGACGACGGACAACTGGTTAGTCATCTATACCCATTTATGTGTCAAATAGATCCTAGGGTTTCTCTGGTTACTCCTGCCTCCCCCTTTTTGGAATAGAAATCCTATGGTTATGTTCTCCCAATCCATGAAATCTGAGTAAGTTTCGTTAGATCCGTGTAGTGTATTGATTGTTTGAATGGTACAAGTGATAAGTGATTAGTTGTTTCATCTGTGCAAATGATTTCTGCTAGTAATCCGACTAGGGTTAGTGTTCGTGCTAATAATTCCTAGCCAGGACTTGACAATTGATTTTGAATGACCTACATATATGTTTGTGCCATTATTTTCTTCAAGATTGGTCTGTACACAGACGACTGTGCTTAAAAATCGAACCATAATCTCTGGATATGTATAAAAAAATAACCATAAATTCCTAATCCTACTTCACGGCATGTAAACATTGATTTGATGCCAAATTTGTTTTACTATTTGTATAGGTGCTGTCTGACGATGTGGACAGCGAGGATGAAGATGGCCAGAGGAGGTACAAGAGGCAAATCCTGAGGGAGCTTTATGCGGGAATGCATAACAGGCGTATTAGGACCTGGAACGGCGGCTATCGATGCCCATTTTGCAACCACAAGCTTCATGACGCATATCAAAGTGTTCTGGCGCATGCAAGAGGACGGGCCGTTGGCTCCTTCAAGCAGAAGTATTCTCACAGGGTGGCGCACGGCGCATACGCCGAGTACCTGGAGAAGCTTTAGGATCGTTCCGGCATGTGAGATGAGATGTGGGATCGAACTATGTACGCTTGAGTATGCTTAATGACGGTTGAACTATGTACTTATGGTTGAACTATGCTTGTGTACGTGTACGCTTATTATCTATGTCTGAGTATGTTTAATCTATGTTTACTTATGTCTAACCGTGGGATATGGATGCAATCAGTTCGGTTGATGGAATCTACCTCCGTCCTGGTTTATTGGTCCCCTTTGTAATTTGTGTTAAATTTTGACCAAAGATTTAACTGACAAAATGTTAGAGCAGGTCAGCAAAAATTATATCGTTGGATGGGTATTTGAGCATAGTGTTCAATGATATAATTTTTGGTTACATGCATAAACATTTCTTAGTTAAATATTTGGTCAAAATTTGGTACAAATTACAAAGGGGACCAATAAACCAGGACGGAGGTAGTACGTCAATCACACACGGTTCTCAAAATTGGAACCGTGTGCAATGACTTTCCTTTTGCCTGTTGCGCCAATCACACACGGTTGGCTCTAGCAAACCGTTGCCTCCAAAATTCTTTGTGGGACAGAAAACCCTCACCACCCAATTCAAAAAAGAAAAAAGAAAACCCTCACCATCCCCACGTCACAAAAACCCTCACCCCGCCCGCCACCCCCTCCGGTCCCCATTCACACCTGCACAAGCTCCTCCGCGTCTATGCATGGCACCGCCTATCACGGCGGTAACCACTTAGCTCGACGCCTGCCGCCGCCGCCAGGCTGCCAGCAAACCCCACCGCATTTCACCACTTCCGCTTGCCGCCTATCACCATCGACTTTCTCGATGCTGCTCGCGGTTGACCTAGCTCCGCTCGGTTGGGGAATCTACCGTACTGAGGGTTCTTTCTCATGGACAACAAGGTAACTAATTTAATGAGATATTATCTCATCTCTTATCCCAGTTCATCTGCCTCCTTTAATCACCCGTCCGAAATCGCCGTGAATTCATTTTTATTCGAGCTGATTTGAGGGTTTTCTTTCATTCATAGAGTGTAGAGTGCGCGGACACATCAGGACTTTGCGGCCTCCGCCAGACATTCCATCTCACCGTACCAGATGACTTGAGGATGCGCGCGGTATGTTCAATCTCACCGTAAATCAGTTGGCATGGCCTACTTTCCTGAACATATTCTAAATATTGCTACATTTGGATAAAAGGTGCCACATGCACCATATACGTCAAAGGGGATTTTCCCCCTCTTCTTTCTATATTAGGCAAATTAATGATGTATTGTTCTTTCGATTACTCTCATATTTCCATGACATCATGTTTACCCTATCTGTTTAATTTTAGATTTTTGTCCTTCGATTTCAACTGTTGTATAGTTCTTTCAATTTGGGCCCATATTTGCATGTTACCATATTTTCTTTAACAATCCTACCATTTTCTGCAGTGCGTCCCTTGCTATGCAACAAAATCTGTAGTGCACAATCTTTCCCTTTACATAAATCAAGACTGCAGGGATGTCATACTGAACACAAACCATGGATTTACAATCGTTGCTACTATAAGACTTGATGAACGTGGTAACTCCTATTTTGGCACTGGCCTTTGGAAAGAAATTTCTAAGTTTTATGTACGGAAAGCTTGCACTATAATTGCACTGCACATAAAAGGGCCTGGTCATGAGATATATGCTAACTTTCCCGACGATATCATTCGTCCAGACTTTGTTCGAAGTAAGTTTTCTTTTCAAGTATCTGCATGTTGACTTACCCAGCAATACAAATGAATTGTGTAGTATTTAAGCAACCAATTGTTATTCCATTTTCTTACTATATTCCTACCTAATAACTTCTAGTTACCAATACACTTTTCTATTGCCCTGTTTTAACTAAATATTCCCTGTACTCCCACTTCTATCAGAAAGCGCTGCTGACAAGGAGACTCCAGAGGTGGAGAATGGGGCTGCCAACAAGCGAAGGCGGGCGAGCAAGAACCGCAAGTGACTCCAGCAGGCCTAGACTTCATCAGCAACCTCCCCGATGATATGTTGACAGTCATCATCTCCCTCCTCCCAATCAAATATGGGGCGCGGACAACCGTCCTTTCCCGACGGTGTCGCTTCCTATGGAACTCCACCCCTCTCGACCTCATCGACACCCACGAGCTCTGCCATGGCTATCTCAAAATCTTGGATGCGTTCTCCTAGATCCTCGGCAGTCACCTTGGCCCAACCAGAGGCCTTAGAATGGGCAAGTTCCGTTCCAACGGCAAGGACCGAGCAAAGCTTGACGACTAGTTTCGATACCCCGCCCTAGATCATCTCGAGGAGCTCACTTTTGATGATGGGCATATGCGCTCGTTGCCAACGTCCGCGCTCCGCCTCGTGCCCATGCTGGACGTCACCAAGTTCAGGAACTGCCATTCCCCCCCTAATGACGCGCCTGCTCTTATTCTACCACGACTGGAGCACCTCGAGCTTGTCGCCGTCTGCCTCCCAAATGGTGACATGGAGCACCTGCTTTGTGGCTGTACTGCACTTGAGTACCTTCGTCTTCAGGCGATCAATGGGTTGAGTAGCTTCCACATCACCTCCATGACTCTCCGGACTATTTATGTGTGTTGCTGGTGCGGCAGGAAGACATCACAAGATGTGTACCACTGTATGGTCATTGAGGATACACCTGCACTTGAGAGATTACTTGTAGTTGATCAAGAAGGTCCAACAAGAATCAATGCCATTTCTGCGCCGAAATTGATAGTGGTGGGCTACTCGTCTGACAAATACTCCGAACTTGTTATTGGATCCACACCCGTTCAGGTACAACAGCCGCCTTCTACCTCTCCTTCTACAAATTAACATTATTTCTAATTTTAAATATGTTTGTTCGTCTATCATCCAGAAAATGATTCCAACAAGCTTGACCCCGAAACTATGCACAGTGAAGGTCTTGGCACTAGAATCTATCGGCCCCAACCTGGAGCAAGTTGTCAGTTTCCTGAGATGCTTTCCATGCCTGGAGAAGCTATATATCGAGGTGATGTTCCGTTCCTGTTAAATGTTAACCATAAGGGAGTTCAATTTGTGAAACCTTTTTCCAAGTTTACAATGACAATGTACTACGATTTCTGAAGGATTCTTTTGGAGGATTTCAGTACATACATGTTCCCCCCCATATTGGTTGCTTGATCCATATGGTTACAATCCATAAGCATTTCTCCTTTGGATTCATCTGTACTAGTTTTCTTAGGGAACTTTTCATGCACTCCAACCTCTTGTGAAGAAGGCTACATTTTTCTAGAAATGTAATCAAATGCCCATGTTAATCATGTCAGATCGAAGATGGCATGTTAGTGCATTTTACAAATCCTGCAAACCAAATAGGCCTATAGTAGTGTTCAAAACTGCATGTAGGCACTAACACGTTTTCTTCTTTTGCAGATAAGATTAGGCCTAGTGGTGGATAATGTGATACAATATAACAATCACGTCGAATGCCTAGATTTGCATCTCTCAGAAATTACTTTGAACTCCTACCGAGGGACCTTACCAGAGATTATATTCGCCAGGTTCTTTGTTGTCAGAGCAAGGGTGCTGAAGGTAATGAGGTTTGCCCTACATTTATTTCTCAAAAATGAATGGTTTGTTGATCAGCGCCGGTGCCTGCGGTAGAATGGAATAGGCTCCGAAAATGCTGAATTTCATTTTGGAACTTCAGATGACAAAGTAATCGGAAGTCATCGTGTCGACCCCATACATGAGTTCTCAGTGGCTGACCCCTTTGCAAAAATTATGAGGTTTCGAAACCAGACTTAGAAGTGGTAATATTAGTTTGAACCTCTCTGATATCCATGTTCAGCGGATCAGCGCGAGTGTTTGCAGCTGATGAGCTGAATTTCATTTCTAATATCAGTTTGAACCTTGTAATCTTCGAATTTGAGCCATATAACTCTGGAATTTGAACCTTGTAATATTTTGAGCTTTTGTGGTACAATCATTGAAATGGCATCGTATGAGACTCGTATATTGGTAGCACTATTTTGACCTTAATATGCAATGGTCTTAGATTTTATTAACCATTCTCGAATCCGTTTACCTTGTCGGTCTCAAAGCACACGATCTGTATAGCTAACTCGACTGCGATCTTTGACATTATTGCACACAGTTGGTTTCTTCAACCGTGTGCCCTGTAGAGCGCAGAATTAATTATCGCACTCAAGTGTCCATCATCACCCTTCTTCATAACTTTGACCTCATCACCCACGGGAAAACTTATGACCGAAGTCATTCCACACACTTCATTTTTACAAAGCTTTTTGCCAACAAACGCCCACGATTTGTCCCCCTTCTAGCCGATGCGTGGCCAAACTAGCTGGGCGGGAAGCTTGCGCGGTAAACTGTGTAGCACGGGAACAGGCTCACCGACGATACATTTGGCGCCTCTTCGAGCCCATGCGTGGTCAAACGAAACGCGTGCGGTGCGGTGTTGTCAAGCGTGCACTGGAATCCTCCGCTATGAACGCCGTGACAAGACGTGACGATTACAGGCCGGCCGGCCCCCATTTATTACAGTGGCCATTTAACCCTTGTGTCTCTTCAACCTTTCGATCGCGCCCCACAATTGCAAGAAGCACACCCACCACGACAAATTCTTAGAGGGTATCCTGCGCGGCTCCAATGGCGCTCCGAGTGGCTGCCGACGATGAGCAGCAGTTCACCATGCATGCCGTGGTGGACACCCACAGCAGGTTCATGGACCTCTTGGTGGTGTACACCAACGACCCAGTCTGGGTGGAGCACTCCATCCACATCATGGAGTTGTTGCTTGCCGAGGAGAAGTACAAGGTGGTCGGGTTCGACCTCGAGTACACCCGCTGTTGTGCCGGGTCTCGTCCCAAGGTCGCCGTCACCCAGATGTGCGTGCGCCACCACATCCTTGTCTACCACTACTGCCTGGCCACAAGGCCTTGCGAGGGTTTCGCCAGGTTTGTCAACAGCCCCCACTACATGTTCGCTACGGTGGACATCACCAATGATGTAAAGGCGCTGGAGAATTTGAGCATCGCCTGCCAGAATCTTGTCGACATCCAGGGCCAATACAAGATCTGGGGCAGCAAGGAGCATGAGAAGGACTCACTGGTTCACCTTGCTGAGGCCATCATCGACCCCTACTACAGAGACATGAAGGATTCCTGCAACAAGGACAAGCGTGCCTGGCACTCGTCCTGGATGGAGAAACTTGACAAAGCTCACGTCGTGTACACGACCAAGGAGGCGTACACGAGCTACGACATGTACATGCCGATCGTTGACATGAGGAAGTGCCTCCTTCCCCAAAATGGCCAGGGATCCAGCCGGAAGCAGAGCAATGGCAAGCGTCGTCGCAACAATAAGTAGATGATTAGATCCTCGTTTCTCCTAGTTTAGTATGCATGTAATTGCTTACTTTGGTGTGTGTAGTCACTTGCGTAATTATATGCTTAATTTGGTTATGCAATGCTGTCTTTTTAAGTATATGTGTTGATGCTCTGTAGACAGAGCGTAGATGTTGTGCGGACAAAGAAAATCATATCGCACACGGACTAAACAATGGAACCCGTCGGTGATGTTTTCATCAATCACTCATAATTGTATACCAGCAATCATTTGCTCATAACACACACGGCTTGTTAACAGGAATCGTCTGTGTTGTTATCGGTCTTCCCACATGTTTCCGATTACAGACCTGTTTGCCGCGTATCACACACATCTTGTTAAGTTGAACCATTTCTATTCTCTTCGCTCAACGCAAACAGTTCATCCGAGTGAACTGTATGCCGTATATCGCACACACCTTGATCTGGCTTATCATTTCTTTTGTGTTGCCTAATCACAAATAGTTCATCCGAGTGAACCGTATGCTGTATATCGCACACGCCTTCATCTGGCTGCCCGTTTCTTTTGTTCTGCCTCGTCGCAAATAGTTCCTTGAACTGAACCGTATGCCCCTCATCCCACACGCAACTAAATTCTGAACCGTGTTTGATGCATCCATCATCGTAAACATTTTGCATCTTTTTTGATGGTTTTTTTACACCATCGTTTGTGATTATTCCATCGCACACAGTTTCGTTGAAGGGTCTCTGATCGTAGTGTCGCGTTAGCAGCATCCTGCAGTAGTGGGTGTCTTAGGGTAGGGTCCACAAGTCAAGCATGTTATCCTATCCCTAGTACATGTCCTCGTCATTAGCCCCCGAATCAGTCGAGGTCAAGTGAGCTGAGTCGAGATGAATTTCCAAGTGAGTTGAGCACTACGGGGGCGCTCATGAACTCTCCCGGGCCATTCGTCGGTTGTATCTTCGCGGGTTGCCTCGACGGATTCCGGACTACATGATGTCCGAGTGAAATGAGAAACTTGTGTGTCGGGTGCCGGGCCAGACCCGGGTGTTTTTGGAAGGGTTTTAAGAGGCGAGCAATCAGATTGCAGGATCCCGGATTTTGCGGGATTTGAAATCAGAGATGTACGCGCACAAACGGTTACTACGCGGTGAGTGGGGAAAGTGGGGCGTGACTCCTTGATTTTTGCCCCACTTTTTTCCATGTATTGCATGATCCCCGCCGGAGGGATTCGGGTGGATCTGCGGGCCCAGGAGCCAACGGTACGGGTCTGCGGGCGGAGAGACTGGTGAAATAAAAGGTTGCCGCGATGGAGAGGAAAAGAGAAACATATCCCCTTTTCCTCATCCCCTCCAGTCTTCTAATCTTCTCCTCTGTCTCGACACTGCGCGAATCCGCTCGGCGCCGACGTGCTCTGTGGTGATGGCAAAGGACAAGATGGCAAAGCTGGAGCACGCGAAGAAGGCAAAGAAGGCGCCGAGCTCCAGAGTCGCGCCCCCGCGTGGTTGGGTCCAAGGCAATTGGCTCCCGCCGACCACCACGGCGGAAGACATCGACTGGCTCGTCGTTGATGGGCTGGTGCGTGATGGGACCTGGAGGCTGCCGGAGGAGGGGGAGATCGAGCGTGCGCCACACCCTAGGAGCGCGTGCTCCTAGTTACTCATGTTGAGAGAGGTTTCTCCATGCCACCTCATCCTTTCCTCCGCGGCTTTCTAAACTTTTTTGGTGCTCAAATCCATCATCTTCCCCCGAATGCCATAGCGTATCTTGTTGCATTTATTTTCCATGTGCAAAAACTTCTTAGGCTGCCAGCTGAGGGTGTCCTGGATTAGGGGGTCCTCGGGCTGCCGGCCTATCTCTCATGGGCTGGCCTAGTGGGCCACTTTGGATTCTGTTAAGGAAAGCCGAGCTACAAATAACTCCTTACTACAGAAGGAAACCTCCGAAGGCTTGGCGGCTCCTCCAAGGAAGATTTAACATAGCCAGCATATTTGTCTCTTGATGGCAACCAACATATGTAACCCTAGGTACCCCTAGTGTCTATATAAACCAGAGGGTTTAGTCCTTAGAGGCTAGAACCATCATCCTACTCATCCACGGTTTAGTTCCTCCGATCTCGTGGTAGATCAACTCTGTATCCATCATACACACATCAATATAATCAAGCAGGACATAGGGTTTTACCTCTTCGAGAGGGCCCGAACCTGGGTAAATACTGTCCCTGCATTCACTATTCCCCATTGATCCAAGATCCACAACTCGGGACCCCCTACCGAGATCCGCTAGTTTTGACACCGACACCAGCCGCATTGGGGATTGTTCAAGCATATCTTCACATGTCGTTCTCAGTCGGTCAAAAAGGCTGACCCGAAGGGGAGAGAACCCATGTGACCCAGCTGTGCGGCAGCTTTGGTATCCAGATGAGGGGTAGGAGTGCTTCCCCACTATGACTTTCCCCGAGTCAGTTAGGGGTTGGCAGTCGACCTGGTTTTATTGTAATGATATCCCCTATGCCAGTTCATCGACTAGTCTTCCTCCTTATACATCCGAGAGGGTTAGCACTCCTCCATCGCTGACAGTGGATAAGGAAGAAAAGACCGAGGTGGGAATCTTGGTGGAGCTGTAGTTGGACTGATTCAAGGCGGAGTCACGGGCCTGGATCTGCTGGAGGTCTTCCTCAGTCGATGGATCCAGCCGCTGCAGGAGCGGGCTCATCCCATGTGGCAGTACACCAGGCCAAACGACCCAACCCGAGTGCACCCTAAGGACGTGGACGAGGAGACTGTGGAGCAATGTCTCAGGTGCATCACCGGCACTCGTGACAACCCCAGGGGATCGAGATGGATCCCGCCCTTTGATGACGCGCACCCACCAACAAAGGTGTGATGCGTATTTCTGAGTGAATTATTTTTGCTCAAATCACCCGAATGAATTAACTGGTTTTGATCTTTGCACTTTGTAGGAGTTTCAGAGAATGATTTTACCCGTGCCGAACGGAGGGCACCTCATCGGGAATGTGGAGAGTGATCACGGAAGCGTCGAGGATAGCTATGTTGAGGACAGCGAGGACGGCAGCGATGACTCAGAAAGAAGCAATGAGGTTGAGTCTTCCTTGTCTGTAGAGGCGCTCACTAAACACCGCTCTAAGCAGACTCACGATCCGAGTGCCTACCAGAGCAAGACCGCAACCTCGAGTGCTAGGAACCCGAAGCGCACTCGGACATCGGCGCCAGAGCCGACCAAGAAGACCACCAAGCAACTTAAGATCGCCTCAAAACCTCCGAAGGCTCTGCCCAAGATCAAGGTCACCGTGCCCGTCACCTTGATGTGAGTGTTACACTTTTCCCTTTCATCACTGTGAACTTTCTGGCTCTGCTAACCAAGTAAAACTGTGAACCAGGGCTGCTACCTCGACGACGTCGCCCATGCAGATTTACCGGGATCGCACTGAGGCTGAGACGATGGATGCGGCTACCTCCCAGAAAGGTATAGATGATTTCCTTTCGGCTTAATTTCATCATTTGACTAGACTGCTAACTGAACTGAAAATGTCGAGTGGATGTAGCGCCTGCAGAGATCATCCACATTGCGGACGATGATGAAGAACCACTGCGGAAGGACGCCAAGAAGGGGAGCAAAACTCCGACTGCTTCACGCGCCACTGCTTAGAAGACGCTGCCAAGCAAGATGCCTCACGCCCCACCTATGCCTGACGTGACTGCGCCCTAGGGGCAGGGTGACTCTTCTCAGGCTGGCACCGATCCCGTCGTGACTGTGTCAACTGCTCTGCCTCCGGCGCCGACTCCTCCGGCTCCAGCGTCAACTCCTCCTCTCAACATATTCAGTCTACATCATGTGCTAGAGGACTAAACTAGAGCCAGCAAAGAAGCGATGATCCAGGCTGAGCTGATGACCCAGCGTCTGAAGGAGGTGTACAACGCTAGCAAGGTGGCGTATGACGCCAGTGCAGCTCTCGAGGCAAATGTTCGAGTAAGTGCCATCGTAAGTTGATATCCAATTCATTTTTTTGGTCCACCCACTGGGGGTGCCTGTCCTGTGGGGGCACGCTGAGTGCACCCATAGGGTGTAGTCCTCGAGACTGCCGTCGAATGCTGGTAATCGGCGGGAGTCTTAGAACTTGTTGTGTTTCCATACTTTTTTTGTGTTGGCCGTCACTTGGATTAGGCAGACCGCTCCGAGTGGATACAATTCCAGTGGAGGCACATCGAGTGCACCCACTGGGTGTAGTCCCCGAGACTGCCGTCGATTGCTGGTAATCAGCGGAAGTCTGATAGAACATACAAGAAAGTCTCCTTTTTTAGCTCATCAACATGAGTCACTCTCCAGTGGGGGCACGATGAGTGCACCCACTGGGTGTAGTCCCCAAGACTACCATCGACTGCGTACAGTTGGCGGAAGTCTGATAGAACTGGTATCCCCTCGGCTGACCGAGTGAGTTGCACTAGCGACTCATTTCAGAGGGCATTTCAGGATCTGGTACTGATCGAGTTTGTTCCTCTCAGAATCGGAGGTCGGAGGGTACTTAGGATCTGGTACTGATCAGGCTTGTTCCTCCCTGACTCGGAGGTCAGAGGGTACTTTAGGATTTGGTACTAGTCAAGCTTATTCTTCCCTGACTCGTAGGTCAGAGGGTACTTTAGGACTTGGTACTGGTCAAGCTTGTTCCTCCCTGACTCGGAGGTCAGCGGATACCTTAGGATCTGGTAATGGTCTTTGTTCCTCCCAGGAGTGTTGGTTCTCATACATTCGGTGTATTTCTATCGTCGACTGACTCGTTTCCTCTTCCTTTGTATCAGAAAACTTGTGAGCTCGGGGCCCAGTATGCATCGCTAGAGAAGGAGACGAACCAACTCCGAGTGGATCTGGAGGTGGAGAGGAGGAACATGGCTCGCGCGCGGGCGGAAGTAAAGACCATGGGAGGTACGTTTCGGCAACTGAGTGTTCTGCTTTCACTTCTTTCCCTTCTTTGAACCGAGTGGCTTCACTCGAACAGATGTGCAGTGAAAACCATCGACTCGAAGTGCGGCTCAGGCCTTCTATTTCTTTAGAAACTATGAAGCAAGCACTCGTTGACAAGGACAATGAGCTAGCAGGAGCGCAGAAGGTGGCGAGGGAGAAGACCAAGGCCGCCGAAGAAAAGCTGGCCTCAATCGTGAAACTTGAGGAACAGAACAAGGCACTGAGGACATCTGTTGAGGAGGCGAAGGTGGAGATTGCTGAGCTCAAGAAGTGACAAGCTAAATGGGACGACAACCTCAAGAACCAGGCGAGTGTCTTTGAGCAAGAGAAGAAAACTCTGAGAAAGAATATCGCTAAGTTCACTCAGAAGAGGGATTCTCTGGAGCAATACATAGAAGACTTCACAAAGGAGATGTATACCAAGCTTGCAGGTATGTCCGAGTGAACTCTTTCTTATTTCCGAGTGAATTCTGGACATGCTGATTCGGGTCTTGTTTTGGTTTGCAGAATACTGCCGTGACTTCGAGATGGAGACTGATAGGATTGAGAGGGACTTGAATCCCACCAGGTCGCTCATCAGGGACAAGGCAGCCCTAGGCATCCTGAGACTCGAAGCTCGCCTCGATGACGCTCTGGGATACATTGTCAGTCTGCGAGGTGCGATGGGGAGGATTGACAAGGAGCTGTGGCCAGAAGACACTCTCTAGAATGACCTGGAGACGATGATGGCCCGTCTTAACGAGATCCCTCACCGGGTGCAAGCAAGGAAAAAGTCGGCTGCCCGCTGTGGAGCTGATGTGGCGATCTCTCTTTTTCGAGTCCATTGTAAAGAAGCCAAGGAGGAAAAGCTAAAGTCTCTCCAGGTCACAACACGAAGAAGCTCAAGTTTGAGGAATTCATGGAGACGTTCTTCAAGGCGGCCACTCGGATCGCTGATGGCATTGACTTGGACACCTTCGTGGAGCCGGCCAGTCCTTCTGATGCATGAGAAAAACATTAAGCTTTGCCCATTCACCTCGGTATGCCGAGTGAACTTGCATCAATTAAACTCTTTTGGGCTTTGGGCCCGAGTACTCGCATTTGCTTTTGAACTTCTAGAGTTATCCGAATGCTCTCCTTTGAGTTTTTGAATGTCTAAAACTTAGGCGAAAGCTGGTTCACAGCAAGCCCCTGGGTGAGAGGAGCGCTCTTCACTCGGAGTACGATTTTAACTGAGGAGAAAACTGGTTCGCAGCTAAGCCCCCGAGTGAGAGGAGCGCTCTTCACTTGGAGTAGATTTTTAACTTAGGCGAAGGCTGGTTCACAGCTAAGCCTCCGAGTGAGAGGAACGCTCGTCACTAAGAGTAGTTTTTAACTTAGGCGAATTCTAGTTCGTAGCTAAGCCCCCGAGTGAGAGGAACGCTCGTCGCTCAAAGTAGTTTTTAACTTAGGCGAAGGCTGGTTCGCAGCTAAGCCCCCGAGTGAGAGGAATGCTCATCACTCGGAGTAGTATTTTAACTTAGGCGAAGGCTGGTTAACAGCTAAGCCCCCGAGTGATAGGAATGCTCGTCAATCGGAGTAATATTTTAACTTAGGTGAAGGCTGGTTCACAGCTAAGCCCCCGAGTGAGAGGAACACTCGTCACTCGGAGTAATTTTTCACTTAGGCGAAGGTTGGTTCACAGCTAAGCCCCCGAGTGAGAGGAACGTTCGTCACTCGGAGTAGTCTTTTTTTAAACTTAGGCGAAGGCTGGTTTGCAGCTAAGCCCCTGGGTGAGAGGAACGCTCTTCACTAGGAGTATGATTTTAACTTAGGTGAAGGCTGGTTCGCAGCTAAGCCCCCAGGTGATAGGAACGCTCTTCACTCGGAGTACGATTTTAACTTAGGCGAAGGCTGGTTCGCAGGTAAGCTTCCGAGTGAGAGGGACACTCGCCACTCGAAATAAGATTTTAACTTAGGCGAAGACGGGTTCGCAGCCAAGCCCCTGAGTGAGAGGAACGCTCGCCACTCGGAGTAGTTTTTAACTTAGGCGAAGGCTGGTTCGCAGCTAAGCCCCCGAGTGAGAGGAACGCTCTTCACTCGGAGTATGATTTTAACTTAGGCGAAGGCTGGTTCGCAGCTAAGCTTCTGAGTGAGAGGGACGCTCGCCACTCGGAATAAGATTTTAACTTACGCGAAGACTGGTTCACAGCTAAGCCCCCGAGTGAGAGGAACCCTGGTCACCCGGAGTAGTTTTTAACTTAGGCGAAGGCTGGTTCGCAGCTAAGCCCCCGAGTGAGAGGAACACTTGTCACTTGGAGTAGTTTTTAACTTAGGCAAAGGCTGGTTCGCAGCTGAGTCGACCCACAGGGGGTTTTAAGTTGGAAAACACATACAAATGAGCTCATTGAAGTACTGAAAAAGTCGTGCTTTTATTCTCAAACATCACTCGAGTGCTTTTATTACATCTGCATATCTCAACATCATGTATAGAATCGCCGAAGCAGGTCGGCGTTCCAAGCGCGGGGCTCATCTATCTTCTTTGTGAGGTTGTAAAGATGGTAAGCTCCATTATGCAGAACCTTGGAAGCAACGAAAGGACCTTCCCATGTGGGAGCAAGCTTATGAGGTCTTTGTTGATCCACTCAGAGCATGAGATCTCCTTCCTGAAAGGCACGACCCCTGATGTGTCTGTCATGGAAACATCGCAGATCTTGTTGGTACGTGGCCAACCGAATGAGGGCCATCTCCCTCTCTTCCTCAAGGAGATCAACGGCATATTGTCGTGCCTGTTCTACTTCGGCCTCAGAGTATAGATCCACTTGAGGTGAATTGTGGAGAAGATCACTCGGCAGAACAGCCTCCGCACCATATACCATGAAGAAAGGAGTGCGATTGGTAGACCGATTGGGGGTCATCCTTACGCCCCACAGGACCGATGGTAACTTGGTGACCCAGGCTCTAGCTGCATGCTCCAAATCGCGCATGAGGCGCGGCTTTAACCCTTGAAGACTCAGGTCGTTCGCCCTCTCAACTTGGCCGTTCGACTGTGGGTGGGCCACACATGCATAATCTACCCGAGTGCCTTGGGTGACGCAGAATGCTTTGAACTCTTCTGATTCGAAGTTGGAACCATTATCGGTAATGATGCTATGGGGAACGCAGTATCTAAAGACCAGCCCTTTCATAAACTTGATTGTTGTCCGAGAATCCAGTTTCTTGATGGGTTTGGCTTCGATCACTTGGTGAACTTGTCGACTGCAACAAGCAAGTGAGTGAACCCACTCGCCCCTGTTCTGAGGGGCCCCACCATGTCGAGTCCCCAAACTGCAAATGGCCAGACGAGTGGGATAGTCTTTAGGGCAGACGCGGGCCTGTGCAACAAGGTCACATAGAACTGACAACCGATGCAATGTTGGACTAACTCTTGGGCGGCTTCATTGGCATGTGGCCAATAGACACCGGCTCGGTAAGCTTTAGCCACGATTGTCCGAGAGGACGCGTGGTGCCCACAAGTTCTAGAGTGAATCTCTTCTAGGATCAATCGGCCTTCCTCTGGGGAAATGCAGCGCTGAGCCACAGCAGTGACGCTTTTCCTGTATAACTGGTCGCCCATCATAGTGAAAGCCTTGGACCTGCGAACAATCTGGTGTGCCTTGATACGTCCATTTTGCATCATGTTTTCCTACTATTATTTATAATGTTTTTATGCATAATAATACTTTTGGAGTAATTCTAATGCCTTTTCTCTCACAATATGCAAGGTTTACACAAAGAGGGAGAATACCGGCAGGTGGAATTCTGGACCTGAAAAAGCTACGTCAGAGTTACCTATTCTGCACATCTCCAAATGAGCTGAAAATTTACGGAGAATTATTTTGCAATATATAAAAAAATGGAGCAAATAACTATCGGAGGGGGCCTACCAGGTGGGCACAACCCACCTGGGCGCGCCAAGCACCCCAGGCGCACCCTGGTGGGTTGTGCTCAGCCTAGCCCACCTCCGCTGCCCATCTTCTGGTATATAGGTCATTTTGACCTAGAAAAAAAATCAGAGGGAGACTTTCGGGACGAAGCACCGCCGTCTCGAGGCAGAACTTAGGCAGGAGCACTTTTGCCCTCCGGCGGAGCGATTCCGCCGGGGGAACTTCCCTCCCGGAGGGGGAAATCATCGTCATCATCATCACCAACAACCATCTCATCTTTGGGGGGGCAATCTCCATCAACATCTTCAATAGCACCATCTCCTCTCAAACTCTAGTTCATCTATTGTGTTCAATCTTTGTATTGGAACCTCAGATTGGTACCTTTGGGTGACTAGTAGTGTTGATTACATCTTGTAGTTGATTACTATATGGTTTATTTGGTGGAAGATTATATGTTCAGATCCATTATGCTATTTAATACCCCTCTGATCTTGAGCATGATTATTAATTGTGAGTAGTTACTTTTGTTCTTGAGGTCACGAGAGAAGTCATGTTGCAAGTAATCATGTGAACTTGATATGTGTTTGATATTTTGATGATATGTATGTTGTGATTCCCTTAGTGGTGTCATGTGAACGTCGACTACATGGCACTTCACCATATTTGGGCCTAAGGGAATGCATTGTGGAGTAGTTATTAGATGACGGGTTGCTAGAGTGGCAGAAGCTTAAACCCTAGTTTATGCGCTACTTCGTAAGGGACCTATTTGGATCCAAAACTTTAATGCTATGGTTAGATTTTATCTTAATACTTTTCTCATAGTTGCGGATGCTTGCGAGGGGGTTAATCATAAGTAGGAGGTTTGTTCAATTAAGGATATCACCTAAGCACTGGTCCACCCACATATCAAATTATCAAAGTAGCGAACACAAATCGAACCAACATGATGAAAGTGATATGGTGAAATTCCCGTGTACCCTCAAGAACGCTTTGCTTATCATAAGAGACTGTTTTGGCCTGTCCCTTACCACAAAAGGATTGGGCTACCTTGCTGCACTTTATTTACCGTTACCGTTACTTTCTCATTACAAATTATCTTGCTCTGAAACTACTTGCCACCGATAATTTCAGTGCTTGTAGAAAATACCTATCTGAAAACCACTTGTCATTTCCATCTGCACCTCGTTGGGTTCAACACTCTTACTTATCGAAAGGACTACGATTGATCCCCTATACTTGTGGGTCATCAAGACTCTTTTCTGGCATCATTGCCGGAGAGTGAAGCGCTCTTGGTAAGTGGAAATTGGTATGGAAAAATTATTACTATTTGCTGAAATTTATTGTCACTTGCTACTATGGAGAACCATCCTTTGAGGGGTTTGTTCGGGGTATCTTCACCTCGACTAGAACCACAATTAGTTACCCCTCAACCTACTGCACCTACTGAAAATATTGGTTATGAAATTCCTTCGGGTATGATAGAACAACTGCTAGCTAATCCTTAAGCAGGAGATGGAACCGAACATCCTGATATGCACTTGATATATGTGGATGAAATTTGTGGATTATTTAAGCTTGCAGGTTTATCCGGAGATGAAGCTAAGAAGAAGGTTTTCCCTTTATCTTTGAAGGGAAAAGAATTGACATGGTATAGGCTATGTGATGATATTGGATCTTACAATTGGAATCGATTGAAATTGGAATTTCACCAAAAAATTTAGCCTATGCATCTAGTTCATCGTGATCGGAATTATATATATAATTTTTGGCCTCATGAAGGAGAAAGTATCGCTCTAGCTTGGGGGAGGCTTAAGTCAATGTTATATTCATGCCCCAATCATGAGCTCTCTAGAGAAATTATCATTCAGAATTTTTATGCTCGGCTTTCTCGTGATGATCAATCCATGCTCGATACTTCTTGTACTGGTTCTTTTATGAAGAGGACTATTGAATTCAGGTGGCATCTCTTAGAAAGAATTAAACGCAACTCTAAATATTGGGAACTTGACGAAGGTAAAGAGTCAGGTGTATTAAGCTTGAATTCGATTGTGTTAAATCTTTTATGAATGCCGATGATTTTCACAAGTTTAGCACTAAATATGGACTTGACTCTGAGATAGTAGCCTCCTTTTGTGAATCTTTTGCTACTCATGTTGATCTCCCTAAGGGGAAGTGGTTTAAATATCATCCCTCTATTAAAGAAGAAATTAAAGAACTGGTCATAGTTAAAGATGAAACTATTATTTACAATGTTGATCCAGTCGTGCCTACTGCTTATATTGAAAAACCACCTTTCCCTGTTAGGATAAAGGAACATGCTAAGGTTTCAACTGTGGTTCGCAAAAGTAATATTAGAGCACCTAAACCTGCTGAACAAACTAAAGTAGAACCTAGTGTTGCTATGGTTAAAGATCTCCTGGTAGAAAATATTGATGGGCATGTTATTTACTTCTGCGATGATGCTGCTAGAATTGCCAAACCCGATGAAAAAGATAAACATAGACCTGTTGTTGGCATGCGTGTTGTCTCAGTTAAAAGAGGAGATCATTGTTATCATGGTTTATGTGATTTAGGTGCTAGCATGAGTGCTATTCCTTTAACCTTATACCAAGAAATTATGAATGACATTGCACCTGCTGAAATAGAAGACATAGTTGTTACTATTAAACTTGCTAATAGAGACACTATCACACCGCTTGGGATTGTTAGAGCTGTTGAAGTCTTGTGTGGGAAAATAAAATACCCTACTGATTTTCTAGTTCTTGGTTCCCCACAAGATGACTTCTATCCCGTGAATGCTAAAATATATTGTGAAAAACAAACTGTCAGTGTTAGCTTTGGTGATGAGTCTCATGAGTTTAATTTCTCCAAGTTTAGTAGACAACCACATAAGAAAGAATTACCTAGTAAGGATGAAATAATTGGTCTTGCTTCTATTGCCGTGCCTCCTACTGATCCACTAGAACAATATTTACTAGACCATGAAAATGATATGCATATGCATGAAAGAAATGAAATAGATAAAATTTTCTTTGAACAACAACCTCTGCTCAAACACAATTTGCCTATTGAAACTCTAGGAGGTCCTCCTCCACCTAAAGGTGATCCAGTGTTTGAATTAAAACAATTGCCTGACACTTTGAAATATGCTTATCTTGTTGAGAAAAAGATATATCCTGTTATTATTAGTGCTAACCTTTCAGAACATGAAGAAGAAAGATTATTGAAAATTATGAAGAAGCACCGTGCTGCTATTGGATATACTCTTGATGATCTTAAGGGCATTAGTCCCACTCTCTGTCAGCACAAGATTAATATGGAACCTGATGCTAAACCCGTTGTTGATCATCAACGATGTTTGAATCCTAAGATGAAAGAAGTGGTAAGAACTGAAAAATTAAAGCTTCTGGAAGTAGGTATAATCTACCCCATAGCTAATAGTAGATGGGTGAGTCCCGTTCATTGTGTCCCTAGGAAGGGAGGTATTACCGTTGTTCCTAATGATAAAAATGAACTCATTCCACAAAGAATTGTTACTGGCTATTGAATGGTAATTGATTTTAGAAAATTAAATAAAGCAACTAGAAAAGATCACTACCCTTTGCCTTTTATCGATCAAATGTTGGAAAGATTATCTAAGCACACACACTTTTGTTTTCTGGATGGATATTCTGGTTTTTCTCAAATATCTGTTTCACAACCTAATCAACTACAAGATGTAATCAACACTACTAGTCACCCACAAGTACCAATCTAAGGTTCCGGTACAAAGATTGAACACAAGAGATGAACTAGGGGTTGAGAGGAGATGGTTCTGTTGAAGATGTTAATGGAGATGGCCCTCCCAAATATGGGAGAGTTGTTGGTGATGACGATGACGATGATTTCCCCCTCCGGGAGGGAAGTTCCCCCGACGGAATTGCTCCGCCGGAGGGCAAAAGTGCTCCTGCCCAAGTTCCGCCTCGACACGGCGGCGCTTCATCCCAAAAGTCCTTCCCTTATTTTTTCTAGGACAAAATGACTTATATACCAGAAGAGGGGCACCGGAGGTGGGCCGAGGAGGGCACAACCCACCAGGGGCGCGCCTGGGCTCCCTGGCGCGCCCAGGTGGGTTGTGCCCACTTGGTGGGCCCCCTCTGGTAGTTAGTTGCTCCAATATTCTTCATATATTCCAAAACAATTCTCCATAATTTTTTAGCTCATTTGGAGATGTGCAGAATAGGTAACTTTGACGTAGCTTTTCCAGGTCCAGAATTCCAGCTGCCGGCATTTTCCCTCTTTGTGTAAACCTTGCATAATATTAGAGAAAAGGCATTAGAAATACTCCAAAAAGCATTATTATGCATAAAAACATTATAAATAACAGTAGGAAAACATGATGCAAAATGGACGTATCACTTAGCAATAGAGAAATAAAACTAATATTACAAAAAACTGTTAATAGGTCCCGAAAGAATTGTTCTAAGAAATTGGATGATGCACTTTGGGTCTACAGAACATCATATAAAAATCCTATGGGTATGTCTCCCTATAAAATGGTTTTTGGAAAAGCTTGCCATTTGCCTCTAGAACTAGAACACAAAGCATATTGGGCAATTAAAGAACTCAACGATGATTTCAAACTTGCCGATGAAAAGAGGTTATTTGATATTAGCTCACTAGATGAATGGATAACCCAAGCCTATGAAAATGCCAAATTATTCAAAGAAAAAGTTAAAATATGGCATGACAAAAGAATCCAAAAGCGGGAATTCAAAGTTGGAGAATATGTTCTCTTGTACAACTCTCGTTTTAGATTCTTTGTAGGAAAACTTCTCTCCAAATGGGAAGGACCATATATTATCGAGGAGGTTTATCACTCTTGAGCCATCAAAATTAGTAATACCGAAGGTACTAACCCGAAGGTGGTCAATGGTCAAAGAATTAAACACTAAATCTCAGGTATGCCTATTAATGTTGAAATCAATATTATTCAAACCATGACACCAGAGGAACACATAAAAGAGACCTTCCAGAACACTCCAGAATACTAAAAAAGAGGAGGTACATGATACAGTAAGTAAACGTACTCCGAAAAATCCGCAAAAATATTTTCTGTCAGTTTTGGAATATTACAAAAAATAGGAAAATAAGAAACAACCAGGAAGGCAACTGAGGAAGGCACAAGACACCAGGGCGCGCCTGGCATGCCTGGCACGCCCAGGTGGGTTGTGCCCACCTCGGGAACCTTCCCGACTCCGTTTTCCTCTTGTTTGCTTGTTTCCCGAGATAAAAAATCTTTATATACCCCCTGAACGTATTGACCACCGTATCACGGAGAAATCTTCTGTCCTTCTTTCTTGCTGTTTTCTATCAGATCTGTCAAGCCAGGCATCATGTCTTCTCCCTCCTACAACAAAGTAGAAGAGGATGCTTGGTTGATGAAGATAGAACTAAAGAGAGAGGAACCAGAGGAAACCATCAAGGGTGATAAGGTCAAGGAAGTCACGGGAGATCAGGTTCTGGCAGTAGGGCAGGGCGTTCCAGCAGCAGAAGAAGAAGACATCCTTCAACCTTACTATGATTATCTTACCCTACTGAAATTGAAGCTTTTAGGGTCATTGAAACGGTTCGTGTGCAAAATAAATATCTCACTCGTGAAAATATTCCATTGCAAGAGCATATCATCGCCCTCCGGAGCATCATCCGTAGATTGGAGAACCTCCTGAGCCTGAAGTGTGAAGCTACTTCACCACCACCATCATCATCTTCCCCACCACCATCATCATCTTCCCCACCAAAGGAGACTTGAGTTCATGGTATGGGCACTCCCCTTGGCTTGTGCCAAGCTTGGGGGAGGTCCCCGGTATCGTATCACCACCACTATCTTTGCTTTTATCTATTTTAGTTCAATCTTTAGTTATCCTATGATTTAGTTGAATAAAAGTTTAGTTCGATCCTTTCTTTTTGAGTGCTTGCTTAGTGATCTATCTATGTAATCATTTGCGAGATATATAATAAAGAGTAGTTTGAGTTTTGTTTCTTTACTCTATTGTTTCAATAAAAAGAAAGGAAAATAAATGAAAAAGATCATATGCTAATCTTATGGTAAGTAATGACATCACATAAGGAAAAGTATAAGTGGTAAAATTAGTTGGAGATTGACAAACATAGCATTGGTCAATGATGCAATTCATGAAAGAATTAATAAGGGAAGAGAAGATTCACATGCAAATACACTATCTTGGACATCTTTTATGATTGTGAGCCCCCATTAAATATTTTGTGTCAAAATTGTTGACGTTGGACGAGGAAGACAACGTAATGATTTATGTTTGTTAATATTCACATAGAAGTTATATTGTCATAGATCCTTCAACATGTGGTGCTTGCTCAATATCTTTTCTAGCTAAAAACTCTGCACTAAGTAGAGATACTACTTGTGCATCCAAAAACCCTTAAACCCAAATCTTATTTTAAGAGTCCACCATACCTACCTATGGATTGAGTAAGATCCTTCAAGTAAGTTGTCATCGGTGCAAAAAGGCAATAAAAATTGCTTCTAAAAGTGTTGGATCATTTAGTGTAAGAGAAAATTGAGCGTTGTACGAACTTATGATGGCAAAGTAATAAAAGCGAGGGACTGCATAATAAAGGTTGCTATCATAAGGGGCAATATAACGTGATGTTCTTTTGCATTAAGGGATTTGTCATACAAACAAAAAAGGCACATGGCAACCTCTGCTTCCCTCTGCGAAGGGCCTGACTTTTACTTTTATGCATTTACTTTTATTGAAGAGTCAAAGTATTCTTCATATTCCTTTTTATTTTCTCTTTTTGCAAGCATCATGTGGTGACAAAAGATCTAGGCACATATATCCAGTTGGATATGAGTGGGCATGAGTTATTATTGTTGACATCACCCTTGAGGTGAATACGTGGTGAGGCGAAACTATAAGCCCCTATCTTTCTATGTGTCCGATTGAAACTTTTTGTTCATGGCTACGCTGTGAGTGTTAGCAACCATAGAAGGTTAAATGATGGTTGAGTATGTGGACTTGCCTCAAGGCTCCCATACATGACCCTTCCTAAAAATTTGATGAATTGTAGTTGCAAAGTTGACTGAGAACATATTTTGTTGGTTTTCAATAAGGTTTATGCTTTATACTTTGATGTTGTGATAAATTGTTACTTGCTCATGAGAAGTTATATGATAAAAATTGTGTGATAAAGTTTTATTTTAAAAGTTCTTTCCTGTTATAATAATAAGCATGATGCTTCTATGTCCGTATTTTGTTTTTATCGACACCTCTCTCTCTCTAAGCATGTGGACATGTTTTTCGATTTTGGTTTTTCGCTTGAGGACAAGCGAGGTCTAAGCTTGGGGGAGTTGATACATCCATTTTGCATCATGTTTTCCTACTGTTATTTATAATGTTTTGATGCATAATAATGCTTTTTGGAGTAATTCTAATGCCTTTTCTCTCACAATATGCAAGGTTTACACAAAGAGGGAGAATACCGGCAGCTGGAATTCTAGACCTAGAAAAGCTACGTCAGAGTTGCCTATTCTGCACATCTCCAAATGAGCTGAAAATTTATGGAGAATTATTTTGCAATATATAAAATATACTGGAGCAAATAACTACCGGAGGGGGCCCACCAGGCACCCCAGACGTGCCCTGGTGGGTTGTGCTCAGCCCAGCCCATCTCCGCTGCCCATCTTCTGGTATATAGCTCATTTTGACCTAGAAAAAATCAGAGGGGGACTTTCGGGATGAAGCACCACCGTCTCGAGGCGGAACTTGGGTAGGACACTTTTGCCCTCCGGTGGAGCAATTCCGCTAGGGGAACTTCCCTCCCGGAGGGGGAAATCATCGTCATCATCATCACCAACAACCCTCTCATCTTTGGGAGGGCAATCTCCATCAACATCTTCAACAACACCATCTCCTCTCAAACCCTAGTTCATCTATTGTGTTCAATCTTTGTACCGGAACCTCAGATTGGTACCTGTGGGTGACTAGTAGTGTTGATTACATCTTGTAGTTGATGACTATATGGTTTATTTGGTGGAAGATTATATGTTCAGATCCATTATGCTATTTAATAGCCCTCTAATCTTGAGCATGAATATTAATTGTGAGTAGTTACTTTTGTTCTTGAGGTCACGGGAGAAGTCATGTTGCAAGTAATCATGTGAACTTGATATGTGTTTGATATTTTGATGATGTGTATGTTGTGATTCCCTTAGTGGTGTGATGTGAATGTCGACTACATGGCACTTCACCATATTTGGGCCTAAGGAAATGCATTGTGGAGTAGTTATTAAATGATGGGTTGCTAGAGTGACAGAAGCTTAAACCCTAGTTTATGCGCTACTTCGTAAGGGACCGATTTGGATCCAAAAATTTAATGCTATGGTTAGATTTTATCTTAATACTTTTCTCGTAGTTGCGGATGATGATGACGGGGTTAATCATAAGTAGGAGGTTTGTTCAAGTAAGAACAGCACCTAAGCACCGGGCCACCCACATCTCAAATTATCAAAGTAGCGAACATGAATCGAACCAACATGATGAAAGTGATATGGTGAAATTCCCGTGTACCCTCAAGAACGATTTGCTTATCATAAGAGACCGTTTTGGCCTGTGCCACAAAAGGATTGGGCTACCTTGCTACACTTTATTTACCGTCACCATTACTTTCTCGTTACAAATTATCTTGCTATCAAACTACTTGTCACCGACAATTTCAGTTCTTGCAGAAAATACCTTGCTGAAAACCACTTGTCATTTCCTTCTGCTCCTCGTTGGGTTTGACACTCTTACTTATTGAAAGGACTATGATTGATCCCCTATACTTGTGGGTCATCATGCCTCGACTTCTTCCTCCGGAAGCTCTCTCCTAAGCAAGTACGCGATGTACGGCACAGTCCAATTGGGTGTGATTGCCAGAATCTCAATGACCAAGTCAATAACTGCTGGGACCTCAATTTCAGTCAGGTCGGAGGGACCGACCACCTGCGAGGGCTCTTCGGTGAAGGGATCTTATTTCACCGTTAGGGAATGAAGGTGCTCGAGGAACACATTGCTGGGTATGGTTTTTCGAGTGGATCCGATCTTTGCTAAATCATCAGCCGCTTGGTTCTTGATCCAAGGAATGTGGTGAAGTTCAAAGCCCTCTAATTTATTCTCCAGCTTTCTCACTATGTTGCAATATCCTTTCATGGTAGGGCTTCTGACGTCCCATTCTTTCATCACTTGATTCACCACGAGGTCTGAGTCACCATAGACCATCAAGTGACTGACGCCAAGTGAGATGGACATACGTAACTCGTAAAGGAGTGCTTCATACTCGGCCTCATTGTGAGAGGAATCAAAGTGGATCTGCAAGACATAGCTGAGTTGATCACCTTTTGGGGACAATAAGACCACTCCGGCACCCGAATCGTTCAGCATCTTGGAACCATCAAAGAACATGGTCCAATGTTCTGGGTGACTCTGAGTCGGTTGTTGTTGCTCTGTCCATTCAGCCAAGAAATCTGCCAACGCTTGGGACTTGATTGCCTTTTTTGCTTCGAATTTGATGTCCCAGTGTGTGCTTGCTGCTCCGAACAGCAAAGAGCCATTGCTGTTATACATTGCGGCCACTGGTCAAGTTGTCAGCACCGTCCTCACCGTGGAGCGGGAAGAAGAGGGCAAGGCTTACAAAGTTCAGCGTCCAGTCCACTACATTTCTGAAGTTTTGACTTCGTCCAAGCAGAGATATCCTCATTACTAGAAGCTTGTCTATGGTATTTACCTGACGGCAAAGAAAGTAGCCCATTTCACCACTCGACCAGTTGCATCCCAATTGTTCATGATCTCAGACAACGGGGCATCACTGATGAATGACACCGTGTGCTCTTGGAAGTAATGGGCTACATTCTTCGCCGACAAGTAAATACCATAGACAAGCTTCTGGTAATGAGGATATCTCTGCTTGGACGGAGTCAGAACTTCAGAAATGTAGTAGACTGGACACTGAACTTTGTAAGCCTTGCCGTCTTCTTCCCACTCCACGGTGAGGACGGTGCTGACAACTTGACTAGTGGCCGCAATGTATAAGAGCAATGGCTCTTTGCTGTTCAGAGCAGCAAGCACCGGCTGGGTGGAAAGCAGGGCTTTGAGTTCAACAAACACTGCTTGGGCTTCGGGAGTCCACTCGAATGAGTCATACTTCTTCATCAGTTGGTATAGGGGTAGTGCCTTCTCGCCGAGACAAGAGATGAATCAACTCAAGGCCGCAAGGCAGCCTGTAAGCTTCTGTACGTCATGCAGGCATTCAGGACACTTCATTCGGACAATCGCGCCAATTTTCTCAGGGTTGGCATCTATTCCCCGCTCGAAAACAAGGAATCTGAGTAATTTGCTCCCAGTACCCTAAAAGTGCACTTCGCCGGATTCAGGTTGATGTCGTACCTTCGCAAATTTGCAAAAGTCTTAGCGAGGTTAGCCAGTAGGTCGGAACCTTTCCTGGGCTTGATTACAATATCATCCATGTACGCCTCGATGTTCCGACTGATCTGCGTGTGCAAACACTTCTGAACCATGTGCATGAATGTGGCGCCAGCATTCTTGAGACCAAATGGCATGGTGATATAACAGAAACACCCAAAAGGGGTGATAAAATCCATTTTTTATTTTGTCTAGCGCGTACAATCGGATCTGGTGGTACCCGGAGTACGCATCCAGAAAAGACAATCACTCACACCCCACAGTGGAATCCACTATGTGATCTATACGATGGAGCAGGAAATGATCCTTAGGGCAGACCCGATTAATGTGCTTGAAATCAATGCACATACGGAGAGACTTGTGTTTCTTCGGAACCATGACGATGTTGGCGAGCCACTCGGAGTGGTATACTTCAAGGATGAACTCGGCTACAGGAAGTCGAGCTATTTCCTCGCCAATCGCCTTCCTATTTTCTATTGCCGAATGAAGAAGGTGTTCTTTTACAAGCTTGGCCTTTGGGTCGACTCGCAAATGGTGCTCAGCCAGCCCCCTGGGTACACCTGGCATGTCAGATGGCTTCCATGCGAAGATGTACCAGTTCTCATGGAGGAACTGGATGAGCTCGGCCTCCTATTTGCCGTCGAGTGTTGTTGATATGTTGGTGGGTGCAGCATTGGGATCTTCCGAGTGAATGTGCACTCGCTTCGTCTTGCCAGCCGACTTAAAAGCGGACTCTGCAGCCGGTTTCTTGGAGCGTAGCAAAACACTCGGATCGGCATTTTTCTTGTACTCTTCCAATTCTACCATATCCATCTGTTCATCAGCAATCTTTGACCCTTGCTCCAAACACTCCTCGGTGCGCTGCCTACTGCCAGTGACAGTGATCACACCTTTGGGGCCAGGCATCTTCAGCTTGAGGTACACATAGCATGGGCGGGCCATGAAGCGTGCATAAGCTGGTCGACCAAGAATAGCATGATCAGCGCTGCGGAAGTCTACCACTTCGAAGGTCAGCCTTTCCTTTCGGAAGTTCTCTTCATCTCCAAAGACCACACCAGGGTGATCTGCCCGAGTGACTTTGCTTTCTTGCCGGGGATCACTCTGTGGAACTGCATGCTGCTCTCGCTGAGACGGGACATCGGGATGCCCATTCCCTTTAAGGTCTCAGTGTAGAGTATGTTCAGTCCGCTTCCACCGTCATGAGGACCTTGCGCAACCGAGTGCCCCCACAACAAGATCGACCACTAGCGCTTGCCGCCTAGGGGTGGTAATGTAAGCAGGGTGATCTGAATGATCAAAAGTGATGGGAGTCTTCGACCGGTTGAGGAACTTCATTGTCGCTGGCATGGCCATATTCACTTCCCGATTGATGACTTTCAGTCGACTCATGCTCTCAACATCCACAAAGATCACCAAAGTCGCGTTGATGGTGGGGTAAGTCTCATTCTTGCCTTCATCATCGCCATCGTATGGACTCTTATCACTTGGCTGGCCATCCCGGAACTGTTGTATCAGCAGCCTGCACTGACGAGTGGTATGCTTAGGCATTATCAGGTTACCGTCTTCATCTTTCTTGGTGTGAATATGGCACGGTAAATCAAGAACATCCTGACCTAACTTATCTTTCTTCTTCTTGACAATCCACTTATCTTTGGCCTTCCCCTTGTTCTTGGCTTGTCCGGCCAAAGCCGCGGCTTCAGCCTGAGCCGAGCCCTCGGCCTTTCATTTCTGCTTCCGACTGGGATTATTATTCCCAGGACTAGGCTCAGTGGTATTTCCCTTGCCATTACAGAGACGGTCTTGTTCTTCGCCATTCGCATACCGAGTGGCGATTTCCATCATTCTGCTCATAGTTAAGGGCTCCGATCGACCAAATTTCAGGATGAGCTATCTATATCTGACACCTGCCTTGAAGGCGCAGACAGCCTGATGCTCGGTAACATTTTCAACCATGTGATGCAGCGTAGTCCAACGCTGAATGTACTCCCTCAAGGTTTCATTCGGTTTCTGAACACAGTGTTGCAATTCAGTCAATCCAGCAGGACGCTTGCACGTGCCCTCGAATGTTTTGATGAACACTCGAGCCAGATCTTCCCAGCAGTATATGCTAGCGGGGGTGAGTTGGTTGAGCCAAGCCTGGGCCGACCCTTCTAACATCAAAGGCAAATGCTTCATGGCCACTTAATCATTACCTCCACCAATCTGCACGGCCACCCGGTAGTCTTCTAACCACGTCTCCAGTTTGGACTCACCGGTAAACTTGCTTATTCCTGCCGCTAATCTGAAATTGGGGGGAACCTCTACGGCCCTGATGGCTCTGCTAAAACAATCGGGCCTAGAGATGAATGCTCTGCTTTCACTCGGACGGTCTGTGTCCATGCTTTCTCTGTGAGCTCTGCCTCTGTCCACCAGATTCTGGGCGAGAACTGATCTCGCCTTGAACCGTGGATCGCGGAGATCGACTGGTTCCCTCTGGTAACCACCACCACCATGACGGGGAGGGCTGGCCCTCCGGTCGTCACCATACGCACGTCTAGCATCATACGGCCGGGGCACGTATGAGTCATCCCTTGGAGGGGGCGTCTGCATACGGTGACGGTCATCACGATGTCGTTGAGGTGCGAGCCGATCGCGACCTTGATCCGGGTACTGATCCTAGTGATGGCCTCGATCGTCTCATCACGGAGGCGACTGTCTGTTCCTTCTCAGGGCAACTGGGTTGTGAGCCGACTGGACTTTGTCGGCCCTGACAAATCTACTATGGATCCTGTTGCATGACTGGGAGACAGCCAAATTCTGCTCTTCAGCGGCTTTGAGCAGGGCCCTGATCTGCCAAAGCCCTTCCCCTGCCTCTGACAGGGATGGCTGGATGGAATCTGCTATCTGAGTGGCAGCCGCCAAATTCTGAATTGGAGTGCTGAATACCTGGTAATCTCGCTGTGGATCACTCGAGAACAATTGCCGCTGCCGACCACTGGAACTAGTTGCTGTTGTTGGCACGCTCGATCGTCGAGTGACTTTTGGAGCTCCTCCCAATGAGTGTGCTCAGCCAAGTTGGCCAGGTGCACGGCTTCCAAGGCCTGAGCCTCGAAAGTAGCCCCAATGATGGGTGTCTGGAGGGCCTGCTAGTTCCTATGCTGCAACTCCTTCCTTTGTTGTGGGTTGAGAGGTTGGGGAAAGTACTCATCATCATGACAGTTCTCGCTGTAGTCAATGACAACGTGCGATGGACTATCGACTCTCACGCCGCCGCGGGGATACCTGGGCGGACTGTGCTGGGAACCAGCCATAAGAACCTCCATAGCAGGGTCGCTGCTCTCGCACTCAGATGCACCGTCCAAGTAGTCACGCAGGGAGCCGAACAAGTCGAGGATGGGCTCATCGGGCTCGATCGCCGCGATCTGCGGGGCCGCAACCTGGAGGGCCACCATGTGCTTGATCCACCACTGGAGTCGTGAGTGCCCGGAGTGGTTGCAACGACAAATAGCCGGGCCGAGAGGCGCCGACTGGTACGGACTCGATGGCTGACGAAGAAGAACACCAAAGGTACTCACACGGAAGTGCCCTGCCCCGCGAATGGGCAGCACCTCGACGTCCAGCAGGGCTTCCTGGAGCCACACCGCACCATCAGCAGTGAAGCTGAGGGCGCCAAAATGGATTTCGTCGCCGAATGTCAACCCACCGCCGGAAACCATGGTGAAGGTGGGAAAATCGCAACTACGCCGGAAGTCGCTAGATGCCTGCCCCATGATGGGCGCCAACTGTTGCGGGTGTAAGTCTGACAATAGTGTATAGAGCACCAAGACGTAGGGCTATTACCTCCACTGCGAGGGGCCTGGACTCGTAAATCCGAGTGTAACAACTACGCCGTAGCTAGGCTCTGCCCTCTAATTCATACCCCTATACACTATTGTCAGACTTACACCCATGACAGCCTCCGCCTCAGCCATAGGGGCATCGGCCCCACCCCCCGTAGTGGTTTCGGGCAGGGCCTGCTGGGAAGTTGCCTCCCCTAGCCCATCATGGATGGTAGGGGAGGGTGGATGCTCCTCCGAGGCACTCGGAGGAGGGAGCCCGCTCGACGAGTTCTCATCACTTATATTGGAGCATTGTGGGCTACAAAGACAAGATAAATGATCATTATAAGAGTACAGAAAATTGGGCTTGAGTATTTACTACTCTTATGGGAAGAAGACGTACCTCCTCGGTGGTGGCCTTGGCCGCCACGTTTCAATGAGGTCGTCCTCCGTTTTGGAGGAGTCGACCTCACGTATGGTAGGGCCTCACGGGGTACGACATCGACAGCCTTCATGAGGCACCGACGTCTCCGGACAGTGTGAGCCCCCGCGATGTCCTCGGATGCTACCCTTTTCTTCTTTTGAGAGGAGGAACCTTCCTCCCCATCCTCATCCTTCCTCTCCACTTCATCTGAGGATATAACCCAGATGTTCTCGGACCTGGCGTCCGCCAGATCTCAAATCCGGAGACCCCCCCTCTTCTTCTCCGACCCTTTATCCTTGACTGGGGCCTTTGGTGGCAACACAGCCAGGAGGGCCTACAGCTCGGGGGTCCTCGGGTAGCGGCGCTGGGCACACAATGAGCGCTACCTTGGACACCCATTTTTGGAAATAGGGAGGGAAGACTCGGATAATGCAAAATACAAAACTAATGATGAACATATAGAGTGATGTTTACTTTGAAAGACCCGCATTCGGTTTTGTAGTCGATGTCTAGCCCTTTGTCAGGGAACTCATTTTGGGATGGCTTGAAGAGAGCCGTCCCCATCCTGTCGATGTTGGTGTGAAGAAGTTCCACAGAGTCAGCATGTCCTCGGGCTTGTAAAGCCACTTGGGACTAGTTCGGAGCTAGAGTGGCAAGATGTATCGATGAAACATCATGTTCACCACATCCACCATCTTGAACTTATTTTTGAGTGACCGGAGCCGCTCTTGGAGTGCTTCGACCCCGTCCAGGTTGCCCCATTCGAGGCCCTGCTTCTACTAGGACACCAGCTTCCTCGGAGGAGCGTTGGTGGATTTAGGAGCCGCGACTTGACCCGAGGTGAGTGGCTCGGTGATGTAGAACCACTCGCATTGCCAGATCTTGACGGTCTCGATGAAAGTCCCCTCCAGCCAGATCGGCTTTTGGAGCTTGCTGATCATGGCATTGCCGCACTCGGCGAATTCGGCGCCTCCGCTCTTCGGCTTGACGCAAAATGTTTTCAACCATAGGCCAAAGTGCGGTTGCACGCGGAGGAAGGCCTCACACACTATGATAAAAGTGGTGAGGTGGAGAATGGAATTCGGGGCTAGATTGTGGAAGTCTAGCCCGTAGAAGAACAAAATCCCTCGCACGAAGGGGTGTAGGGGGAACCCCAGACCTCGAACGAGGTGGGGGATGAAGATGACCCGCTCCCCTGGGTTGGGAGTGGGAACGTGTTGGCCAGGCTCTGGGGCCCGGTAGGCAGCGCCGGTAGGGTGTACCCCGCCACGCGAAGCTCGGCGATGGTGCATCGGTGATCTTGGAGGCCACCCACTGCCCCTTCACATCTGCATCGGCCAATGATGTGGGCGCAGAAGCTTGGGCGAAGTTTTTGGGCTCTAGATTGAAAATGAGAAAGGCTTGGAGGGTTTGGGAGCCGGAGCAGGAGGAGAGCGTGGAGTGTCGATTTGACCCCTCTTTGCTCTTTATAAGTCTGTAAAAGGCGAAGTGTCCCTCTATAGTGCCGTAAAAATCACCACGTTACGGCTTATCATGCCGTTATGGCCGCTTGGGGAGAAGCAATTGATTGATAATATCCCCCAAGATGCGGGGCACTATCTCTGTTTTGATACGACGTGCCAGTAGGAGGTTTGCCTCGAACCGTGATTCGAATGAGTAATGGCTGACGTTTGCTGTGTTAGATTTGGTGACGCTTCCGTAAAGGCTATCAATAACTAACCCCCTAACTCACCTACGCTACTAGTCTTCGGGGCTAAGCAAGCTTTTTACTTTGGATGAACATTGGTGTGCTTTGGGTAACACATGGATGGACTCACTTGGGCCTCTGTCAAAGGGAGATGGTAGTCAATTGAAGGAAGCTGACGAAGCTTTGTATCAAACCTATCTATCATGGTTTTGTCATGGTAGATGTCCTCGAAAAAGGACTTAGTCATGAGGCCATTGCAGCTAGGTAGTAGCTCGAATGGGGTTGATCGGAATCAAGAGACACGAGTTTACCCAGGTTCAGCCCCTCACGGTGAAGGTAAAAGCCTACTTCCTGCTTGATTGATTATTGCTTGAGATCTCGATTACAAGGATGCAACTTTGGCTAACCTAGTACTTGAGAACTTGTAAATTAGTCCTCCTTCCTTAGGAGCTCCCCTTTATATATAGGTTGAGGCCCTGAGGTCACAATAGAATCCGGGTCGTGCTATGACCCGTGTCTTAGTCTACTTCCTACTTATCTTGCTTCTCAAGCAAGGGAGATTTCTTATGACTTTCTCCTCGAATGGATCTACCAGATGTCGGGCCATGAGCCGGTCTTCACCTCAAGTCACCCCCTAGGCCTTGGATCTTGTGTCTCATCACGGCCCAAATGGCCGGGTCGTCTATAAGCCGCCAAATGATAGTCGGGTCATACCGTGGGGTATATCCCCAACATTAGCGCCCAGTTTAACTTGGATTTATCCAATTTAAACTTCATCCTAAAAAACAAAATAAGAATAGGAAAAAGGCCTCAAAATTAAATCCGGGTCATCTTTAGCAAACTGGAAACCATCCTTATCCTTTCAGCTCCTTTCCTAGCCGAGTCATTGCATATTGTCGGCTCGTGATATTTTCACACTTGGCATTTCTCGCTCCTTCTTCACACCATGAAATCACCTTCCTGAATTCCCAGATTTTGCGTGTGACGTCACAACGAATCTCTTGAGTGGATCTGACAAGCCTAAAAATCGAGGCGCCCTTTCATCCAAAATTTACTGTGCCACCTAGGTTTTCGCACCTACCGTTCCGCATCCTTACCACCTTATAAATACGCACGATGGGGCCTAAGGTCCATTTTTTATCCCTCTACACCCTCATCTTCTTCCTCCATCTCCTGCTGCCACCGCGCTTGAACGAGCTCACCGCCTCTAGCGACGCCCTCGAAGACGAGCGCCTCCATCGCCGGATCTTCATCGATAGCTCACCGACGATGTCCGCAGTGCTCCGGCATCTCGAAAACTTCTTCTTTAGAATCTGTGAGTGCCCTTCACCTCTCCTGTATTTCGTTAATAGTTCATCAAAGTTCATAGCCACTCGCCTTCCAAAAGTTTAGATCCATTCAAGCGACTTGTGGAGGCTCTTTCATCCCCGCAGCGATGCTGCTCACCCTGAACAAATCCCTTTTGATGCTTTTAGTAGACCCCCATTGGTAGTCCAAGTCTTGTATTTGTGCTGTGTTTATGTTTTTAACTTTTCTTTTAAGAGCATTTTCTAGATCCGGGGGCGTAGTTGTTTCATAAGATTTCTGTTTATAGCGAACTCTACTCTTTAGGCCACCCAACACTTGGTAGAATTCTAGAATGTTACCGAATATATAGCCAGCGCCGGCTTACTGATATGCCAGCTCATAGATACCTCAGTATATTTACCATGGCACACTTAAATCCAATAGTTATAAACTGGATAATAATAACCGGCTTACTGTATTCTGGCTTATCTGTTTCATAACTCGAATGATTTTCCATACCACACACAAACATAGTACGCCAGCTCATTTTTGTAACCTTCATCTTGCAGCTGAACTTTATTGAAATCTTGATGGCCCCCAAAACCAACAAGGCCATTAAAAGGATCGAGAAGGGGGGTCTAGAGGGGAGTGATTAGACCGTTAACAAGCAAAAGTGAAAGTTTTTAGTTTCTTCAAGTTAAGGTTGAGTTTAGCACATGTTAAAGCACTCACAATACATTTCAAGCAAGCATGACAAGAGTTTATGCAACGGAAAGAGTAAAGCATGCAAGTTGCAAGAAAGTAAAGTGATGGGATTGGAGTTTGCAAACGCAAAGGAGACACGGAGATTTTTGGCATGGTTCCAATAGGTGGTGCTATCGTATGTCCATGTTGATGGAGACTTCAACCCACGGAGGGTAACGGTTGCGTGAGTCCACGGAGGGCTCCACCCACGAAGGGTCCACGAAGAAGCAACCTTGTCTATCCCACCATGGCCATTGCCTACGAAGCACTTGCCTCACTCGGGTAGAACTTCATGAAGTAGGAGATCTCCTTGCCCTTACAAACTTCTTGGTTCAACTCCACATCATGACGGAGGCTCCCAAGTGACACCTAACCAATCTAGGAGACACCACTCTCCAAAGGTAATAGATGGTATGTTGATGACGAACTCCTTGCTCTTGTGCTTCAAATGATTGTCTCCCCAACACTCAACTCTCTCTCTCTCTCTCAGATTTGGCTACGGTGGAAGAGTGATTTGAGTGGAAAGCAACTTGGGGAAGGCTAGAAATCAAGGTTCAAATGGTGGGAATGGAATCTCTTGATCTCAACACATGAGTAGGTGGTTATCTCTCAGAAAATGAATAGTGGAAGTGTAGGCATGTTCCGATGGCTCTCTCATACATGGAGAAGGGGGTGGAGGGGTATATATAGCCTCCACACAAAATCCAACTGTTACACACATTTGACTCATCTTGGTGGGATCGAATGGTTACACTCGGTGGCACCGATCAGTTCAAAAATGTGAACATTAGGAATCTCGGTGGGACCGACTGGAACAACTTGGTGGGACCGATGTGCTAGGGCTTACAGCAAACATCATCTCGGTGGCGCCGATGGCATCAGCTCTGGATAAAAATAATCGGTGGGGCCGAGTTGGAGTTTTGGGTTTGGACATATTTGGATGGAGAAAGTGGCTGAGAGTTTTGGAGGAATATCACTAAGCACTTGAGCAAGTAAGCCATTAAGCAACACCTCATCCCCTTTTAATAGTATTGGCTTTCCTGTAGACTCAATGTGATCTTGGATCACCAAAAATAAAGACGAAGAGTCTTGAGCTTTTGCCAATCTTTATCCTTCGCATTTTTGAACGGGTTCCACATCCTCTTGTCCTTTCCACGCCATTGTTGAACTTGTCTGAAATACACTAGATAGAACTATTAGTCCAACAAGAAATATGTTGACATTAATTACCAAAATCACCCAGGGAGCACTTGTGCTTTTAGCCGTCGACTGGGCTAAATCACAGATATCATTCCTCATATTGGACGACCTTGTAAGCCAAAGTCTTTTGCCGGCTCAGGCAGAAATCAGTTGGCGTGTGCCTAAAAAAGAAACTCATCCCCAACCTCAACAACAAGAGTTATAATATTTGCAGATCATCTACACAGGGGTTTCCGACCACCCGGGTCAAAAAAAATTCTGAGACGTGCTCAACTTCTTCGACCTCAAGCCTCAGGATCTCGGCCCCAACTGAATTTATGCCAGTTCCAAGTTTTTTGCTCGGTGTACCTCCAGACAGAGCCAACTGTTAGTCTCTTTCGGGCATTTTTCTACATCAATCATCAAACTGAGTTCAAGGATGGACCCAACATAGAAGTCGGAGGAATCTCTGTCCAGAAGAGGAAGAATGGAGCTTTCCCTGAGGCCATGTTGGCGAGTCATCCCAAAGGATGGCCCCAGACTTGGTTTTACTGTAGAAATACTACTCCACAACAACAAAACCCCTTGCCAGGTTATAGACTGGAATGGCTCAATGCTACCGTCGCCTTTCCGGGTTGGCCATCTGAAGAAGAAAGGAAGAAGATTGCGCCTTTTATTCTAAGTTGAGAGCTTTGACGGCTCATGGCCTCACCGGGATCGATTTGACCCAGTCCTGGATAAGCTAGCGGATTCAACACCTTAGCTTGAGGGGCGTCTTAATGTGCAACTACACCGGTGAGCCGGCTGATGCTCAATGCTTCAGCCTAGTCAATTTTGTTCGAAGATGAAATCAACAAGGCCACGAAGAAACTGTTGGGTGACCCCAAGGATAAATGCAATTTGACCGGGCTATCTCCCTTTTGATTGACTAATCCCGTGCCTCCAGTAAGTATATTTGTACTCGTTTACTCATATCTTCCATAACTTGTTCTCTTTCTTATACTTACTTATCGGCTCATCATGCATGTAGGCGAACTCCGACTGGTGGAAGATCAGGTCTCGAAACCCTATTCCTCCTCAAGATAAGCAAGCAAACGAGCCGGTTGGCGCTGATGAGGCGGCTGCTGGAGAAGAGTCTGAGGTAGAACTCGACTCACATGGCCGTCTTTTTGTTGAACTTGATGACGCTCTCTCTTCTTAGGATAACACAGAAACCAGCCGAGTCGGTAATGTTGAGGTAATTTCAATCTCATCCAACTCGGAAACATTTATCCTGAAGAAAACAAGACGAGCTAGCGGAAAGGTACCGTTTTCGCATCCATACGCTCACTTAGTTTCTTTTAAAGAAAACCCAGCGAGCCGGTACATCAAAACGCAAGACCTGGAGCGACTCTGGGGAGTTGTCTACCGGCTTATCTCACGAGCCGGTCGCTCGAATACCATGAACCGAAGTGCCTCATAGCCCAACTCGATCTCGCCCACGAGTCGGTCTTATTAGACAACCACTTAATCCTTCTGATTCAAATTATCAGGAAATGTCGCCCTCTTATGGAGAGTCGAGCGCGTCCCAGGTTCCAGCTCTCATAATTAAGCGCGGGTAAGCATTTTTGGTACATACCTTACTTTGTCACCGTAGTTGTTTCTTTAAACTGATATTACTCATATGACTTCAGAGCCAAAGCTTTGACGAAGAAAAAGGTTGGTGGGTCATCCTCCGCCACAGCAGGCTCTGATACTCAAGATCCACCAGTGGTCAATCCAGAGACCCAAACCGAGCCTGCCGGCGTGTCGGCATGCGACACCTATGGGATCCCAAGAGACCCCTTCACGATTCGGCGGGGGGAGAGGTATGCGCAAAGAGCAGAACCAACGATCGGCGCAGGGCGATTTTACCCAGGTTCGGGCTGCTGATCAGCGTAAAACCCTAATCCTGCCTTGTGTTATTATTAGTGTTCTTGAGCCCAGGCTCCAGGAGCGCTCACAGTGAATAGTACGTTCAAGAGCAGCTACGCATGCAGAATGGGCCAGAAGATCCTTCTCCCCTGTAGCAGTTGCCGTGGGCCTCCTTTTATACCACAAAGGGTCACCACAGTGGCAAAATGTACATACATTGAGGTGTAAAGTAGCTACAGGGTCATCATACCTAACCCCTGACGGACTAGGACAAATGCATTTAATGCACCGTAAGGTGTCCGTTTAGGTGTCCTTACTTTCTTGGGGATGGAAAAAGGGGCCATCCCATCAGCACCGCTTAAGCTCTCCTCCACTAGCGCGTCGCCACGCATCCAAAGAAGGACCCAGAATGTCGGGTTTGTCGCTGTGCTGGAGCAGTGGCACAGCAACAAAACCTTGCCGGGTGCCAAGCCTTGCCGGGCGCCGAAGCTTGCCGGGCTCCGCAGGCCACCCCGGCAAGATCTTGCCGGGGAAGCTGGCCTTTGGATTCCAGCTCTTCTTATCTGCTGATCCTCAGATCTCTGACTTGATGATTTCTTTGGTGGCTTGAGTCAACCTCGAACTGTTCCCCGACAAGCCTTGCCTAACTCGCCTATGTTTAGGTACATGCTTGCTATTTTCCTTGTCTGATTCTTTTATGTATGGAGTTCACCCTACGCTTACTGAAAAACTTGCCGGCACGCAACCTGCCATGAGCGCTGGGTGCGGGACTTCAGCAGCCTGCTGGAGGCGCAACGGCCGGCAAGACTCCTTGTCGTTCTCAATGCAGCCACTTAAATTGTTGAGCGGACTCGAAACAAAATAAGGGCGCAACTGATTACAACAAGGGTTCCTTCGCGTGCAAATTTTCCATACAAGAATCGGAATCATCCAAGGAAATAACTTTGCAATAAAGGAAACTTGTTCTAAGTTTTTAGAACTTAGCTTTCTGTCACTGTCCTTCCTCTGGCAAGCGTCGATTCTGAACGTCGCCAACTAGTACTCATATCTCCCTTCCCCCCGGCAAATGTGCACGCGAGGAATCCTTCTGTCTTTTAAGAAAAAGAAAGAAGAGAAAATAAAGATATGAAACCTTGGCGGTTCGGTAGAACTTACCGGGAGTAGGTGTCATACAACGTCTTAGACAAACATGCATATACAAATATGAACATGGAAATCAATAAGGGAATGCACGACACTTAAATTTATTCATCTGTGCTCAGGGTCTGCGCCTGGCTTTGTACAAAGGATCATATGCCTCGTCGGCAAGACTTGTACAAAAGGGTGGTTGCCGGGGGCCCCCGGCAACCGCGCCTTACGGGAGCGTGGAAGCGGCGGGAGGAATAGGGAAAGCTTCACTCTGAGCTCGAGAGGAGGAAGGCGATGGCGACGGCCAGATTGAGAAGAAAAGGGGGTAAAAAGGCTTGTGCCTCTGCGGCTTCTCCTTTTTATGGGGAAGGAGCGGGGCCGCCTCTTTTACTCCCCAATGTGAATGCGCCTCTACAGTGTCGGCGTGCGACACCTATGGGATCCCAAGAGACCCCTTTATGATTCGGCGGGGGGAGAGGTATGCGCAAAGAGCAGAACCAACGATCGACGCGGGGCGATTTTACCCAGGTTCGGGCCGCTGATCAGCGTAAAACCCTACTCCTGCCTTGTGTTATTATTAGTGTTCTTGAGCCCAGGCTCCAGGAGCGCTCACAGTGAACAGTACGTTCAAGAGCAGCTACGCATGCAGAATGGGCCAGAAGATCCTTCTCCCCTGTAGCAGTTGCCGTGGGCCTCCTTTTATACCACAAAGGGGTCACCACAGTGGCAAAATGTACATACATTGAGGTGTAAAGTAGCTACAGGGTCATCATACCTAACCCCTGATGGACTAGGACAAACGCATTTAATGCACCGTAAGGTGTCCGTTTAGGTGTCCTTACTTTCTTGGGGATGGAAAAAGGGGCCATCCCATCAGCACCGCTTAAGCTCTCCTCCACTGGCGCGTCGCCATGCATCCAAAGAAGGACCCAGAATGTTGGGTTTGTCGCTGTGCTGGAGCGGTGGCACAGCAACAAAACCTCACGTACGGATCACCTCGAGTGCTCGCTTATGATGAGCTTGAGCAAGAGCAACTGCGCCAAGATGATGCTGTGCTCCTTGAGGAGAATCGTCTTTAGGCTGCTGTGCGAGCTGCACACTACCAGCAAGCTTTGCGCCGCTACCATAGCCGCAAAGTTCATGCCCGAAGTCTTGAGGAAGGCGACCTTGTTCTTCGGCGGATTCAGTCCGCCAAGAATTCAAACAAGTTGACGCTGAAGTGGGAAGGCCCTTATCGGGTAGTACGAGTCACCAGGCCCGGCGTTGTCCGCTTGGAGACCGAAGATGGCGTTCCAGTGAGCAATTCCTGGAATATCGAACATCTTCGCAAGTTCTACCCGTAAGGCGCGGTTGCCGGGGGCCCCCGGCAACCACCCTTTTGTACAAGTCTTGACGGCGAGGCATATGATCCTTTGTACAAAGCCAGGCGCAGACCCTGAGCACAGATGAATAAATTTAAGTGTCGTGCATTCCCTTATTGATTTCCATGTTCATATTTGTATATGCATGTTTGTCTAAGATGTTGTATGACACCTACTCCCGGTAAGTTCTAACGAACCGCCAAGGTTTCATATCTTTATTTTCTCTTCTTTCTTTTTCTTAAAAGACAGAAGGATTCCTCGCGTGCACATTTGCCGGGGGGAAGGGAGATATGAGTACTAGTTGGCGACGTTCAGAATCGACGCTTGCCAGAGGAAGGACAGTGACAGAAAGCTAAGTTCTAAAAACTTAGAACAAGTTTCCTTTATTGCAAAGTTATTTCCTTGGATGATTCCGATTCTTGTATGGAAAATTTGCACGCGAAGGAACCCTTGTTGTAATCAGTTGCGCCCTTATTTTGTTTCGAGTCCGCTCAACAATTTAAGTGGCTGCATTGAGAACGACAAGGAGTCTTGCCGGCCGTTGCGCCTCCAGCAGGCTGCTGAAGTCCCGCACCCAGCGCTCATGGCAGGTTGCGTGCCGGCAAGTTTTTCAGTAAGCGTAGGGTGAACTCCATACATAAAAGAATCAGATAAGGAAAAAAGCAAGCATGTACCTAAACATAGGCGAGTTATATTACATTAATGAGTTGCCGCAATTCTAACTTGAGACTTAATTGTCTTTCACATGGAATGACGACGGCAAGAAAAGGCGGAGCACTTAATCTCTGCGCTGGCCTTCAATCCTTTTGATGGAGTCCACCTTCTCAAGGATAGGCGTGATAAGTTCTTCAAGCGCCTCGACGTTTGTGTCCTTGGGCAGATGGCCGAGCGCGTTGGAGAGGTCGATGCCGGGATTGCTGTGCACCACCTTGATAAGCACCTTGCGGAGGATGGCCCGGCAAAGCCGGCGGGTCTCGTTGGCCAATTGGGTTGCCCGGCTAGATTGAAGCAGCCTCAAGGCGTCGATGATGCTTTCAAAGAACATCGTCAACCTGGCGCTTGAAGATATCCTTTCCTCGGAAGAATACCTGAAGTTTGACAGGCCCATGGTTGACAGTTCTGCCGTATGCTTCTCTGCAGCGTCGATGAGACGTCCAGTCCAGATCTCCACCCCCTTTTCGTAATCGATTTGGGCGGCGGCAGGGCTCTTCAGCAGGTTCCTCTCTCCCTGGAGATCTTTGAGTAGAGCCTTCTCACGGGCCCTGCCGGCCTCGAGGGACTTCTCCAACGTGGTTAGCTTCAATTCCAGAACGGCAATGGCTTCATTTGCTGAGGAGAGTTGCTTTGTCTTGTTAGACATAGCAACTTGCATTTCCGCCAGGGTGTGGAGGGTTTTTTCCCTATCACCTTTGAGCATCGAGAGCTCCTTGCCGTGCTCTTCGAGATCTACTTCCAGCTTCTTTACTTTGTCGCTCAGGTCATTCTTGGCGGCCTCTGCAGCTTCGGCAGCATCGACGGCCTCCTTGAGCTTGCCGGCGTGACTTATAGTCAGAGCTTCGAGCGCCTCTTTGTGTTTCTACTACAGCTCCTAGGTCCGCCGCGTGACAAGCTTCTCGATATCTTCATCTTTGCTGCGAAGCTTGGCGCCGAGCGCCTGCTCACGTGCGGTGAGATCTTCCTCGTGAGCATCAAGGGCAACGCGGCGCCCCGTCAGGAGGGCATCTTCGGCAGCGATTCTTTGAGTAGCTTCATCCTGCGCTTTCTCCATGTCAGATTGCTTCAGGAGGATTTCTGTCCACTGTTGGCTCACTTGTTCTCGGCCAGCAGTCAACTCTTGGAGGGCCTCGACATACCAGACTTGCATTTGTTCGATGCGCCTCTGGAAATCTGCTTCGGCCGCCTCGACAACTGCCATTCTGGAATCCGCTTTCTCTTTCCCGGCGCGGTGGAGAGCCTGGAGCTTGCGGAAATTCTCGCCCATGGCCTGAAGGAGCCGATCCTCTTCAGATTTGCCGCTGCTAGCGCTGGGATCGTCAACAACCTCGAGCCCGGCAACAGCGATGATTTCTTCATCAAAGACTTCTCCTTCGGCTGGTGCCCCAATGCTTGCCGTCCCCGACAAGTTGACAAACAGGTTCTCGCCAACCTTGAGATATTTGCTGGATGAGGGGCCTTCAGATGTTGATGGTTGGTCTTCAGCAACCGCCTCACCAGTGGCAGGGGGCTCCGTGGCCGGCGCAGCGCCTGGCGCTCCTGCGGCAGGAATGCCGTCAGTACGGTCATCAGCCTCCCTGCCGCCCCCTTCAGTAGACTCCTTGGCGGGTTCCTCCTGTGCAGTCTTGGCGACCTCCTCGCCAAGAGCACCACCGGCCTCGATAGTGGCATCCTTGGCGGCCTCACTGGCAGCGATCCTGTCTGCTTCGGCAGCGGCGTCCCTGGCGGTCTCCTTGATGACAACGTCGACGTCCATGTGTTCCATCATAGGGAACTCTAAAGGACGAAGGAGGGAAACAGAATAAGATCAAGATTGAAGTTCGAAGGGACCAAAGACAGAGAGAGAAGGGAAAGAATAGCAAGCGTTCTGAGGCAATCAGTTACCTGTGTCGAGCTATTGGGAGGTGGCCTCGCCCCTCCCGGCAACTTCGGTTGCCGGGGGAGGGTTGCCGGTGTCCATGCTTGCCGGCTCCTCCTCAATTAAGATGGGCTCATCGGTAGGATCTCTTGCCGGGGACGTGCTTGTGGGCGGCGTGGTCGATGGAGGTGGCACGACGGGGGTGTCTTCCAACAACTCCCCTTGTTGCCGTTCTTCTCCTGCAAGCCCAAAGATATCAGCGGCAAGAATAGAAACCTCAGCGCCCGCTAGCGGAAAAAGAACAGTGAACTTACGATGGGGGCTGTGCTGGGGGCTGCACTGAGGACTGAGCTCCGGGCTGATGATGACAGTTTCTGGCACGCTCGTGGAGCCTGCCGGGGGCCTGTCGCCCGTAGAAGTCCTTGTCCTCTTCGCCATCCTCTCCATCAAGGTTTCTGCATCACTGCAGAGACAATACGAGCAAGTCAGTAAGATTGATCCAAGATTGGAAAATAAAGGCTGTGGCAAAGCACTCACTCTTCCTCTTCTCGCTCCGGACTAAAGCCGGATATGTCGAATTCGGCCTCCGTTGCGATGTCTGAGTGGGGAGGCAGAGGAGGAGTCCTAGGTCGCTTGGCTGTGGCAGGCGCCGGGGGTTGGCGTGTTTTCACCGCCCCAGCTTCCGGTGCGGTAGTACGAGACACCCCTGCCACCTCAGTAGTGGCCGCTGGTGTGGGTCTCGCGCGCCGCGCAGGCTGCTGACGAACCCCTTGCCGCGGTGCAGTCTTGCCGGCCACTTTCTTACCGGGAGCCTCGCCGCTCGAGGAAGGCTGGCTTGCCGGGATGCCAGATACAGCCTTTCGAAGAACACGCTTTGTCTTCTTCGGGGCTGGGAGCTCTTCTTGCGGTTCTTCTTCAGCCGTGTCCTCGTCGGACGAGCTCTCAGCGGCTGTGCTGCTCTGTTCCCCGGCAGCCTTGTCCTTCCCGGCAGGTTTTACTTCCACCACTACCTCTGCATCGCTGGTTTCCCATTCTGTGAAGCCAGCGCTGCCAGCCTCCGCGGCAAGATTTGCCTCCTCCACCCTAGTGGTGATGTATGCTACTTCTTGGTCGGTGGTGGCTCGGATGAAGTCTGCCTCTTCCCGGACGGGTCTCTCCGTCAAGTTATCAAAAAACTTTTGTGCTTCCTCCTCGGTTGGCTCGGCCCAAGTCGCGTCAAGACCGTGGGCGTTGAACATCAGCATGAAGGCGATGATTGACCCCAAAGCAGAGTTGTTGCACAAAGGGACAATCCTTGCCGGCAACCGATGCTTGTCACCGCGCTGGAATAGCTTTTGACGAAGAGCGCCAAGTTGCATAGCAGTCAGATTATTATTCAACCCGGGGCGCAATCTCATGATGTCTGCTGCGTTTCGGTATTCCCAACCAGGCCTTCCCTTGTTCTGCAAGGGGGCGATGCGGCGGCGGAGAATGTCGAAGCCAATCATCTCCATTGTCAGCCCGACAGCTTTCAGGCGAAGAATCCTGGTGGTGGCGATTGTGAGCTTTTCGTCGTAAGCAGCAAGACTGCTCCAGCCACTGCCGCGGACCACCTTCTATTGCCGGGGCAGACAAAATGGATGGGGATCTGCTTCCTTGATCCAGCACCATTCAGCCCGCCATTCGTCCCACTTTTCGCGGTAAACTCCTTCTGGGTATATTTCCTTATTCCAAGCCCTTGGAATCCAGGTGATAGAACCAGAGAGGGCCTCTCCTTTTTGGATGCGAGGGAAAAAGTAGTGGCGGAAAAGGGTAGTGTTGGGAACCACTCCGGCAAAGTTTTCACAAAGGTGGGAAAAGATGGACATGCACAATATCTCATTCGGTGTGAAATCGAGAAGATGAAAGCCGTATGTGTACATGATGTCATTGAAGAAGTCAGAAAATGGGGGGCAGAGCCCGCAATAGAAATATGCGGCGAAAAAGGGGTATCTGTCCGACCCACTTTTGGAGCAAGAACCTGGAATCACGCGTGTGGCGGGGTGAGCCTGCGTCTCCTTCGCCCACATGCACTGGTACCGCCTCTTCAAAGCTTCTGCATCGAGCGACAGGGTGAAGACGACATACTTCTTCCGCATCTTCACCAGTTCGCTCTCCGGGACATCAGCTTTCGCCTCCTTGCTCTTGCCTTTGCTGGCCCTGGGCGGCATGGCGGCTGTGAGGGCGGAAGCCGGGGATGAAGCGAGTGTGGAAGCGGTGGGAGGAAGAGGGAAAGCTTCGCTCTGAGCTCGAGAGGAGGAAGGCGATGGCGACGGCCAGATTGAGAAGAAAAGGGGGGTAAATAGGCTCGTGCCTCTGCGGCTTCTCCTTTTTATGGGGAAGGAGCGGGGCCGCCTCTTTTACTCCCCAATGTGAATGCGCCTCTACAGGCGTGTTGCAGTTGCAGCTTTTGAGGCACGCTTCCCATGTCACGCGTTCGGCGCGCGTAATGGGGGGCACAGTAAACGGGATATTTACGAGCAGTTAATCCCCTGCCACGTGTGCCCGTGCACTGTTTGGGCCTAGCCCAACAACGCCTCGCACTCGTGCATGGCCTAGGCCCGGGGGCTCCTGTCGGTGTACTAAGTATTGGGCCACTAGTACCCCGTACTTGTGCACGGGCAGTTGTAGCCATACTCGCGGCAAGGCTTGTTGGGGAACAGTTCGAGGTTGACTCAAGCCACCAAAGAAATCATCAAGTCAGAGATCTGAGGATCAGCAGATAAGAAGAGCTGGAATCCAAAGGCCAGCTTCCCAGGCAAGATCTTGCCGGGGTGGCCTGCGGAGCCCGGCAAGCTTCGGCGCCCGGCAAGGCTTGTCGCCCGGCAAGGTTTTGTTGCTGTGCCACCGCTCCAGCACAACGACAAACCCGACATTCTGGGTCCTTCTTTGGATGCGTGGCGACGCGCCAGTGGAGGAGAGCTTAAGCGGTGCTGATGGGATGGCCCCTTTTTCCATCCCCAAGAAAGTAAGGACACCTAAACGGACACCTTACGGTGCATTAAATGCGTTTGTCCTAGTCCGTCAGGGGTTAGGTATGATGACCCTGTAGCTACTTTACACCTCAATGTATGTACATTTTGCCACTGTGGTGACCCCTTTGTGGTATAAAAGGAGGCCCACGGCAACTGCTACAGGGGAGAAGGATCATCTGGCCCATTCTGCATGCGTAGCTACTCTTGAACATACTGTTCACTGTGAGCGCTCCTGGAGCCTGGGCTCAAGAACACTAATAATAACACAAGGCAGGAGTAGGGTTTTACGCTGATCAGCGGCCCGAACCTGGGTAAAATTGCCCCGCGCCGATCGTTGGTTCTGCTCTTTGCGCATACCTCTCCCCCCGCCAAATCGTAAAGGGGTCTCTTGGGATCCCATAGGTGTCGCACGCCGACACGGCGAAAATAACCCAGACCAGGGGGTTGAGCAGACTCATGAGAATGAGCCATTTCATATCGATGAGTCGTCGAGGATTGATGAGCTAGTTAACATGGATGAGCAGGTCAATATGGATAACCCGGCTCATGATGACAACCTGCCGAGTCCTGCTTATTCCTCCAGCCCCATGCAAGAGGTGGAGAATGTTAATCAGACAGTGATTGACATAGACATGACCATCATTGGAGAGAAGCATAATACTCCTGAGGCCTCAAACATATTGGCCATATTTGTGGCGAAAGATGAGCCGTCCACATCAGAAAAGGGAAGGTCAAGCTAGAGCTTCCAAATCTTGAAAGACTTAATGTGGATGAAATTCACCAAGGATATTTGACCCGGCTGTTTGAGAGCCGAGATGCTGAAGCGAGCATGATCAACATGCTCAAACAAAACTACGAGGTATGAAATATTCCTCCTTTTCCATTGTAGTACATACCCATGTAGCCCCCAATTCTTAGGCGTAATAAGATATGAATATGCTTAAGACTTGCTTTTGAAATAGCGAGCAAACCGTAGCCCCGAAGGGCCGGCTCTGTAAATAGTACTAGGCTGGGACTCATAAAATGGTAGACAAATTGAGAGTGGACCGTAGCCCCCAAGGACCGGGTCGTTATGGAAATGACGAGCCGATTCTTTAAAACATCTTTGATCAAAATACTAAGAAGAGCGAACTATAGCCCCCAAGGGCCGGCTCATCTCTTTGAGATAACCGGGTCTTCATATAATTTAGTAATGTGAAAAACAACCTGCATTAGCCCCCAAGTGTCATGTGGACTGCTTGCAGCTTCATGAGACTTTGTCATGATAATATGTTGTAAAAAATCTGAGCAGTAGCCCCCAAGTGACGGGTCGCACGACCTCGCCGGCTCAGGACTTTAGAGAAGTTTAACCAATAGTGCATCTGCTTTGACAGAATATGCTGAATTCCGCTGAGTCAAAAGCTGTCAGCTTGCAGAAGCAATTGAAAGTAGAGCAGAAACTTTGGGAAAAAGCAGAGTCAAGTCTACACAAGTCGCTGCTATCGGCCTCAGATAATCTGAAGAAAACCAAGGCGGCCTTTGAAGAGGAGAAAGGAGCACTTGCTAAGCGCATTGAGAAGGCTGAAGGCAAGCTTGAGCCGGTGACTCAAGAACTGAACACTTTAAAGCGTCACATAACCAACATGACTGTGGCCATCTTTGGTAAGTGCAAAAATGTACCTTGTTGCTGAATGCATAGCTGGGTTGAGCATGAGCCGGTTCATTAATATCCTTCTTTCATATGCAGGTAGAAGAGATGATAAAATTATTCAATAGCCATTAGTAAAGTTGAAGGCAATCTACACTTATCTGGAGCAACTTTATACAGGCAGTGCATATGCTATAATGGTTGTGCAAAATATCAAATGACCGCCAAGATTGATCAAGCAGATGCTCAATGAACTATCAACTATCCCTCAACGGGTCCAAGAGTTGAAAAAGTCGGCTACTCGTGCTGGAGTCGCCTTATCACTTGCTCGAGCAAAGGCGTTTCTGCCTAAGATGCAGCCGGCTGAAATGGCTGGCGGATTTCCGGAGTTTAACACCGACGGTACTCAATTTTGCCAGGATGATTTTGTGCGTTGTTTGAAGGAAACCTGATGCTGGCAAATCAACTCTCTGAAGAGCTTGATTTGTCAAAATACCAAGCCGGCTAAATGGAGGACAACAAACGCATTAACCCGCCTGAATTCAAGTCGTTTGTGTTGACCCCCTCAACACCGTAAGAAAACCTTTGCCCTTGACGTCGACCCATCTATTATCATCCGTGAGGACTCAACTTTCTAGGCTTTGTCAACTATTCAGTGGACGCCAAAGCACCTCCACACCGAGCAGGATGAGCCGGGACAGGTTGACCTGGAAGCATTTGGCGTGGAAGGCCAGCAGAAGGACGTCAACCCAGAGAGCTCAGGGGTCGGCTTGCAAGAATAGCTCCCTGCATAAAAACTTGCTGATTTGTGGCCTAAGTGAGGCTTGTAATAAGTTTAGTTAAAACACTTGCTTATCTACAATACCATCGTGCACTGATACTTTTGGAATGTCATCATTTGAAGGAAATGAGCCGACACTTAATTTGACAACCTGTTTCTTGTAGCATACGTCATCCTTTAGAAATGAGCCGGTGTTATAGTATAACCCAGTTTTTTGTTGAAACTAATCAGCATATAATGTGGCACAATGTGTCCTGGCAGTTTTATCAGAAATATTCCAAAGTATTGGTAAGTTTACCAAGGTCAACATAATGTTTAACTGGACGCAGTGCGATTCAGTACGCCATCATGTTTATAACCTGGCATAGAAATAATAACCAGGATTTCTTGGTTGATCCGGTAATTGGTCAGGATCAATAAGTTCCTATAAAATAGACTATAACACAGGAACATAAAAATATATAATTGTAACAAAGAAATAAATGATATGCATAATATTAAGTGGCTTTCAAGGCTCGACATAAGACCAGCTTTCGAGGCACAAGTCTTGCTTCAATGAAGCTGGCGTGATAGCCCATGGTTTATCCTCACTTTCTGTCAGCCGGCTCTCACGTGACTTAAGCCGGTGTTTTAACCTTGACAAGTTCAGGGTCGATATTGATTGACTTATCAAGAGTACACCTGGTCACCTTTTCGGAGTAGCATCGAGCGAACAGGCAGGTTTAACCAAGTTTCATAATGGCATATGCCGGGTCAAGAGGGATGTTAATAGCTAAACTCGATGAGTTGGAAGCCCCCAAGTGACCTATGATCAAAGAATAATGACTCATGCACAATATATGAGATGAAACGACAGAGGCCCCGAGCTTCGGGTATGCCAGCTTTATTATATTGATCATAAAATATATACATGATGTTTGTATAAGGTACTGGAGCTAATGTCTCTAAGTATAATATGGCCGAAGGTGTGCAATATTCCAAGGCCTGAGGGTCTCTTTTTCAGAGGTACGTGACTTGTCGTGTTCACATATGTCGATGAGATAATATGACCCGTTGTTGAGGTTCTTGCTGATGACAAAAGGTCCTTCCCATGGGGGTGAAAGCTTATGCATACCTGTCTGTTCTTGTATCAGACGGAGCACTAAGTCACCCTCCTAGAAAGTTCGACTGCAAACTCTACGGCTATGATAGCGATGTAGGTCTTGTAGATATATCGCAGATCGTGCTTCAGCGAAATCGCGTTCCTCTTCCAGCGCATCCAGAGAATCCTAACAAGCTTGTTCATTATCTGCTTCAACATAGGCTGCCACTCCTCGTGCCTGCAACGAGTTAGTATAACATAATAGAAATAACATATAGCAGGACTTTCAATGCAACTAGTTCATGAGCCTCGCGTGCTCATCAAATTAAAAGGTTGCCTCTGGTGCGGCTCAGTGTGATCAAAAACACGGCGGATGTCATCATCATTGTTGGTGAAGCCAAAGTAATCACACCACTATTGAAAAGTGATGTTCAAGTCTTGGTCCAGGAGGCAAAAAGTGATCCTCTCCTCCTCATATACATTGTGCATCGAACCAACATTATGCGAGAGAGTACTAAAAAACTCAAGTGTCAAGCGTTCATATGTCTCACATCCCTGATAAACAAAATGGTGCAACCCAACATTATGACAACGCAAATTGAAATCAAGAGTAATACCTAGCTTGGTGAGTGTTATCGCACAAGCCCACTTGGTTCCTTTGATCTTCCTCGAGCTTAGTTGCCAAAACTTCTTGCTTCACGGTTGGTGAAGACGATCCCCTAGGCAGAAAAATGTTGTGGCGATGCGGTGGATGAACTCGAAGCATCGTGTACGCGAGAAGACCTTCATGTAAACATCTATAAAACAATTTTTCAGTCCAACACATTTAAGCAATATTGATCCTATGACAATCATAATGGCATACTCCACTAAAAAACATCAAAGAATCCAAGCCAAACTCAAATTTGAATCAAAAATATGAATCTCCTAGTCATGGCAATGCTAGGCATGTAGAACATGGATTCGCAAAAAATAACTTGGGGATTGGAGGACAAACATATCGTAGATCGACCACACGGAAGGATTCGAACTGAAACTGAGCGAGTAGAGAGATCGGGAGAAGTTTTGCTAGGGTTTGAAGAGGTTTGGAGGAAAAAGAAGAAGAAAAGAGAGAGATTGGCGGGAAATACCTTCTTCCTCGAGCTTATTGGGGCCACTAGGATACAAAACGACCACTCATGCGGACGCAAGCATCCACATGGAATGTCATCGTTCTTCCTGAAAACTTACCTGGATATGTGCTCATCTCATACGACCGCTTATACGGGCGGCGGCATCCATTTAAAACACCGTCTTTTGATCTGCTGTTTTCTTCTTCTGGTCGATGGTGCAAAACAACCGCTCAGACGGGCGCATGCACCCGTTTGGAACGCCGTCGAACACTCCGGAATTTTCTTTGTCTTCTGCAAAGGAGTTAAATGACCACTCAAATGGGCGCTCGTGCCTGTTTAAAACACCGTCTTTGCTTCTGCTGTCTTTGGCTATTTTGCGTTGGAACCTCCAGCAGGTCATGTGACCGCTCGTGCTTGTCCGAAATGCCGTCCTTTCATTTGTTTCTTGCGAAACTTTTTTTCCTTAGCTCTCACGCGAGGTTAGTTCCAAAACAATACATAGACATTTTTCCAGGCATCCAAACATCAATTCAACACATAATTCAACTTGCACATCACAAAGCCTTCATTAGAACCACTCTTCCAAACTTACTTCTTCACTTGGAACTTCAATCACTCTTTTTATTGAAACAAAAAAAACTTACTTGTCTACTTTATTTGTGTGGGTTGCCTCCCACGAAGCGCTTGTTTTCGGTGGGTTAGCTCGACCGTAGTGGTGATCAAGGCGGTGCAAACACACCGAGACCGTAGCTTCTGGCATTCACAATGATGCCTTCTCCTGAGTAGGTCTTCGTTTTCTTTTTCCTAGGGAAATGTCTCACAGAAGGATCTTTAGCGGGTAAATCAAATATGACATTTCCCTCAAACACATTTATCACGGCTGTGATAGTCCTTAAAAAAGGTCTACCGAGAATTATAGGAGCAATTGGATCTTCAACATATCTACTATAACAAGATCAATCATGACAGTGCAATCAATAATTTTAACTATAACACCATGCTTAATGCCTACTGCCTGAGTAAAAGTAGAATTAGCCATATTCAAATGGGTCTCGGTATTAGCATAAGGACCGAGATTAAGACTATCATAAACTGACCTGGGGATTGTGGAAACACTTGCCCCAAGATCACATAAAGCACTGAATTTATTCAATCCTACCTCAATTTCTATGGTAGGTTCAAAAGCACCCTCTTGCTTAGTTGGTAACTTGCTGTAGAGCTTCTTCCTTTCATCATCAAGTTCACGTACCTTGGTTGCAACTTGTCAAACAAAAACATTATATGCTTCATTGTTAGTTACCTCCGGTAGTGGATACTTCATGGTTATCATCTTCAAAAAATCTGCAATGGTATAATTGTACTCTGGCACATGGCTTGTGTCAAGTAATTCAGCTTTCTCTTCATTGCTTCTTACCATTTTAACTTCTTCAATTCGATTAGGCTCCGGTTTACCTACAAACTTAGCCAAAATTAGTGTTTGGCTCTCTGCTAAATTAGCCACTTGTGCTTCCATATTCTTGGATCTTCCTTTAAGTATCTGCACATCATTCGTTAGTCCAACAACCTTACTGGTAATTCACCAAGTAAGTTATCATGGTTCTTCAAGATATTCTCGAAGCTTTCATTCTGCTTAGTCTGACTAGCAATAAAACTTTTAAGAGTTTCTTCAAGAGTATTTCTGTTGCTAGCATTAGCTCCATTATAATTATTGGATGCTCCTCCATTACTAGGATAAGGAAGTCTAGGAGCATATCCATTATTTTCCAATTAGGATTATAGCTACTACGAGTGATAAAATTCACATAACTAGTTTCTTCACTAGTGATAGCATTCACGTTTACCTCTTCTTTACCTTTTATCATGGAGATAAGTTCATCAAGCTTGGCTGTTAACTCCATGATACTTTCATCCATGGCATTCACCCTTTTAGTGGTGGTTCTTTCAACATGCCATTGGGCATGGTTCTCTTGCATATCATCCAACAATTTATTGACATCTTCTATGAGCTTTCCCAAGATCATTCCTCCTGCAGTTATATCAAGCATCATTTTTGACATATGATTCAAACCATTATAAACCTATGGAGGATTAACCATTCCTCCATTCAATGGTTGGGATAGTTTTTAATAGCTTCCTTCATTCTATCCCACACAAGCGCTAGTGGCACATGTTCCTCGTGCTTGAAACCTGTAATCTGAGAACGTAATTGCATAATCTTTGTAGGTGGACAATACTTAGATAAAAAATTACTGCAACAATCAACCCAAGAAGTAATACTGCCCTTGGGTAGTGCAAGAAGACATTCCTTAGCTTCCGCTTAAGGAAAAAGCAAATAGACACAATTTCAGTGCGTCAGGATCATAATCCTTTATGCGTGTCATGTTGCATAATTTGGTGAAATTGTGTAGGTGCTAAACGACATCCTCAGGAGCAGAGCCTCCAAATTGGTCCTGTTGAACCATGGAAACTAAGTTCGGTTTAATCTCATACTCAGCAGCTGCTACTTCAGGTTGTGCTATAGGTTCACACATGAAGTTGTTGCTGAGAGTAGCAAAACTCCCAAGATAACGAGCCATGGTAATCTTTTGGTTTTTCATCTGATAAGACTTGCAACTAAAAATTAAAACTTAAACTAAAAACAGAAAAGTAAAGACAAAAACTGAAAATTAACTTTAACAAAACTCTAAGCACAAATACTAGAAATACTAAACTCCTCCCCGGCAACGGCGCCAAAAAGGGCTTGATATCTCCTTTTTATTAATCCGGTATCGAAACAGAGGAGAGTATCCTGTACCTATTTCCCCAAAGGTGACCCTGGGTTATCGAACCCACAAGAGGAAGATTCCCTTGAAGCGATGGTCTCTAGCAAGCTTTCGTCAAAGTGTCAAATCCAGCTTTTGACCGGATCAGCAAGAAAATGGTGATTCAAACACTTATAATAAAAAGAGGTACGGGTATGAGGTTTATGCTGACAACCTTGTATTTGTGATGGGATCAAATATGATATTGGTTTCGATGCTGGTAGTCACCCGTCGAGATGTGCTTGTTACGGATCGAAGTGGGGGATGTGTCCAAATAATATCTTGACCGATACGAGTCCTGCATTAAGAATCAGTTGTCCTACCGCAGGCCCTATTCATCGCTTGGGCTTACCTCGATAATTAAGATAACGAAATCAGACAAGAGCTTTGGGCGTTTAATGACTACACCTCATTTCTCCCCAAGGATATGATCCATGTTACCGTCCTAAACCTTATTGTCACCGGTGTTTGGTACAACATTTCATGGTCTACTTGCTCCTAGCCTCATCGATGCTTGATCTCCATGATCCTGGGTAGCTGCAGGGATGAAGATCACGGACAAGACAAGAGAAATCTTCATGGAACAATTTTATTTCACACATACAGGACATTATATCAAAGTCTTCCATTGATCCCCTCAACAGATACCTTGGGTTGCAAGGCTTATGCCTCAACCCATACCTTACCGAACTACTCACACATGGAGATCAGATTGTGGGAAGAAAACATTGAAGAACACATCTTGAGATTGATTGATTGCAATATGCCTTGTGCGATGCATGATTACAAGTATGAATGGGATGGATGAGCACTAGGGTGGTGGTGGAGATGGCTATGGAGATGGCGGCAGCTAGGGTTTGCGGATGAGGATGAAGAGGTTCTGCCTTCTATGCTTCGTGCTCGTCTCTCTGTTCACATCTCGACGGGGTCCCTTTAATGAAAGTTGTTGGGTTGGACGATCTGCCTCGGAATCCACGCCATACGGACTCGCGCCCGTATGGAACACCATCTTTTCTGTTATTTCCACACAGACGTCTCCTAGTGATTTCTTCCTCCTCCATTCTTCCTCCATTCCATTTCCATACATGATTTCTTCCCTTTTTAGCCCATTTCGCGTGGAAACACATCAAAGAGAGGATTTGTGGAATCCTTTGCATTCATTACTCATTAGTACCAATATCAGAGTGAATATCTCAATTTAAACAAAGGTGAAATGAGTGTAAAAGTATTACTCGTCAGTTGTAAACATTTTACATAAGCTTCACAACCCGAAATCTTGAGATGCGACAAATTTGGTTTCTTGCCATTCCATAACTCATATGTTGTCGTCTCAATAGACTTTAATGGTGCTTTGTTTAGTGTATATATTATTGTCTCAAGTGCATATCCCCAAAATGATAAAGGTAGATGGGTAAATGACATCATTGACCTGACCAGGTCTAATGTTCGGTTATGCCTTTCGGACACGCCATTTCTTTGCGGAGTTCCGGGAGGGTAAGTTGTGGGACAATCCTGCAATCACTTAGATGCTTGCTAAACTCATGGGTTAGATATTCTCCTCCATGATCTGATCGTAGAAAATATATATTTTTGTCACGATGATTCTCAACTTCATTCTGAAATTCTTTGAACTTTTCAAATGTTTCAGACTTATGTTTCATTAAGTAGATATGCTCATACCTACTCAAATCGTCGATGAAGGTAACGAAGTATAAGTATCCACCACACGCCGGAAGACTCATTGGTCCACATACATCGCTATGTGTTATATCCAATATTTCAAGCGCCCGTTCAATATGACCAGTGAATGGTGTCTTGGTAATTTTACCCATCAGACAAGCTTCACATGTATCAAATGATTCAAAATCAAACGATGTTAACACTCCATCTTTATGAAATTTTTTCATACGTTTCTTTCTGATATGACCAAGATGGCAGTGCCACATATAAGTGGTATTATCGGTCAGCATTAATGTTATAAACATCTTTCTCACGTTCAAGATCTAATATGAATAATCCACCAACCATGGGTGCAAATCCATAAAACATATCCTTATAATATTGAACAACCATTGCTCTCAGACTTATAAGAATAACCGTCAGTTATCAAACATGATCCATAGATAATGTTCTTACATAACTTCGGAATAAAATAGCAACTATTCAGTTCTAAGATAAATCCTGAAGGTAAACTTAATGACATGACACCGACGGCTTGAATGGAGATCCCATCACTATTTTCGACACGCATCATGACTTCATTCTTTCCCATCTTGCGAATCTTCCGTAGTCCCTGTGTGGTGTTGCAAATGTGAGCAACTGACGCGGTATCAAATACCCAAGACTTGGAATTGTCAGCAAGTAGAATATCAATAACATTAACTTGTATAACTTTCATACCTTTACCACAAGACGAGTTCTTCTTATCTGCCAGATACTTCATGCAATTTCTTTTCTAGTGTCCTTTCTCTTTGTAGTAAAAGCAAATTGTCTCGCAAGAAGCTCCACCCTTGTTCCTCTTGGCATTGCGTTTTCTTTTGAAACTTTTTGTCTTGTTCACAAGCAACTTTTGTTCCTTCTGCAACCTGATTTCGTTGGTTTTAAGCATCAATTCATGAAGTGACGAAAGGATCAAATCATTTTCTGGTGTCTTAGGAAAATCTATTTCTATTGCATTGATACTATCATAATAGTCTGCAAGCCTGACACTTTTCTCACCAACTTCGGCTATTTTGCATTCATCCAATGCTTCAGTCATCTCATGAACTTCAGCTGGATACAGAACTTCCAGTGCTTCGACAATTTCAATAGCACTGAGATGTTCAAAATGTTTCTGTAGCACTTGATCCATGCAAGGTAGCATAATAATTTTGACAACACTGAAATCATTCTTGCAAGATATGGACACACTGATGACATCTTGAGACGCTCCTGGCACCAGGTAGTCACCAAGTGGTTGATCAAGCACATACTCTTTCTTAGCACCTTTGAGAACACATCTCAGAGTGTGGATCCAATCCTTATAGTTTCCACCATTTGCAGCCAACTTTTCTTTCTCAAACAGAGGTGCTAAACTAAAACTATTGCAAGCCATTGATCTGCAACAACAAACACAAGATTCACTTAGAAATTTATTCATAATTAATGTCGCACTAGTCTTTAAACAAATTTTAATATAAAGTTCACTCCCACTCAAATCAATATCTCTCATAATTAAAAGTCAGTGATTCAAGATCCTGATCTCACCCACACCCATGGATGGTAGCATCTCATATGATGTGAATTTCAATTGGTTGGCAATCTTTTGCCGATCATATCACCATATGACTCTTGTTCATCTTTTGATGCTTCGTGCTTCGAGCTCAGAACTTTTTGCTAGAACTTCAAGGCAACCGAGTGTTTCTGCTGAAGTCCTACCTCACCCGCCTTACACTTCACTTCTCGTTTGTATTCATGGTAGCATGTAGTACTCTGAAAGGCCACATGTTATAGACGGTTGCAACACTGGGAAGAGCACCTTTTAACTTGATATTTACTGTGAGAGATCACTATAATAATTGACTACCGTGCAATCAAAGGGTGCAAACAACAAAGGGATAAACATCTCAGGCAATTCACAAAAGCATGATATGGTATAGCCCTGGGCGCCAGGAATCCTTCATGATCATTGTCAATCTTCAGTTTAAGCATCGTGACAACCAATATTTCGTTGTCGTGGCAAACATTTCAAAAAACGCTGCCGTGGTGGCAATTTCAGAAAACATTGTTGTGGTATCCGTTTCAAAAAAAGTTACCATGCCACCAAATCCAATAATTTCGCCGTGACACGAAATTATAGCTCCTCGTGTCGCGCCTAGTACACCTTCTCCACGTCGGGGTCCTTCGTGTACGTTTGCCATCATCACTTGTAACCTGTAGGATATCTCTATGATATTTACATTAACGTGGCAATCTCGTGGCTCCAGCCATCATGTCGTGACGCACAAGCCACTTAACATTACAACATATAACCATCTCATACATAAACTTATTGTCATGAAGAAGGCTATACCACATCATATGCATACTTTGTAAAACCAAGTTAGACGTCCTCTAATCGGTTTTAGCAAATTTTAGTTACGCGGTTAACCAGTTTTAACAAATAATACTAGCAACCTACCTCCACAACATAGGCGATGATTCTTGATGCTAGATTAAGATTTGGGGTGTGTGAGGGAAGGGACTTAATTAAAAATCTCTAGCCCCACACTAAACTTCATCAAATACGCATGACCCCCTAGAAGATCATCCATCTTCAGCACCGTCTTGTGTACGCAACGGTTCACTATTCTTGACTATGATGAGGCCAAAGGACTGTTAGCAGATCGTCGACAGCTAAAGCCGAGCAATTGTCAGGACTTTGTGCAAAGCGTCACCATGCCACCAATGAATTGAACCAAATCAACACTTGAGGGAAGCATTAGAAAGAACATCAAACCCTCACATCCACAAGCGATCTAGATCGCAACCTGCACCTACTCATATAACTGTTCATGATGCCACTGTTGGGAAACGTATTAGAAAACAAAAAGTTTTGCACCTACGCACACCCAAGATCAATATGAAGATGCATAACGGGTTGGGATCACGATCATTACCGTCACCGAGTTGCAGCGAAAGAAGAGTGTGTCGGTGTAGATCATACTTGGAGTCTGTCGAACCATCGATGATCGATCCCGCAAACCACCCACGAACAGTCCCTCGAATCGATGACCAAAAGCACAGCCTCTCTACTTGGTTGCAACCATATGCAACCTTCACGATCCGGAAGTGCTTCGCCATCCAGAGCTAATCATTGCCCAAGAATTAGACGAAGGAGATTAGAACCACACTGGGCTTCTAATTATGTCAATTAGAGGATCTAGGTCTAGTTCTAATTAGATCAACTAGAACTAGAACTAGAGGGGACTAGAGGAGGCTCCAACTTGTGTGTTCCTGAAAGGATAAGTGCTCCCTTGGTGATTTTGGTAATTAATGTCAACATATCTTTTGTTGCACTAATAGTTTTATCTAGAATATTTTAGATAAGTTCAACAAGGCGTGGCAAGGACAAGAGGATGTGGAACCCCTTCAAAATGCTAAGGACGAGGATTGGCAAAAGCTCAAGACTCTACATTTTTGTTTAAGTGATCCAAGATCACATTGAGTCCATAGGAAAGCCAATACTATTAACAGGGGATGAGGTGTTGCTTAATGATCTATTTGCTCAAGTGCTAATTAGTGATATTGCTCCAAAACCCTCAGCCACTTTCTCCATCCAAATGTGTCCAAACCCTAAATTCCAATTCGGCCCCACCGATATTTCGTACCCGGAGCCACCGAGTTCATCTGGACTTAGCCACTGCCAAAGCCGTAACAATTCGGATCCACTGATATGGATCTCGGTCCCACCGAGATGGCCTTGCCAGCTCTCTGTTGCTTGTTGCAATTATTTCAGTCCCACCGAGAATTGAAATCGGTCCCACAGAGATGGCCTTGCCAGCTCTCTATTGCTTGTTGCAATTATTTCAGTCCCATCGAGAATTGCAATCGGTCCCACCGAGATGGCTTGACCAACTTCTGTTGCCTTATTACTTCACTTTGGTCCCACCGAGAAGATGCAATCGGTGCCACCGAGACGAGGTTTTCCCTAAGACCTTACACATCGGTCCCTCCGATTTTTTCCCATCGATCCCACCGAGATTCCTAACGTTCATATTTTTACACAGATCGGTGCCACCGAGTTTTCTGATCGGTGCCACCAAGATGGGTCAAAAGTGTGTAATGGTTGGATTTTCTGTGGAGGCTATATATACCCCTCCACCCCTTCTTCCTCATGGAGGAGAGCCATCAGAACGTGCCTACACTTCCACCATTCATTTTCTGAGAGAGAACCACCTACTCATGTGTTGAGATAAAGAGATTCCATTCCTACCATTTGAACCTTGATTTCTAGCCTTCCCCAAGTTGCTTTCCAGTCAAATCCTTCTTCCACCATAGCCAAATCTATGAGAGAGAGTTGAGTGTTGGGGAGACTATCATTTGAAGCACAAGAGCAAGGAGTTCATCATCAACACACTGTCTATTACCTTTTGGAGAGTGGTGTCTCCTAGATTGGTTAGGTGTTGCTTGGGAGCCTCCGACAAGATGTGGAGTTGAACCAAGAAGTTTGTAAGGGCAAGTAGATCGCCTACTAATGACCCACAAGAATAGGGGATCAATCGTAGTCCTTTTGATAAGTAAGAGTGTCGAACGCAACGAGGAGCAGAAGGAAATGAAAAGCGGTTTTCAACAAGGTAATTTCTGCAAGCACTAAAATTGTCTGTAACAAGTAGTTTGATAGTAAGATAATTTGTAATGCGCAAGTAACGGTAATGGTAAATAAAGTGCAGCAAGGTAGCCCAACCCTTTTGTAGCGAAGGACAGGCCAAAATGGTCTCTTATAATAAGCAAAGCGTTCTTGAGGGCACACAGGAATTTCATCTAGTCACTTTCATCATGTTGGTTTGATTCGCGTTCGCTACTTTGATAATTTGATATGTGGGTGGACCGGTGCTTGGGTGCAGTTCTTACTTGAACAAGCCTCCCACTTATGATTAACCCCCTCGCAAGCATCCGCAACTACGATAGAAGAATTAAGATCTAACCATAGCATTAAACATATGGATCCAAATCAGTCCCTTACGAAATAGCGTAAAAACTAGGGTTTAAGCTTCTGTCACTCTAGCAACCCATCATCTAATAACTACTCCACAATGCATTCCCTTAGGCCCAAAGATGGTGAAGTGTCATGTAGTCAACATTCACATAACACCACTAAGGGAA